>JARBWK010000010.1:137632622-137803218 GCA_030556195.1 Anolis apletophallus | reverse complement strand
CAATGGCCCACTTTACAAACCTGGTGCGGTTTATGGCAGGATGGCTCACAAATGATGGGATTTGCAGTACCTTCACCCAATTCATTTCCCACAGAACATTGCAGCCCCTACAAATCAGAGACCAGGCCCAAACTTGGCACACAGAGTACCCATGACCCACTCTACATCCTGGTGGAGTTTTGAGTGGGACAGACTACGGATGATGGGAGTTAAAGTACCTTCACTCACTTTCAGAGACCGCTGCCCCCCTCATCCAATGACTGCTCAAGACCACACTTGGCACACAGAGCCCCCATGACCCACTCTACATCCTGGTGCCGTTTGGAGAACGGGGGACCATGGATGATGGGACTTCCAGTACCTTCCCTCACCTCCAGAGACCACTGCAACCCTCATCCAGAGAATGATCAAGACCAAATGTGATACACACAGCCCCCATGACCCACTCTACATTCTGGTGCTGTTTGGAGGCCCCCTTCCACCACCTGAAGGAAAGAGGGAAGGAGAGAGAGAGTGCACGAGCGAGAGGGGGCGCCACGCCACCAGAGCGAAAAAGGGGCGGGGCCGAGTTCGGAGCAGGGGGGGTGCTCATTCATTCCCTTTCCGGCTTCCTCCTCTTCTGAGGCTCTGTGCCAAGTTTGGTCCTGATCCATCATTATTTGAGTCCACAGTGCTCTCTGGATGGAGTAGAACTACAACTCCCAAACTCAAGGTTCAGTACTTTCTGTTGCTCTCATGAGAGTTTAGGTTTGATTCAACATGGCTGAGGAATGCTTTGGTTGTGTTTTCCCCTTATGGCAGAAGGAGGTAGGACTGGATGGCCCTGGATGGCCCTTGGAGGTCTCCTACTCCAGGAACCTGTTGTTGTTGTTATTATTATTATTATTATCATCATCAGAGGCTGAATGGTCATCTGTGAGGAATGCTTTGATTGTATTTTCCCCTTATGGCAGAAGGAGATTGGACTGGATGGCCCTGGATGGCCCTTGGAGGTCTCCTACTCCGGGAACCTGTTGTTGTTGTTATTATTATTATTATCATCATCAGAGGCTGAATGGTCATCTGTGAGGAATGCTTTGGTTGTGTTTTCCCCTTATGGCAGAAGGAGATTGGACTGGATGGCCCTGGATGGCCCTTGGAGGTCTCCTACTCCAGGAACCTGTTGTTGTTGTTGTTATTATTATTATTATTAGCAGAGGCAGAATGAATATTATGCCTTATCATTCAGGGTTATAGGCCTGTGTGGAAGGGCCCTGGCTTCTTATTTGACTTCCTTTCCACACATCTGAATAAAATCCCATGTTATTTGCTTTAAACCAGATTATATGAGTGTGGACTCTGATAATCCAGTTCAAAGCAGGTATTCTGGGTTATATGGCTGTGTGGAAGGGCCCTGAGTCCACACTGCAATATAATCCAGTTCAAAGCAGGTTTTGTGGGGTTTCCTGCCTGGATATTCTGGGTTATATGGCTGTGTGAAGGGCCCTGAGTCCACACTGCAATATAATCCAGTTCAAAGCAGGGACTGGGACTTGAGACTGGGATTTTGGTGTTCATCTCTATCTCCAAGTCAAAGCCCCGGTGTCCTCCACAGACACCTCCAAGGCGGGGAGAGGGCGGAGCCGGGGAAGGGGCGGGGCCGGGGAAGGGGCGGGGCAGGGCAGGGGTGGAGCTGGGGAGGGGGGCGGAGCCTGGGCGGAGCCTGTGAGGGGGCGGAGCCGGGGGCGGAGGCAGACCCTTCGGCCCCCCAGGTCATCAGTAACCGGAATTCTGGCCACAGGTCCGGTAGAAGTTGGACAGCCCTGATCTAATAGGAACCAACCTTGGCACACGATGCCTTCCTCAAATAACCCGGGCACCGCCGGGTCCTCATGAAGGTGACATGAACACGGACACGCTGTAGCATTTAATAATATGGAGCTTGATAATCCACACTCAACAGAATTCCAGCTCTGGGAAGCCCACTTATTACCCAGTGCCAGTCTTTTGTGGGCAGTTTAGTTGGTCTGTTCGTTAGCAGGGATTATTTGATGGGACATGAACTGCAGTTCGGTTGATTACTCACTCAAACTCTAATTAGTTCCTTGAATAATTAATAAAGGGGCTCTGCTTCTATGCCGCGACTCTATTGTGTTTTCGTAATGTAAGATCAGGGCTGCATTGTTTAAAGCAGGGCTGTCCAACTTCTTCTATTTCCTTATTTTTATTTAATATTAAATATATTTAATTCCATCCTCCCCTCTCCCTTATTTTAATTTAATATTAAATATATTTAATTCCATCCTCCCCTCTCCCCTTATTTTAATTTAATATTAAATATATTTAATTCCATCCTCCCCTCCCCTTATTTTAATTTAATATTAAATATATTTAATTCCATCCTCCCCTCTCCCCTTATTTTAATTTAATATTAAATATATTTAATTCCATCCTCCCCTCCCCTTATTTTAATTTAATATTAAATATATTTAATTCCATCCTCCCCCCTCCCCCTTATTTTAGTGAAATATTAAATATAATTAATTCCATCCTCCCCTCTCCTTATTTTAATTTAATATTAAATATATTTAATTCCATCCTCCCCCTCCCTTATTTTTAATTTAATATTAAATATATTTAATTCCATCCTCCCTCCCCTTATTTTAATTTAATATTAAATATATTTAATTCCATCCTCCCCTCCCCTTATTTTAATTTAATATTAAATATATTTAATTCCATCCTCCCTCTCCCCCTTATTTTTATTTAATATTAAATATATTTAATTCCATCCTCCCCTCTCCCTTATTTTTAATTTAATATTAAATATATTTAATTCCATCCTCCCTCCCCCTTATTTTAATTTAATATTAAATATATTTAATTCCATCCTCCCCTCTCCCTTATTTTTATTTAATATTAAATATATTTAATTCCATCCTCCCTCCCCTTATTTTTATTTAATATTAAATATATTTAATTCCATCCTCCCTCTCCTTATTTTTATTTAATATTAAATATATTTAATTCCATCCTCCCCTCTCCCCTTATTTTTATTTAATATTAAATATATTTAATTCCATCCTCCCCTCTCCCCTTATTTTAATTTAATATTAAATATATTTAATTCCATCCTCCCCTCGCCCCTTATTTTTATTTAATATTAAATATATTTAATTCCATCCTCCCTCTCCCCTTATTTTTATTTAATATTAAATATATTTAATTCCATCCTCCCTCTCCCCTTATTTTTATTTAATATTAAATATATTTAATTCCATCCTCCCTCTCCCCTTATTTTAATTTAATATTAAATATATTTAATTCCATCCTCCCTCTCCCCTTATTTTAATTTAATATTAAATATGTTTAATTCCATCCTCCCCTCCCCCTTATTTTTATTTAATATTAAATATATTTAATTCCATCCTCCCCTCTCCTTATTTTAATTTAATATTAAATATATTTAATTCCATCCTCCCCTCTCCCCTTATTTTTATTTAATATTAAATATATTTAATTCCATTTAATTCCATCCTCCCCTCTCCCCTTATTTTAATTTAATATTAAATATATTTAATTCCATCCTCCCTCCCCCTTATTTTAATTTAATATTAAATATATTTAATTCCATCCTCCCTCTCCCCTTATTTTTATTTAATATTAAATATATTTAATTCCATCCTCCCCTCCTTATTTTAATTTAATATTAAATATATTTAATTCCATCCTCCCCTCCCCTTATTTTTATTTAATATTAAAGATATTAAATTACATCCTCCCTCTCCCCTTATTTTATTTAATATTAAATATATTTAATTCCATCCTCCCTCTCCCTTATTTTTATTTAATATTAAATATATTTAATTCCATCCTCCTCTCCCCTTATTTTTATTTAATATTAAATATATTTAATTCCATCCTCCCCCCCCTTATTTTAATTTAATATTAAATATATTTAATTCCATCCTCCCCTCTCCCCTTATTTTTATTTAATATTAAATATATTTAATTCCATCCTCCCTCTCCCCTATTTTTAATTTAATATTAAATATATTTAATTCCATCCTCCCCTCGCCCCTTATTTTTTATATTTAATTCCATCCTCCTCCCCCTTATTTTTAATTTAATATTAAATATATTTAATTCCCTCGTCCCCTCCCCCTTATTTTTATTTAATATTAAATATATTTAATTCCATCCTCCCCCCCCCTTATTTTTATTTAATATTAAATATATTTAATTCCATCCCTCCCTCCCCTTATTTTAATTTAATATTAAATATATTTAATTCCATCCTCCCCTCCTCCTTATTTTTATTTAATATTAAATATATTTAATTCCATCCTCCCCTCCCCTTATTTTTATTTTTTATTTAATAAATATATTTAATTCCATCCTCCCCTCTCCTTATTTTTATTTAATATTAAATATATTTAATTCCATCCCCCCTCCCCTTATTTTTATTTTAATTTATTAAATATATTTAATTCCATCCTCCCCTCCCTTATTTTTAATTTAATATTAAATATATTTAATTCCATCCTCCCCTCCTTATTTTTATTTAATATTAAATATATTTAATTCCATCCTCCCCTCTCCCCTTATTTTTAATTTAATATTAAATATATTTAATTCCATCCTCCCCCTCTCCTTAATTTAATTTAATATTAAATATATTTAATTCCATCCCCCCCTCTCCCCTTATTTTTATTTAATATTAAATATATTTAATTCCATCCTCCCCTCCCCCCTTATTTTTAATTTAATATTAAATATATTTAATTCCATCCTCCCTCTCCTTATTTTTATTTAATATTAAATATATTTAATTCCATCCTCCCCTCCCCCTTATTTTTATTTAATATTAAATATATTTAATTCCATCCTCCCCCCTTATTTTAATTTAATATTAAATATATTTAATTCCATCCTCCCCCTTATTTTAATTTAATATTAAATATATTTGATTCCATCCTCCCTCTCCCTTATTTTTTATTTAATATTAAATATATTTAATTCCATCCTCCCCTCTCCTTATTTTAATTTAATATTAAATATATTTAATTCCATCCTCCCCTCCCCCTTATTTTTATTTAATATTAAATATATTTAATTCCATCCTCCCCTCTCTCCTTATTTTTAATTTAATATTAAATATATTTAATTCCATCCTCCCTCTCTCCTTATTTTAATTTAATATTAAATATATTTAATTCCCATCCTCCTCCCCCTTATTTTTATTTAATATTAAATATATTTAATTCCATCCTCCCCCTTATTTTTAATTTAATATTAAATATATTTAATTCCATCCTCCCCTCCCCCTTATTTTAATTTAATATTAAATATATTTAATTCCATCCTCCCCTTATTTTTATTTAATATTAAATATATTTAATTCCATCCTCCCCTCTCCCCTTATTTTTATTTTAATATTAAATATATTTAATTCCATCCTCCCTCTCCCCTTATTTTAATTTAATATTAAATATATTTAATTCCATCCTCCCTCTCTCCTTATTTTAATTTAATATTAAATATATTTAATTCCATCTCCCCCCTTATTTTTATTTAATACTAAATATATTTAATTCAATCCTCCCTCCCCCTTATTTTAATTTAATATTAAATATATTTAATTCCATCCTCCCCTCCCCTTATTTTAATTTAATATTAAATATATTTAATTCCATCCTCCCTCTCCCTTATTTTAATGTATCCCATCTCCCCTTATTTCATCTTTAAATATATTTAATTTTATATTTAATACATGAGGGAGATGGGGGAGGGAATGAGGAGCCCCTGAGGAGCCCCCTGCTTCGGCCTACCTTTTCCAAACGCACAAGATCCAGGAGTACCCGGACGACGAGAGAGGCGACGACCAACTGAGTCGAATAAGGTCCTAATCGCGTCTGTGGGCCTCAGCGATCCAGTAGTAGAGTCGCTGAAGAGTATCGCGAGAATACGCAATCCACATGGGATTTCGCTGTTAACGCCGGCGTGATCTCGCGTTGACAGCGAAATCCCGTGTGGATTGCGTATTCTGCAATACTTGCTCGAACCCGGAAGTAGGTTTTTTTAAATTTTTATTATTTATTTTATTTTTCAATTTTTATTTTTTATTAAAAAGCTCAGGGGGCCGTAGGGAAGGGGCTGGGGGGCCGTATACGGCCCCCGGGCCGCCAGTTGGGCAGCCCTGGTTTAAAGCAAAGCATGCTTACATTCTCTAGGTTCAGGCTGAACCAATCTTCCAACCATTAAGGCAGAGACTCTGGGTTGTGTTTAAGTGTTGCTTTATCAACTCCCCATAGTCCTAGCCCTCTTAGTCAACGCATGATGGAAGTTGTAGTTCAGCAACACTTAGAGCCGTCATTCCCAAAGTGGGCGGTAGTGCTCCCTGGGGGGCGGTGGAGCAATTCAGGGATGCGGTGAAAGCCATGTTGGTTGGCCCCGCCCCTTCCAAAATGGCTGCCAACCCCCGTTGCTTTTTGCGCCGCTTTTGGCACTTCACTGGCCCTGAAGCTTGCAAAGGGGAGGGGGCGGGCCCTACATTCTCTTCCCGCTGCCTTTTTTGCGCCCTGTGGCCAGTGGGGAGGTAGGGGGGGAGAGAACGAAGGCCCCCTCCGCTGCCCCCTGCGCACCATCCCTGCAGTCTCCCCAATAGCATGAATAGCAACACGCAGGGGGCGCACAAAGTGCCCTCCGTCGCTCCCCCACGCCATGCATGCAGGCCAGAGGGGGCACGGAACGTCATTTCAACTTTAAAGTAAGTGCTTAAGACTACTATATATCAAGGGCTATTTTCTCAAAACTCCACCAGTGTATTTTCTGTTGGTCATGGGAGTTTGTGTGTCAAGTTTGGCTCAATTCCATTGTTGGTGGAGTAGGCGAACTATAAATCCCAGTAACTACAACTCCCAAATGAGAAGGGCTATTTTCTCAAAACCCCACCAGTGTTCAAATTTGAGCATATTGGGTATTTGTGCCAAGTTTAATCCAAATCCATGGTTGTTTGGGTTCGGAGTGCTCTCCAAATGTAGGTGAACTACATCTCCCCTAAATCACTGTGAATTCCTTCCAAAGCCCTCCAGTATTTTCTGTTGGTCATGTGGGTTCTCTGTGCCAAGTTTGGTCCAGTTCTGTAATTTTTGGGGGTCTCAGTGGTCTGTGGAAGTCAGAGCTGAATCGATTGAAGGTACTGCAAATCCCATCATCCGTTGTCCATACTCCCCCAAACATATTGTTTTTGTGATTAACCGCTATGCTTTAATTATGTTCAATTTGTAACAATGAGAATACATCCTGCATATTAGATATTTGCATTAGAATTCATAAGAGTAGCAAAATTATTTATGAAGTAGCAACTAAAATACGGTTGGGGGTCACCACAACACGAGGAACCTTATTTAGGGGGTCACGGCCAGGGGCAGTCTTTCCAATTACGTGGCCTACGCAATCGCATAGGGCTCCATCTTGGACGCCGCAGGGTGGGGTGCCATTGTGGGGCGCCGCGGCGGCGTCCTCCGTGCTGCTGCTGCGCTGCGTTGCCCTCAGCGGTTTCGCGCGCTGTGCATGCGCTGAGTTTACAAGACATGCGCAGTACCTACGGAGCTCACTAGAGCTCCGTCGACACAGCGCACGCACACAGAGTTTTTCGCGCACATGCGCAGTACCAACGGAGCTCAAGTGAACTCCATAGGCACTCCGCATGCTCGCGGAGATTTTTCTGCATGCATGCGCAGTTTTTACGGAGCTCACTTGAGCTCCGAGACACAGCGCATGCGCACAGAGTTTTACAGACATGCGCAGTACCAACGGAGCTCAAGTAAACTCCATAGGCACTGCGCATGCTCGCGGAGATTTTTCGCGTACATGCGCTGTGTCCTGACGGAGCTCAAGTGAGCTCCGTAAAAACTGCGCACGCATGCGAAAATCTCAAGCATGCACTGTGTCTATGAAGCTCACTTGAGCTCCGTAGACACAGCGCATGCGCGAGAAATCTCCATGCATGCCCAGAGTGGAGATTTTCGCGCGCATGCCCAGGGCCTACGGAGCTCAAGTGAACTCCGTAGGCACTGCACATGCTCGCAGAGATTTTTGCGGGCATGCGCTGTGTCTACGGAGCTCAAGTGGGCTGCGTAAAAACTGCGCATGCACGCGAATATCTCAGCGCATCATGCGCTGTGTCTCTGGCTCACTTGAGCTCCGTAGGCACTGCGCATGTGTGCAAGGCGCCTCCCTAGCGCTTCCTGGTGCCTGATGCCGGCCCCTCCCATGGGGCATTGCACAGGGCAAGGGAGAGCGCTCAGTGGGTGGGGCTGGCAGCGGGCACCAGGAAGCGCTAGGAGGGGCCTTCGAAGGCCGAATTGCACAGGTCAAGGAGTGGCAGCGTGCGGGAGGAATGGAAGGAGCTCGCGCAAGGTACCTTTTAAAAAAAATGGGGGCAAAATAATGTTGGGGGAATAATTTTTTTGGGTGGGGGCTCCAAAATAATCTTCGCCTACCATTGCAAATTCCCTTAGACCGCCCCTGGTCACGGCATTAGAAAGGTTGAGAACCGCCTGCACTTATTGTTGTTCTGCTGTAGTGTTATTGTGGGGAGCGGGGTTTTAAATTGGTTTTAATGTTGTTTTATGTGTTTTTATCTGGTATATTTTATTGCTGTAAGCCGCTCTGAGCTTCGGAGAGAGCGGTCTATTAAGCTGAATAAATAAATAAATAAATACATTTCTGTTTAATTGCTATTAAAAAATTTAAAAAAATAATTTCTAGGGGGGCGGTGAGTAATTTTTTTTCTGGAAAGGGGGCGGTAGGCCAAAAAAGTTTGGGAACCACTGATTTACATCATTTATATCCCGCCCTTCTCACCCCGCAGGGGACTTAAGAGGGACCATCCCTGCTGTGAAAACTGTTTCTCACTCTGTGCTACTCCACTGAGTATCCCTTCTTAGTTCTCCGTGGTATCTGCAGCCATGACTGCATACTGAATTCCTACAAGAACTTTAAATTATGTCACCTGCACCAGTGTTTCTCAACCAGTGTGCTGTAGCACACTAGTGTGCCGTGAGCAATCATCAGGTGTGCCGCGGGAAAAGCTCTCTGCCCCCCTTCCTTCCCCCCTCCTCCTGCCGAGCTCCTGCTGCTTGGGAGAGGAGGAGGAAGGGCCAAGTGCCAGCGAAGAAGAAGGGGCCGGGGGGCCACCTCCTTCAGCCATTTACCCAACCAGCCTCCAATCCACCATGACTCCCGCCACGACTCTCACCCCTCGCTCGCTGAAGCCGCGTGGAGGAGGAGCCCCACCTACTGAAGCCCATCCACTGCTCATGCTTCTCCTCTGTGGGAGAACTGAAGCCGGGGGGAAGGGGCAGGGCATGGCGCGGCCTGGCTCCTCCCTCCCCGGCTTTGGCACTCCCAGCAGCTGCTCCCAGCAGGTCACCGTCCCCAGCCGTTCTTTACTGTGTTAGAGTGTCATTTTGGTTGGTGGTGTGGCCCCGGATTTTTTTAATGTTAAAAGTGTGCCGCGACTCAAAAAAGGTTGGGAAACACTGACCTGCGCTAAATATTAGGGGTGGATATCTCCGGCCGTAATACTTTGATATCCATTAATTTTTTGTATTTAAAATTATTTTGACCCTATATCGACCCTTGGCGTCCAACCCGGAAGTGACATTTCAAAATTACGAATGCCCTGATCGGCATTTCCGTAAAGGGCACGTTTTAAGGTCGTTATTTCCGCTCTTGCTTCTGAGCTGGCGGGGGAAGGAACGGAGGAGTGCACGGCAACCTGCCATCCACTCCTCCGTTCCTTCCCCCGCCAGCTCAGAAGCATCCCGGGTCATATTATTATTCAACATCTATATGCGCCCCCTGGCCCAGCTGGCCCGCGACTTTGGTCTGGAGTGTTATCAGTACGCTGATGACACCCAGCTTCTGCTGAGAATGGACGGCAGGCCGGACACCGTACCCGATTGTTTCCATCAATGCCTTGAAGCCGTGACTGGATGGCTGCGAGCCAGCCGGCTGAAGGTGAATCTGTCGAAGACGGAGATCCTGTGGCCCGGTCGGCCTGGGCTGGGCGGGTGCCGGTTGCCTACCCTGGATGGCAGACAGCTTAGCCCGTCACCCCTGGTCAAGAGCTTGGGTGTGCAACTGGATTCCTCGCTGACCATGGAGGCTCAGGTGTCCATGGTCAGCAGGTCATCATTTTTCCACCTACGACAGGCTAGGCGACTGGCTCCCTACCTGTCCAGGAACGACCTGGCCACGGTAATCCAAGCGACTGTAATCTCGAGGCTAAACTACTGTAACGCCCCTCGTTGGCCTTCCCTTGTCGACAACCCGGAAACTCAAGCTAGTGCAGAATGCCGCTGCTCGCTTGCTGGCGGGAGCGCCAGTGAGGGAGCATATTACTCCCATTCTCCGGCAACTTCACTGGCTCCCCAATCCGGTGATTGCCTTCAAGGTGCTGGTATTGACCTTTAAGGCCTTACACCAGTGTTTCCCAACCTTTTTTGAGCCATGGCACACTTCTAACATTTAAAAAATCCGGGGGCACACCACCCACCAAAATGACACTCTAACACAGTAAAGAACGGCTGGGGATGGTGACCTGCTGGGAGCAGCTGCTGGGAGTGCGAAGCCGGGGGGGAGGAGCCATGCCCCGCCCCCCACGCAGCTTCAGTTCTCCCACAGCTTTGCCAGCCTTGAGGGGCAGTGCCAAGCCAGCGGTGGTAAAGCCAGCACAATGCTGGCTTGGCACTGCCCCCTCAAGGCTGGCAAAGCTGTGGGAGCACTGAAGCTGGGGGAGGGGGCGGAGCCAGGCCACACCATGCCCCGCCCCCTCCCCCGGCTTCAGTTCTCCCACAGAGGAGAAGCATGAGCGGTGGACGGGCTTCAGTAGACGGGGCTCCTCCTCCGCGCGGCTTCAGCGAGCGAGGGCGAGAGTCGTGGTGGGAGTCATGGCGGATTGGAGGCTGGCTGGGGAAACGGCCGAAGGAGGCGGCGCCCCGGCCCCTTCTTCTTTTTCTTTGCCGCCACTCGGCCCTTCCTCCTCCTCTCCCAAGCAGCAGGAGTTCGGCAGGAGGAGGGGGGAAGGGGGCAGAGAGCTTTCTCGCGGCACACCTGATGATCGCTCACGGCACACTAGTGTGCCACGGCACACTGGTTGAGAAACACTGCCTTACACAGCCTAGGGCCTGCGTACTTGAGGGACCGCCTTACCCCGTACTTTCCCCCGAGATCACTGCGCTCAGATGATTGGAATCTGTTGCTAGTACCATCAATCCGCTCCTGCCATCTGTCTGCAACCAGACAACGAGCTTTTTCGGTGGCAGCTCCGGTGCTATGGAATTCCCTCCCGGATAGCACCCGAGCCATCTCGGAGCTTGCCCCCTTCCGAAGGGCCCGCAAAACCGCCCTCTTTGGACTAGCCTTTAATTAGGCATATTGGTCTAAGAAATGTGCCTCGATGTCTTAAACTGAGATGTAATGTAATGTGTTTTTAATGTGCTTCATGTTTTTATTGTAGGGCTACATGTCTGCGACATGACGCCCACCATACTGTTGTTATCCGCCCCGAGCCTGCAGGGAGGAGCGGAATATAAGATCGAACAATAAATAAATAAATAAATAAATATTTAACCCGTGATGATTCTGTGCTGGGGAGGGAGAGAAGAGGGGAGGGCTTGCTCTTCTTTCCTCCCTCCCTGCCCTGCCAGCTAAATTAATCCCTGAGCAGATTAAATTTAATCCATGCTGCTTCTGAGCTCGGGGGAAGGGGGGAGGGCTTGTCCTCCATTCTTCCCTCCCAGCTGGCGTAAGGAATAATAACGAAAATTCGTTATTAATTACGTTTCAGTCACGAAATTTATTTTTTAAAATTCGGATTAATTTCTATAACGACCCAGCAACGGAAATCCCCCCCGAGTTTAGAATCAATTTTTTTTAATGCTTTATTTATTTCATTTTTTAAAAAAACACATCCATTTGGATAAAACATTTGACAAAGTGCAAGACAGGGATGATAGGGGGGGGGATAGTGAGGGCGATAGGAGGAGGGGAAAGGTAGGGGAAGGGTAGGGTTGTGAATAGGGTGAACAACATAAGGAACCGTAGATTACAAGTACTTCCATCCCATACAAATTCCCTTACATATCTTGAACTAAAAGTCCAACTCCTAAGAGTCTTTTTTTTTTGGTCTTATCTCATGCCCGTCTGATAACAACTCTGTAGAAAAAAAACCCTCATATTACATATCCAATTTAATTAACCATTCATATTTTTGTCCCTTGAGATAATCTATAAATTGTGTCCAATCAGTCTTGTTCATGTTTGTATTTTCTCTTAAAGTCTGTGTTAGGCAGTCCATCTGCATCACCTCTAGGAGTTTCATCGTCCAATCTTCAAGTGTTGGAATATCTTCTTCCTTCCACTTTCTTGCAATGATTAGTCTTGCCGCTGTTATACAGTAAATAAATAGTTTCTCGTTATTTTCCTCTATCTGGAAATCTAGTAAACCTAGTAACATATATTCTGGTCTAAAATTAAAATTTTAACCCTAAGATTTTTTGTAACTCAAAATAAATTTTTTCCCAAAAACTTTTAATCTTATCACAGCTCCACCAGCTGTGATAGAAGCTCCCGACTTCCTTTTTGCATTTCCAACAGCGGTTATCGTAATCTTTGCTATATCTGGCGATGGCTGCCGGTGTAAGATACCACCTATGCATTATCTTTAAGATATTTTTCTTAAGGTCGTAGGAATACGTGAACTTTAAGTGTGTTTTCCCAATTCTTTCCCACAACTTAAAGGCTATGTTATGGCCGAAGTCCTGAGCCCATTTAGTCATGCAGTTTTTTACCATTTCCAACTCCGTTTCCCATTCCAACTCCGTTGAATCAAATTTTTTATGGATCAACCACCCCTACTAATTATGGTACTTCTTTTATTTCAGGTTCACATAACCTTGAGCACGCATGAATGTGGAGGTTTATCTGAGCGGGACATCAACTTGGCCAGTTTCATCGAACAAGTTGCGAACACGTTAGCCTAGATGCCACCCGTAAGCTTTTCCTGGCAGCAGCAGTGAGTGTCCAAGTGGAGACATGCATTGTACCAACCAAAGACAGCATATAATACTGATCGCATATTCAGAAAACCCATCTCTAAGTACAGCTGACGTCTTAATGTATCGTATGACGAATCCGTGTGCGAGTGTGGGAAACTAGTGCTCTGCAACTTCATTACCTTGTCTTAAACGCTTTGCAACCTTCAGTGTTGGTATTCTTGCAAGTCTCTGTCCGTGCAGTATTACAGTGAGAGGCCACACGTGCTGGAGATAGTTATAATAAAGATGATTTGTGTAATTAATTACGTATTTATTCATTTATTTATTATTTGGTCTTGTATGCCGCCACTCCCCGAGGGCTCGGAGCGGCTCACAGTCCACATAAAAGCATAAAACAGAGATAGAACATCAAATTAGACTAAAACAGAGTGACAAATTTTAACAATCAAATGCCAACCAAAATAGATAAGTTTTGCACGCCCTGCGAAAAGATGGCAAATCTTGCAAGGAACAAACTTCGGTTGGCAAGGTACTCCAAATGGATGGCGCCACAACAGAAAAGGCTCTGCGCTGACTAGATGTTAAATGGATGGTTTTAAAACTAGGCACTTCGAGAAGGTTCAGATCTTCAGAACGGAGTGATCTCTGGGGTTGGTAGGGGGCGAGACGGTCCATTGCATACGTCGGCCCCAGACCATACAAGGCCTTGAAAGTTAACAGCATCACCTTGAAGGTGATCCGGTGCTCAACCGAAAGCCAATGAAGCTGCTGAAGGATGGGAGTTACGTGACATCTCACTGGCATCCCAGCGAGAAGTCGCGCAGCGGCATTCTGGACGAGCTTAAGTTTCTGGATCACAGACCAGGGCAGGCCAATGTAAAGGGCGTTACTGTAGTCTAGTCTCGAGATGACCATAGCTTGGATCACCGTGGCTAGGTCATCTCTACACAGATAGGGGGCCAGTCACCTAGCTTGCCGCAGATGAAGAAGGCAGTTTTACTAACAGTGGAGACCTGAGACTCCATTGTCAGCAAAGGGTCTAAGACAGGGGTGCCCACACTTTTTCAGCATGCGAGCTACTTATAATAAAACCAAGTCAGAAAGATCTACCTACCTGGAGAGGGAGGGGCGGGGCTTGGCCAGAGGGGGGCGGGGCCAGGCTGCACCAAGCCCCGCCCCCCCCCTCTGGCTTTGGAGCTCCCAGCAGCTTCTCCAGGCTTGAGGGTGGCAATGCCAAGCCAGACTTGTGTTAGCTATGCCACCACTGGCTTGGCACTGCTATCTTCAAGCCTGGAGAATCTGCTGGTAGAGTGGAAGCCACGGGGGGCGAGTCAGGCCGCGCCAAGCCCCGCCAACCTCCCCTCTGGCTTTGGAGCTCCCAGCAGCTTCTCCAGGCTTGAGGGTGGCAGTGCCAAGCCAGCCTTGTGCTAGCTATGCCACCACTGGCTTGGCACTGCCATCTTCAAGCCTGGAGAATCTGCTGGTCGAGTGGAAGCCACGGGGGGAGTCAGGCCGCACCAAGCCCCGCCAACCTCCGCTCTGGCTTTGGAGCTCCCAGCAGCTTCTCCAGGCTTGAGGGTGGCAGTGCCAAGCCAGCCTTGTGCTAGCTATGCCACCACTGGCTTGGCACTGCCATCTTCAAGCCTGGAGAATCTGCTGGTAGAGTGGAAGCCACGCCAACCTCCCTCTGGGGGGAGTCAGGCTTGAGGGTGGCAGCGCCAAGCCCCGCCAACCACCCCTCTGGCTTTGGAGCTTCCAGCAGCTTCTCCAGGCTTGAGGATGGCAGTGCCAAGCCCAGTGGTGGCATAGCTAGCACAAGGCTGGCTTGGCCCTGCCCTCCTTAAGCCTGGAGAAGCTGAGGATGGCAGTGCCAAGCCAGTGGTGGCATAGCTAGCACAAGGCTGGCTTGGGGGGCCTGGAGGCTGCTGGCCTGGCTGGCCTGGCTCCGCCCCCTCCGAGAAGCACCCCATCCAGCTAGGATCGACATCCTTCGGTCCCGGGATCGACTGGTCAATCATGATTGACTTCCTGGGCAGCCCTGGTCTAAGACAACCCCAAGGCTCTTTACTGAAGATGATGGGGATAGTGCCTCACCATCCAGAGTAGGTAGCTGCACCACCTCACTATCCAGTCGACCCAGCCACAGTATCTCTGTCTTTACTGGATTCACCCTCAATCTGCTGGCACGCAGCCATCCAGTAACGGCTTCAAGGCAGTGATGGAAATTTACGGGTCGGCCTTCCATCTTCAGAACAAGCTGGGTGTCATCAGCGTACTGATAACATTCCAGCCCGAAACTTCGAACCAGTCAGGCAAGAGGCCGCATGTAGATGTTAAATAACAAAGGGGAGAGTATAGCCCCTTGAGGGACCTCATAAATTAGAGGAATATACAGGAATATAAAGGAAAGTGGCTTATAAATACTGTTCGTTGGATTTGTTATTGGGTTTTTAATATTTTAACTATCAACCACCATAAAGTGGAATACTGTTGTTACAAGAGACTGACTTTAGGCTTGTCAACTCTTATTTTTGGTCCGTTTTTTTCTGAACTTCGAATAGAATAGTTGGATGCGCTTACAATGAAAGAATGAAGGGCTTTTGAACACATTCCAGGCCTCAGATTGTATTTTCAATTTAAGATTGAATTTACATCCTTTTATATGTAAGTCTAGTCCTTCAACCTTTTTTTTTTTCATTTTGGAAATCTAGCTTAGGTATAATTTTTTTTAATATTAATAAACGATGTAAAGTTAATAACCATGGAGATCGACCAGATGAAACCGATCTACTTTCTGCCCAATCCTGAGGGGCAGCTGGGCTGAGCACAAACCATTTTTTAAGTGAGCCACAAAACTAAAGTTCTGTTGGTGAACACTAGGTGGCGCTGGTGCTTCACTTCTACAGTGTTGCTAAAGTTCTGTTGGTGAAAAGAAAGAACGGACTGGACGGACTTCACTAAGTACCGTGTTTCCCGAAAGTAAGACAGCGTCTTACTTTCTTTTTGACCCCCAAAATCCCCACTACGGCTTACTGGCACGGCTTACATTAGCCGGGTACGCCGTTTAAGCCTTTCCCCTTGGCCGCCGCGTCACTCGGTCCCGCCTCCTCCTCAGTCCCACCTCCTCCTCCGCCGCCGCTACCGCTGGCCCCACGCCTGCGCCAGGCGCGCCTGCGCCAGGCGCGCTCGGGACCTACTGCCCATGCGCGAATGTCCGTGCATGGGCAGTAGGTCCCAAGCGCGCTGACACAGGCGCACCCGGCGCTGCTGAGGCGCCTGGCGCGCCTGGCGTGCTGGCGCAGGCGCGGGGGGCAGCTGTGAGGCGGAGGTAGGCGGAGGCGGGCGGCGACGGAGGCGGGCGGTGACGGAGGCGGACGGAGGCGGAACCGAGGAGGAGGCGGGACCGAGTGACGCTGCAGCCGGGGGTATGTCTTATTTTCGGGGTACGGCTTACATTAGTCGACCCCCTGACACCCCCGATACGTCTTACAATCGTGGGTGTCTTACTTTCGGGGAAACACGGTATATGCAAAGTAATGGACACAAAATATTGATAGATCTGAATGAAATTTAAATTTGAGTCTCATAATATCTTATGGATAAAAAGCAAAAAACAAACATCATGTTATTCTTGGAGAACCTCTCGGGAAGCCTTTTATTTCTTCTTTTGCTCTTACCCGTCCCCACTGTCCCCAGCACCCCCCTCCCCGTCCACGTCCCCCCCCACTCCCCCCTTTTTTAACCTTTTCCCTACTTTTCTTTCTATATATATATGACTGAAAATCTAATAAATATATTGAAAAAAAGTTCTGGTGGTGAACACTAGGTGGCGCTGGTGCTTTGCTTCTACAGTGTTGCTAAAGTTCTGGTGGTGAACATTTCCAAACTCTAACCAAACTTTCAAAATTTCGCTATAAATGGCAGTTCCTAATTGGTTCTGTCTTAAAAATTGCCAATAATGAAATAATAATGAAGTTTGGAAAGTTCTGAAATGTTCACCACCAGAACTTTAGCAACACTCTAGAAGCAAAGCACCAGCGCCACCTAGTGTTCACCACCAGAACTTTAGTTTTGTAAGTACTTTGGAACCATTTAGAACCATGATTGCCCAGGCCTAATAATTGAAATGCAATATGATAGTATTAAATGCCCCCTGGTGGTGCTGTGGGTTAAACCGCTGAGCTGATGAACTTGCTGACCGAAAGGTTGGCGGTTCGAATCCAGGGAGTGGGGTGAGCTCCCGCTGTTAGGCTCACCGTCTGCCATCCTAGCAGTTCGAAAACATGTGAGTAGATCAATAGGTACCACTTATGCGGAAAGGTAACGGCGCTCCATGTAGTCATGCCGGCCACATGACCTTGGAGGTGTCTACAGAATATGCCGGTTCCTTAGCTTAGAAATGAAGATGAGCACCACCCCTGAGTCAGACACGTCTAGACTTAATGTCAAGGGGAAACTTTTACCTTTATCATAGCATTACCTACTGATTTTATGTTTCTGAATCACAGTTAAAAGTTAAACTAATACCAAGTCAAGGTTGTGAAAATTCACAAACTACAAAAGACCAGGAAATATTAGGCCTGGTTAGGTTTTTCGTATCTTGATCAAATTCATATTAAATTCAATTCTAAATTACTTATGAAGCGTTTCTGAACCGCTGTAAGCAACCCGGAAGTGAATTACCAAATTCGAAGCCACAGCCGCCATTTTTCAGAAAGAAATCGCCATTTTTGGAACGGGTTTTTTCTTCCCTGGCCCACTGCCGGGCGCTTCCTCTTCATCGGCCAGAGCTGCGGCCTCGGTGAGCTGCCTGGGAGTGGGTGCGGGCCAGTGTTTTGCAACGCGCACGCTCTTCTCGCCGGTGGGCGAGCACATCCAGGAGCACGTCGCCGGGCGCGGTGCGGGGCTGGCACATGGGCCATGTGTGTTGGGCCAGGAACAGACGGAGTGTTTTTTTCTAGTGCACGCGCTCTTCTCGCCGGGAAGCGTGTGGCGCTGCGCAGGACCGGTGCCCTGCACCCTGTTGCGGGCTAAGTGTGCAGGGCCAGGCACAGGCTGGCATTTTTCCGGCACACGCTCCTCTCCTAGGCAAGCGTTCTCCTCTCCTAGGCCCCGTTCAGAAGACCTGTGCCTAGGAGAGGAGAATGTTCGCCTAGGAGAGGAGCGCGTGCCGGGAAAACGCCGGCCTGTGCCTGGCCATGCACACTTAGCCCGCAACAGGGCGCAGGGCACCGGTCCCGCAGCGCGCCATGCGCGCTGTGGCGGGCTAAGTATGCAGGGTCAGGCACAGGCTGGCATTTTTCCGGCACACGCTCCTCTCCTAGGCAAACGTTCTCCTCTCCTAGGCCCCGTTCAGAAGCGGAGGGAAGACCTGTGCCTAGGAGAGGAGAATGTTCGCCTAGGAGAGGAGCGCGTGCCGGAAAACGCCGGCCTGTGCCTGGCCCTGCACACTTAGCCCGCAACAGGGCGCAGGGCACCGGTCCCGCAGCGCGCCATGCACCCTGTGGCGGGCTAAGTATGCAGGGCCAGGCACAGGCTGGCATTTTTCCGGCACACGCTCCTCTCCTAGGCAAGCGTTCTCCTCTCCTAGGCCCCATTCAGAAGCGGAGGGAAGACCTGTGCCTAGGAGAGGAGAATGTTCGCCTAGGAGAGGAGCGCGTGCCGGGAAAACGCCGGCCTGTGCCTGGCCATGCACACTTAGCCCGCAACAGGGCGCAGGGCACCGGTCCCGCAGCGCGCCATGTGCTTGCTGGCAAGAAGAGCCTGCACACTAGAAAAAACACTCGGCCTGGCTTGCAATAAGGATCTGAACGGCCCCGCGGGGGGAAAGGAAAGCCGTGTCCAAAGCGGCTGCTTCAACCCGCTTTGGACGCGGTTTTCCTTCGCCTTGGATGTGGCCATTAACAAAAGCATTCCGAAATTTCAGAATTTTAACAAATTAATTTAGAAATTCTCAGAAGTCAATCATATTCAAAGCGCCAGCGCCCTCTACATCCGAAACGAGTTTTGAACCATTTTTTAAAAAATCAACGAGGCCTAGGTAATACCTCACAGCAAGGCCGCAATGGCTAAGTAAATATAAAATGTTTCCAACTATTAATAAGCAAACACCACTAAGAAAAGTAAGTGTATATTTCAGATTTAATTTTGCATAGAAATTATTCAACGTTTAAAATGAAACATTTTGCCCTTTTTAATTTCAAACCTGAAACCTTCTACATAATGAAGTAAACTGGGCTGTGTCTTCACAACATCCTACTGAACTTTCCGTACAACAGTATGCAAACTTGACTTCAATTGCAAAGCTTCAGATCCTGAAGAAACTGAAAAGAGCTTTTGTTCCACTCTACAATTTGAATGAAAAATAAGATTATCAGATCCATATCGGTGAGTATATGGTTAGGACGTGACAGTCAAATGTTTCCCTTTCTTAAATATTATAAAACAGTGCTATGGGAACCGTACCTTTGCATTGAGTGAAATATACAATGACATCTGTTCATACATATGTCTCAAGGAACCGTATTCAAGTCACTTTGTGCTCCCTCCATTCAGAATTAAGAGAAAAGATGGCTACAAGGGATTGTCCCTCACCCCCCCCCCCCCCAATTCACAGCTGTGTAAATACTGGCTTGAGATGAGGAGAGGAAGCATTTCAGAAGTCTAGGGCTGTAAATCCATCACTAAGTTTCCTCTAAAATATCACAAATAGATGATAAAACGCTTCGGACACCTAGGGAAGAGCCCAGTGATATACAGAAATGGCTCAAAACCGGACTGGAAACTACTCCAGACCTTGTCCAAGCCTTGGAACAAACTAGTGGTTACTTTGCCTTTTGCCCCAGAAATTTCACATATTACAGGGCTGTCCAACAGACGCCCCGCGGGCCGCACACGGCCCCTGAGCCCCTTGCCCGCCCCCCTCCTCCATAAAAAAAGAATCCCCCAAAAAAATTCCAGAAAAATATTCAAGAAAAGGTGCGCATGCGCGTGGTTTTGCCTGCTTCTGACACTGGCGTGACGCGCGCGGTTTCGCCTGCCTCTGACGCTGGCGTGACGCTTTGGGAGGGAGGGTGGAGCCATGGGGAGCCCCCAGTGGCTCCTCCCTCTCTCCCAAAGCGTTACGCCAGCCGCGGAAGCCGGGCGAATCGCCCGGCTTCGCGGCTGCCGTGACACCTTGGAAGGGAGGTCCCCTGCGGCGCCTCCCTCTCTCCCAAAGCGTCACGGCAGCCGCGGAAGCCGCAAAATCGCCGGCTTCCGCGGCTGCCGTGATGCCTTGGAAGGGAGGGGGTCCCCCGCGGCGCCTCCCTCTCTCCCAAAGCGCCACGGCAGCCGCTGAAACCGCTGGAACGGCAGCTTCCGCGGCTGCCGTGATGCCTTGGAAGGGAGGGGGGTCCCCCGCGGCGCCTCCCTCTCTCCCAAGGCGTCACGGCAGCCGCTGAAGCCGGCAAAATCGCCAGCTTCCGCGGCTGCCGTGACGCCTTGGAAGGGAGGGGGGCCCCCCGCGGTGCCTCCCTCTCTCCCAAAGCGTCAGAACACCTGTTCTGACGCTTTGGGAGAGGGGGCGGAGCCGCATGGCTGGGGGCGTGGCCCAGTGGCCCCCCAGGTGATCACTCACCAGAAGTCCGGCCCCTGAGCCGGCAGAAGTTGGACTGCCCTGACATATTATAACTATTTTCTAGAAGCAAACCGAACCACAAGGTGGAAATAGTTTACAATTCAAACCACTCCTCCGTACAACCGTTATGGAGGCCTGCCCGTTCACTGTTATATTGGGTTGGCTCAGACAATATATCGCATGGAGGGTGGGGAGTATTATACCTGAGGCGGATTTGCCACTGAGGTTATTTTCAGTGTAGTACCGTGAAAGAGTTGATCATCTGTCTGACAGTCTTTGGCCTCCTTCCTGGTTCGCCAGAAGGACTGCCTTTAACATTAAGGCAAAACCTATATATCCTTTCTCAGGAATGGACCTGACAGACAGTGTATTAGCAAGAAAACCTTAAAAGGCAGAATTTGCTACCATATGAACGTAAGAACATTTTACATTTTGAACATTTTAAATCCATGCCACACTTCCGTACAGACTCTCGGCCGACTATAAGGCTTTGAAGTGCACCAGATAGGATATCTGGTCTTCTCAAATGGGATGCTGGTGCCCACGAATCACAAATACAGCTTCCTAGCCTTTCTGTCAGTGGGCAGTATCTTTACCCGAAGCAAACAAACGAACCGTTTTTGGAACTTTTGTCTTTCCACAGTGGCCACAAAATTGCGGATGGCATTTTAAAAACTCCAGGGAAAGAAGAAAAATATTTCCGGTACGCAAGTGGGTGCTGAAAATGAAAAGAGCGTCATTCCTTCCTCGAAAGTTCCTCCCTGTAATCTCTTTGGGATCCAAAGCAGATTCCCATACATCAGTGTTTCCCAATCGTTTTTGAACCGTGGCACACCTGGTCACTTGGGGCGTGGCCTCCACCCGGGCCCCACCCCCTTTTGGCCCAGGCCCCTTCCTTTTCGTCCTTTCCCTCCTGCCTGCCTGGCTTCTCAGGGCTGATGGAGGCACGCGGCTTGGACCAGAGCCTGTGCGCAGTGACGGCGTTGCGGGGCCTGGGCCGGGCGCCTCCGCCTGGCTGTGCTCCTCTCCCCAGGCTCAGCGCTGCTCCTCTCGGGCCGGGCGGAGGGCCCGCTGCGGGAGGTGGAGGTGCTGCTCCGCTGGGACTGGCCGTGCCTCTGCCCTCCCCGCAGACCTGGCCCAGCCCCACGCCGCCCAAAGCCTCCTCCGCGCTGCCTGGAAAGCCCACCAGCAGACCGAGGGCGAGGGGGGAGAAGGCACGGGGCCGCCCCCAGAAAGGGTCCTCCTGGTCAACAACGCCGGTGAGCCAGGCAGGAGGGAGAGGCTGGCAGGTAGACTGGCCGGCCGGCCGACAGGCAGGCAGGAAGGAAGGAAGGAGGGAGGGCCTCCCATGCGAGGGGAAGGCACCCCCAGGGAACACTAGGAAGAAAGGGGGGGAAGAGGTTTTACTGCGGCACACCAGCTGATCTCTCACGGAACACAGCGGTTGGGAAACACTGCCATACATAATCCGAACCACGCTTACGCCGTTTCAGTTCTTATTCCAAAGTCTGGGGAGGTCGTTCGCATCCCGACTTTTTCAACGGCTCCCTCTTCGACGCGAAAAAGAAAGGTGACAGAAAACGTAGGGAATGAACAGATTGCAAAGACCTGAGTATGAGCATTGATGGAATGGCTTGCTTTAACAAGAAAATATAGCTATTTTTCTCAGGAGCAGCCAGTTCAAAGGAATACAAAGAGCAGGTGTTACAGACACGACTTAATGAGAGACCAAAGCCAAGGAAAAGTGACAAATATGCCTGTGCTCATCCTAGGAAGCAAGTGGGATTTTTTTTTGAAACAGATGATCAAAGCTGCCATGTGCATTTGCAGGAAGAACGTCTTCCAAGTTGTGTTTTCCTTTCCCTAGATATCTTTAGAATGCCACTTAGCCCCTGAAGAAGAGTCACGCCGGAATCAATGGTGGCTTGGAGAGCCATTCATTTGTGCATCTGCCGATGAAGGAACGTCTGTGCAGTATAGGCAATCCAAGTAACCTCCGGCGATCTCGGAAATCATGCTTCTGTCGGGAATGGTTTGTGCCATGCCATAGATCGCGCCCTAGAATTCAAACAAGAACAACATTTATTATTTATTTATTTACTTGCCATACCACCCCTCCCAGCCCGAAGGCGACTCGAGGCGGTTTACATAAGGCAATTACTGCCCTCCAGATAAAACACAATTAAAAACAAATAGAACAATAGCCATGTAAAACAATTATCAATTAGCATTAAAAACATAAAAACATACAATTACAGTTAGCGTCTCGTTAAAATCACTTTCCGTCACATCGTCAATCATTCCGTGGGTCTAATTATACAGTTATATTTCATCTGCAAATGCCTGTTCGAACAGCAAGGTCTTAACTTTCTTTTGAAATGTAAGGAGGGAGGGGGCCGATCTAATGTCCTTAGGTAGGGTGTTCCAAAGCCGAGGGGCCACCACTGAAAAGGCCCTGTCTCTCATCCCCACCAATCGAGTCTGCGACGAGGGCGGGAGCAAGAGAAGGGCCTCTTCGGATGATCTTAAACATCTCAATGGTTCATAGGGAGAGATGCGTTCAGACAGGTAGGTAGGGCCAGAACCGTTTAGGGCTTTAAATGCTAAAGCCAGTACTTTGAATTGTGCCCGGTAGCAATCTGGCAGCCAGTGGAGCTGGCGTAACAGAGGAGTTGTGCGCTCCCTGAATGCCACTCCTGTTATCAACCTGGCTGCTGTCTGTTGGACCAGCTGAAGTTTCCGAACAGTCTTCAAAGGCAGCCCCACGTAGAGAGCGTTGCAGTAATCTATACGGGATGTAACCAGAGCGTGGACCACCATGGCCAAGCCAGGCTCCCAAGGTACGGGCGCAGCTGGCGTACAAGTTTTAACTGTGCAAATGCTCCCCTGGTCAACGCCGAAACCTGGGGTTCCAGGTTCAATGATGAGTCCAGGATCACACCCAAACTGCGAACCTGCGTCTTCAGGGGGGGTTGTAAGCCCATCCAACACAGGCTGTAACCCTATACCCTGTTTGGCCTTGCGACTGACCAGGAGTGTCTCTGTCTTGTCTGGATGCAATTTCAATGCATGATAAAACAAATGTTGAGAACTTGCTGAAATCACCATGGCCTTTTTCTGTGTCTCTAACTGACTGACTTTTTAAAACCAAACTCCTTGCCAGCGACAGTTGGCCCCGCCCCTTTTCCAGCTTGGAGCAGGTTGCCATAGCAACGTTTAGCCTATGCTCTCCTTTTAACTGATAGTGGTTTTACCCAAACCCCATCTTACCTGAGCATTATATCTGTAAATAAACAGTTTTATAGTCATAACAACATTTCATATACATAACATTCAATACTTGCACATGTCGAAAAGGCAAAGAACACATTTCCTGAAATAGAAACATTGCTATATCTCCCTTCATCACACTAGGTGACCTCGAGCCGTGAGGAGAGGTGGGCAAAATATGAAACTATGATGATGATGATTGATTCTTATTATTATTATTAATAATAATATATTTGATACACAGCAAACAAGATCACTATGCCGGCTTTTGTATTGGATCACACGTCGGGCATTTCCCAAGTGTCAAGGACTGTGTGATGTATTGACAAATAATGCATGCAGATCCGAGTAGGGTGGCCTTTTGCAGCTGACACATGGTCATTTTGTCAGCACCAATTGTTTTTAAGTGCAGGCCGAGGTCTTTAGGCACTGCACCCAATGTGCTGATCACCACTGGCACCATCATCATCCAAGTCTAGGCTCGAGAAACTAGTATTCCGAAACTGTAAATGTGATTTTTCATGGGAAGAACAACCTTGTCCAAAAGAGGCTGGAGCCCAATTCCTTGAACTGCCTTTTTACTGACCAGAAATACATCTGTTTGTTTGAATTAACTATTAATTGACTCACCGCCTTGCCAGGGCCGGAGTTAGGGGGACAGCCCTTAATTGGGTGACCTCCTTCCTCCGGAACCGGCTACAACGAGTGAGGAGGGGCAAGGATGTCTCCGGGGGTTCCCCGCTTCTTTGCGGGGTTCCTCAGGGGGCTATTCTCTCCTCCCTCTTATTTAACATCTATATGCGACCACTTGCCCAGCTGGTGCGTAGTTTTGGGCTGGTGTGCCATCAGTACGCTGATGACACCCAGCTTATCTTGAAGATGGAGGGCAGCCTCGAATCCGTGCCCGATAATTTCCATCGTTGCCTTGAGGCCGTCACTGGATGGCTGCGAGCCAGTAGGTTGAAGGTGAATCCGGCAAAGACGGAGATCCTGTGGCTGGGTCCTCCGGGCTGTAGGGATGTTCAGCTTCCAACCCTGGACGGCGTGACATTATGTCCGCCGCCCTCTCTTAAGAGCTTAGGAGTAACCTTGGACCCCCTGTTGTCGATGGAGGCCCACGTCTCCAGCGTCAGCAGGGTAGCATTTTTCCATCTTCGCCAGGCAAGGAAGCTGGCCCCCTATTTGTCCCGGCGCGACTTAGCCACAGTGATCCAAGCCACGGTCATCTCGAGGCTGGACTACTGTAACGCTCTTCACATTGGCCTTCCTCTGTCGGTAATCCGGAGACTCAAGCTGGTGCAGAACGCTGCAGCGCGACTCCTGGCAGGGGTCCTGATTGGCCACCACATCACGCGCGAACTGCACTGGCTCCCAATTGAATGCCGGATTGCCTTCAAAGTGTTAGTCCTGACTTTTAAGGCCTTACATGGTCTGGGGCCAGTGTACCTGCGGGACCGCCTTGTCCCATATCATCCCACCAGATCACTGCGCTCCGAAGAGCTAAACCTCCTGGTCATCCCAAATGTGAGGACCTACCATCTGTCCGCAACCCGCCGCCGGGCTTTCTCTGTTGCAGCCCCTACCATGTGGAACGCACTGCCCGCCGGCATCCGTGCCACCCAGGGCCTCCTCCCGTTCAGGAGAGCAGTTAAGACATTGCTGTTCCAACAAGCCTTCGGAGTTAGCTAAACTGTAGCTCGCACCGCCTAGCTGTCAGCCCTCTGCGACTCCATTTGTTGCTTCAACTGTTCTAATTGTAATTCCATCTTAATGGTATTACTGTGGTTTATGAGTTATCTGACAATTGTATTTTACGAACTGTTGTAAGTCGCCCCGAGCCGTTGGGGGGGGGGGGGCCACAGACAAATGCGAAATAATAAATAAATAAATAATAAATAAAATAATTATTTTGCCCAGATTCAATACACCTCTGACTTCAGATTATCATAAATTCATTTTTTTAAAAAAAACCCACTGAAAATTAAGCGCCATTTTACCATTCCAGTCGTCTTGGCTTTGGGGTCCTTCATGATCTCCTTGACGCATTCTCTGATATCCTTCAGGAGTTGGTCTGCCACGCCAGGCTTCGTGTGCAGAAGCGTTAAGCAAATATGAATACTGAGGAAGAAGTGCAGAGGGAAGACAAATGTTTCACCTTTCTTCATAACAAGCGATTTCACAAACATCTGCATTTGTTCTTGTGGTAATGGATGATGAAACTTCACCCCGTTTACCTTTTTTACATGTGGCAGGGCAGGCTATCCTTCAATCCCACCGCTGCCACCAAATGTAACGAAGTTCCCAAACCTCGTACTGGATTCACTGTGGACGACTGACCACTGCCACCAATACTCAAGGTTTTCTTTCTTTATTAATATCTTGCTGCCACCATTTGTCAATGCTTGACCACTAGATGTGAGGGTCTTTGTGAATAAACGACTTCCACAGATGTAGTGTTGAAAGTGTTTAACAGTTTATTTTACACAAATGGGCTCAAAGCTTAGGTGGTTTCAAAAATACTCCGAAGAGGTACAAACTTGCAATATTAAACAATATAACACTGGGGTTTTCCCCTGATACAGTTACACACAAGTAACTACTTAATACTGGGTTACTCTCAACCCTAGGACTACACTTGTCCCACACTTGGGTTTCCTTAAACCCACACACAGAACTGAACTGCACAATGCAGTTCCTACAGACAGCTTGCAGCTTCAGCAACTGCTAATTCCCCACTAACTCTGCTCACAGCTGCTGGCCAACTGACATTCTCCAACTGTCATATTCAAACTGAACATTCTAAAGCCAGAGTGGCTTCTGTTGTCATGGCAACAGCCTCTGCTTACAGCTTGCTGCTGCGAACATTCTACTGCTCACTCTCTGCAGCTTTTAAAGAATGTCCCTTCTAAATACATAAACAAACATGTGATTAACATATAAATAACCACCTCATCACAGTTCTCTTTAGTCCTGTAACATTTTCTGCAATCCAGGGGAACCGAACATGCACTAGAACTGGTGCCAAAATAGTCAGCCCTCTGTATTTACTGATTAAACCTTTCACAGCTTGCAAATATTTTTTTAAATCCATCCCTATCCCCCACCCCCCAAAACCCTTGGTTTTGCCATTTTATACATGGCACGCCATTGTGTATCATGAGTCATGGGAATCCACAGATTTTGGTATCCGCAGTGCTGTGAACCCAAATACCAGCAGATACCAAGGTACCGCTATATAAAGATATATGTAAATAACTCAGGGGCTCCATTTCTTCTCTCCATATTATGATTACAAACTGTCCATGAGACAATTTAAAAATCGAATCTTCCTTTTGGTTGTTGTCCTTTGTAACTTCTGAAATGAAAGTTTCCATGGAGCCCCGGGTGGCGCCATGGATTAATCCGCTGAGCTGATGATCTTGCTGACCAATACGTCAGTGATTTGAATCTGGGGAGCAGGGGGAGCTCCTGCTGTTAGGCCCAGCTTCTGTCAACCTAGCAGTTTGAAAACATGCAAATGTGAGTAGGTCAATGGATACCACAATAGATGCAGTCATGGCAGCCACATGACCTTGGAGGCATCTATTATTATTATTTACGCTATTTCTATCCCGCTCCTATCAGCCTGAAGGCGACTCAAGGCGGTGTACAAAATCGGCACAATTCGATGCCATTTATAAAATACATACATTGATAAAAACAAAAAAGAAACTGTTATAGTACATTTAAAACCATAAAAACAAAGGGCAGTAAAAAAAATCAAAACTATGTCTTCATATTCAAGTCCTTATCCGTTCCATCGTCTTTGCCGTTCCTGGGTCATTTTCCGATTCAAGTTGTCTAGATCTTTTCCGATTCAAGTTGTCTAGGTTTTCCAACCTGTGTTGGATCACGTGGTGTGCCACGGGAAAACCTCTCTTCCCCCCTTTCTTCCCCCTCCTGCCTGATGCTGCTGCTTGGGGGAGGAGGAGAAGGAAGGGCCGGGCGGTGGCGGTGGCGAAGAAGGGTCTGGGGCGCCACCTCTTTCAGCCGTACCCCTCCACGCGCCGGCCAGCCAGCCCATCCCGGCTGCCAAGGAGGGCCTGGGCACCTTGAGAGCCCCAGAAGAAAGGCTCCCCGCAGGGCCCAGGCCGTGCCTGGGAGCCGAGTTTGGCCGTGTCGCGTCTTCCGGCGGGCTCAGCGGAGCCACAAACCGGGAGAAAGGCTCACCGAGGTGCCCAGGCCCTCCCTGGGAGTCTTTCTCCTGGTTCGCAGCTCCGCCGAGCCCGGTGGAAGACGCGAGCCGGCCAAACCCGGGTCCCAGGCAGGGCCTGTTCCTTGCGGGGAGCCTTTCTCCTGGTTTGCGTCTGCACCAAGCCCGGCGGAGCGGCAAACCAGGAAAATGGCACCCCGCAGGGCCCCGCCCCTCCCTCCTACGCCTCCTTCCTGGTGCGCACGAAACCACTCTTGGCTTCCCTCTGGCTCCCTGTCCACCGCCGGCTTCCTTCCTGCCTGCTTCGCCGGCCCCGAGATGCCCGCCCGGGCCGCCCCGCTGACGCCCGAAGAGCTGCGCAGGCGGTGAGTGAGGCTCCTGCTTCCCCACGACCCCCCCTCCAGAAACTGTAACTCCCAAATGTCAAGGTCCGCTTTTCCCAAACTCTATCTGTGTTCACATTTGGGCATATTGAGTATTCATGCCACGTTTGGTCTTGATCAAACATTGTTTGAGCCCAGAGTGCTCTCTGGATGTAGGTGAACTACAACTCCAAAACTCAAGGTCAATTAACTATATGTATTAGTGACTGTGTTAGAGTGTCATTTTGGTTGGTGGTGTGCCCCCAGGATTTTGTAAATGTAAAAAGTGTGCCGCAGCTCACACTTTTGACCGAAAGGGAGGGGGGCGGGAAATCTAATATCCCTAGGCAGGGAGCTCCACAGCCAAGGGGCCACCACAGAGAAGGCCCTGTCTCTTGTCCCCACCAGACGGGTCTGTGAAGCAGGTGGAATCGAGAGCAGGGCCTCCGACAACAATATCCAATACTCTAAACAAAATATGCCACTAAAGCAACCGTATCATACACAATGCTATACCTTACACATTCAAAGGGCAGAACTGAGGGAGAAGTCAATCAAACAGCATCATGTAGTAAAAATCTCTTTAGTATAGTAAATTTCCAATGTGCTCAATAGCTTTACAATATCACTGTGGTGCAATGTCATGCAATTTACACACAATATAACAAGTAACATAAACAGATGCAGCCCTTACAATCTACTGGGCCGGAGCAACGCTCACACTCAGTCAGAGTCACCCTGTAATCAGTTGGAGTTTGTCAACTCACATACTGCAGTCCGAGTCACTGGGGGAGCCTTGAAGCATGGGAGAGCTGGCCTACTGCCAAGTGGGCAGGCGCCTACGGCGGGAGGTAAGCTGACGCCAAGGTGGCCGTTACGCGTGATTCCAGCCCAGGAGATCACTCTTGAGACCGATAGGTATTACATCGCAGAAAATGCGAAATCTCCTGTTTCACCCCTGAGTCAAACATTGATTTACTACCATACCGGGGAGGAGCGGCTAGAAGTCCCAAGCGCCCTGAGGAAGCGGTTCACGCGAAACGGCCACCTTGGCGTCAGCTTACCTCCCGCCGTAGGCGCCTGCACCAACTTTAATGGCAGAATGCTTACTGTACTCATATGGACTGTCAGAAAGTTCATGCTAGACCAAAGAAATGTCTGGCCTGATTCCTCCGTTGTTCACAGTTCATATACTGTACATCAAAAGGAAATAGATCAGTATTCTCACCTTGGTGGGAACTGCAGAATGTTCAGGTTCCATCCTTTAGTTAATAACATGTTTGATAACTGATATATGTCAAATGTGTCAGATCCCAAAGCAAGGACACAGACTTCAGGGTTTCCAAAAATGAAGATGTTGTCAATTTTCCTCAACCTGAAAACAAAATAAATTAAAAGGTGAAGGAATGTTTCATATCTTCATAAGTGGTTCCAACCACTGTAAACTCAATTTACATTAAGTTTAAGTAACAGTATTCTTTAAATACCAGCTTATTAATATAACTAACTCCCACCCCCTTGATCTCAAGAGTTGTTCCTATGAGTATAATTATTTTGTGCTTAACAGATGACCCAGTACATACTCATGCTCCAAAAAAGTGTTTTCCCCAAAAGTCATTATGGGTTGAAGGACTTTGGAATTCCAATCACATTTCTGGCAAATCAACTTGGACTGATGAGTCCTCCAAGGCCAGAGAGGAGGCCACAAATGCTGAATGTTGTGATATTGGGAGTAAATTTGTGTTTTTACAGAGATAATTTATTGGCTGCATGGCTCACAGGCATTATAAATGTAAATAGATGCCATTCAGATCCACTGCCAATTGCAAAACAAGCTCCTGAGGGATGAGAAAGATAGTCACGAGTCACAGAACTTCAGCTTTTATGAAAATTATAGAAATACAGGACATAGGTACAAGACAAAAGGGGGAATGAAACACATATGAATGAAACACAAAAGGGGGAATGAAACACAGCTATGCCTTGAAGCCGTGACTGGTTGGCTGCGTGCCAGCCGGCCGAAGGTGAATCCGTCGAAGACGGAGATCTTGTGGCCTGGCCGCCCTGGGCTGGATGAGTGCCGGTTGCCTACCCTGGATGGCGAGCAGCTTAGCCCGTCATCCCTCGTAAAGAGCTTAGGTGTCCCAATTGGACCCTTTGCTGACCATGGAGACTCAGGTCTCCACGGTCAGCAAAACGGCGTTTTACCATCTCCGCCAGGCTAGGCGACTGGCACCCTACCTGTCCAGGGATGATCTGGCCACGGTGATCCAGGCGACGGTCATCTCGAGGCTGGACTACTGTAACGCCCTCTACGTGGGCCTTCCCTTGTCGACAGTCCGGAAACTCAAGCTGGTGCAGAATGCTGCTGCCCGCTTGCTGGTGGGAGCACCAGTGAGAGAGCATATTACGCCCATCCTGCGGCAACCCTAACTGGCTGCCTATTGAGTACCGGATTGCCTTCAAGGTGTTGGTGTTAACCTTTAAGGCCTTGCACGGTCTAGGGCCTGAGTACCTAAGGGACCGCCTTACCCCGTATATTCCCCCGAGATCACTGCGCTCGGAAGAGCAGAACCCGTTGGTCATTCCATCACCCCGCTCCTGCCACCTGTCCTGTACAAGACAGCGAGCCTTCTCAGCTGTGGCTCCCATGACTTGGTACTCGTTGCCTAGTCACGCTCGGGCGATTCACGAACTCGGCCCTTTCCGAAGGGCCTGCAAGACCGCTCTTTTCAGGCTAGCGTTTGGCTAGCCTGAATATAGATGCATATCAGCGTCCGAACTAAGATCTAAGACCTGTGATCTGCTGGCTACTGGCTATGTATTGCATGTTTTATCGAATTTTACTGTATGTTTTATTGTGTGTTTTTATTGCTACTGTAATCCGCCCCGAGCCTGCAGGGAGGAGCGGAATATAAAACCGAATAATAAATAAATAAATAAATACATAAATATAGACAGACAGTCAGAGGCTATTCAACATTTCACTTTTTTGGCCACCAGGGGAGCTGTCGCTTCACCGTCCATCTGCGACACTGATTAAATACTTCTGCATTCCCCGCGTGCTTTGCTGGAGACTTTTTATGGCCTCATAAATTAGTTAAATTAGCCTCCCCACACATAGGTGGAACCTAATTTTCCTACTTTCAGACGCAACTGTCTTTCGGGTTGCAAAAGTCGACAACAAGCCACACAATTGGCCGGAAGCTCACTCCAACCCGAGCTGGCTTCGAACTCATGACCTTTCGGTCAATAGTGATCTTAATGCAGCTGACTCCCAGCCAGTTGCGCCACGGTCTCGGTGCCAGCAGGACTGCTGACTGAAAGGTGAACAACTCGAACCCAGGGAGTGAGGTGATGGAAATTCTGTCAATAATAGTAATGATTATGTACCACAAGTAACATGTTTATGCTTTACACGTAATATGTGCTTTGTAAGGCGGAGATATGTTCATTTTATGATGACATGCCTGTAGAAGCAATGCGTCTAGACAGGAAAAATATTTTTAAAAAGCAATGCCACTAGACTGGAAATGTTTGTGCCGTATGATGAGGATGCAATTATGTAAACTATTTTTTACATAATTAATATGCAAATATATAAAGCTGCATGATTATTGTATTATATTCAATTCCTGAAAGTCAAAAGCTTAAGGGACTCTTAAGAGGAGGTTTGATGTTTGGAAGCTCGTCTGACCAAAATGGCAAGCTATAAGGAACTCTAGCAAGACGCAGATTGCAAAGCATAAGGCAAATAACCCTCAATCCTAAATGACAGGTGTGACGTTCTGGGCAGGTGACCAAATCGTCCACTTGTAATGAACCTTTTTTCTAATACCACTGTGGAACCCTTGAGACTATGCATTCTCTACTGCAGTGTTTCTCAATCAGTGTGCCGGGGCACACTAGTGTGCCGTGAGCGATCATTAGGTGTGCCGTGGGAAATTGGAACCTCCAGGAAGGGGGGGGGGGGGGAGTCTAGTGTATTGAAGTATAAAAGCCCTAAGAAACCTACCTCAATAAGGGCACAAAATTACAGACATCCCCCCTCCCCACCCATTGTCTACTTGGTCTCTCCCTCTCCATGCATTGGGAAGGCCCGCCTCCCTTTCCCCAAGTAGAGACCTCCTCTTGCCTCCTGGGGGTTCTGTGTGGGAAGTTTGGCCCAGTTCCATCATTGGTGGGTTTCAGAATGCTCTTTGATTGTAGGGGAACTATAAATCCCAGCAACTACAACTCCCAAATGTCAAGGTCTATTTCCCCTGAACTCCATCTGCGTTCATATTTGGGCATATTGAGTATTCATGCCAAGTTTGGTCCTGATCCAACATTGTTTGAGTCCACAGTGCTCTCTGGATATAGGTGAACTACAACTCCAAAACTCAAGGTCAATGCCTACCAAACTCTTATAGCATTTTCTCTTGGTTATGGGAGTTCTGTGTGGGAAGTTTGTGTCTTTCTGCCATTCCTGCCAGGATATCTATGTTGTGTTCTTCGAAACAGGCCCAGGTTTCACACTGAGTATATAAATACATTTAAAAACATATTAACTATATGTATTACTGTGTTAGAGTGTCATTTTGTGTCAGTTTGGTTGGTGGTGTGCCCCAGGAATTTGCAAATGTAAAAAGTGTGCCGTGGCTCAAAAAAGGTTGGGAAACACTGCTCTCCTGGATTCCCCACACTTTCCGAGGAGTCTTTTACGTATTTTCGCTGCCACCATATACTAAGAGATCTTCAGATTGAGACAGAAATGCTTGTTTTCAAAGGAAACAGTAACTTGGTTTATTTGTAGCATTCTTGTGACAAATGCGTAATGGTTTCAAGGGTACAAAAGCTTGGTGGTTACAAGATGTGTATACTTCTTTGGAAGACGTTACCAGACAAGGATTCAGTACAATAACATGTGCTGACTGATTCTTGACTAACTTTAGCTTGACAAAGAATTTCCCTCTCTATTGTCATCAACCTCCTGTTATCAGTTACTATCCTAGCTATTCCCTAGCTAGTTCTTTAACTGGGTTCAGCTAACCACTTAACTCCAGCTCCCTGACTAACAGGTTTCGTCTGGCTGCAACTAACTCCTAACTCTGCTACCTCTTCCTTCAACTCCCACTGACAGACTCCAACTGCCAGACTAATTTTTAAAACCAGAACCTTTCCTTTTCAGTGACAGTTGGCCCCGCCCCTTTTCTTAGCTTGGAGCTAGGTTGCCATAGCAACGCTTAGAGCCTGTGTCCTCCTTCTAACTAATAGTGATCTTATCTAAACCTTATACAGTTTACCTGAGCATTATATTACATATGTCCGTCTGTAAATAAACAGTTACAAAACCAGTTCATAACAGCATAATATACCGTGTTTCCCCGAAAGTAAGACAGCGTCTTACTTTCTTTTTACCCCCAAAAGCCCCACTACGTCTTACTTTCAGGGTATGTCTTACATTGGGTGACGGTAAGCCGTACCCCAAAAGTAAGCCGTACCCCCGGCCACCACGTCACTAGGTCCCGCCTCCTCCGCCGCCGCGTCACTCGGTCCCGCCTCCTCCTCTGCCGCCGCCACCGCCGCCACTCAGCCGGCCCCATGGGACGGCCGCGGCACGCCTCCCAAACAACAGCCGTTTCTGTGCCTGCACCAGGCGTGCTCAGGACCTAGTGCCCATGCGCGGGCATTCGCGCATGCGCAGAAACATCTGTGCTCGGGACCTAGTGCCTGGCGCAGGCGCAGAAACGGCTGTTCTTTGGGAGGCGTGGGGCCGGCTGAGTGGCGGTGGCGGCGGGACCGAGTGACGCGGCGGCGGAGGAGGCGGGACCGAGTGATGCGGCGGCGGCAGAGGCGGGACCGAGTGACGCGGCGGCCGGGGGTACGGCTTACTTTCGGGGTACGGCTTATATTAGCCGACCCCTCTGACACCCCCGATACGTCTTACAATCGGGGGTGTCTTACTATTCAAATACTTACACATTTATCTGTCAAGCACACCACCATTTTAACACATCACCACAACAGGGATGAGGAACTATACTTGTTTACGAAACATGAAGAATAATCACAGGACGTCTCAAATCTACACCTGTTGATAAGACTCTACAAGCTAGCTGGCACTGCCCACCTCCCATGTGTTGGTGCTAACTGTGAGAGAAATAAGGTGAAAGCCACCCACTTCATGGCTATCAACCTCCTGCCAATAGTCTCAAATGAAGGAAAAGCTTCATGAGAACCACCATGCCTCTTAATGTTCCCCCAGTTACAGCAAGAGTATCCCTCTGGGCAGCTAAACTAGGAAATCCCAAATGGATGGCCCCCCACGAGGGTCAGCCTCCAAGGGCAAACCAAGAATGGGCAACTTGGGAGTCCCTGGACAGACTCAGAAGTGGACTGGGCAGATCAAAAGACAACCTGTTAAAATGGCACTAACTAAAAGAATCCCCCACCTTGTGCGACTGTGGAGCAGAACAGATAACTTCGCGCCTGTATGCTTGTCCACAATGTCCTGCCTCATGTAATGCCTGCTTTTGGTCAAAAATTATTTATCTGCTTGTGCTCCTTCTATTTCTATCAGTTTTATACTTGTTTAGGCAATGCTTTCGAAACTAAAATAAATTATTCAAGTGTGTACACATGTACATTTTGCACTAAGATGTTGGTTTGCCACTAGTCTGAGTTGCAGGAGAGCAAGGACAAACAGAAGAGACATGAAAACCTTCTGCCAGACCATCTCATGAGCCCTGTCATTCCTCTGTTGATATATATCCTTGGCTATGCAATTCTCCTGAAGGTTGGCTGCACACCCAAGGAAAAGGCTCCCCTTTCCCCTTTGCATCTGCCTTTCAGATACGGTTGTCACATGTCCCGTATTCCAGTGTTTCCCAACCTTTTTTGAGCCGTGGCACACTTTTAACATTAAAAAAATCCGGGGGCACACCACCAACCAAAATGACACAAAATAACACTCTAACACAGTAAAGAACGGCTGGGGGTGGTGACCTGCTGGGAGTGCCGAGCCGGGAGGGGAGGAGCCAGGCCACGCCATGCCCCACCCCTCCCCGGCTTCAGTTCTCCCATAACCGCCAGCCTTGAGGGGACAGTGCCAAGCCAGCATTGTGCTGGCTCTGCCACCATTGGCTTGGCACTGCCCCTTAAGGCTGGCGAAGCTGTGGGAGCGCTGAAGCCGGGGAGAGAGGCGAGCCAGGCCGCACCATGCCCTGAACCCTCTTTCCGGCTTCAGTTCTCCCACAGCCGCCAGCTTTGAGAGGGCAGTGCCAAGCCAGCATTGTGCTGTCTCTGCCACCGCTTGCTTGGCACTGCCCCCTCAAGGCTGGCAAAGCTGTGGGAGTGCTGAAGCCGGGGGGAAGGGGCGGAGCCAGGCTGCGTCATGCCTCCCCTCCCCCCCGGCTTCAGCTCTCCCACAGAGGAGGAGCATGAGCGGTGGACGGGCTTCAGTAGCCAGGGCTCCTCCGCGCGGCTTCAACAAGCAAGGGGCGAGAGTCATGGGGAAACGGCCGAAGGAGGTAGCGCCCCGGTCCCTTCTTTTTCTTCGCCGCAACCTGGCCCTTCCTCCTCCTCTCCCAAGCAGCAGGAGTTTGGCAGGAGGAGGGGGGAAGGAAGGGGGGCAGAGAGCTTTTCTCGCGGCACACCTGATGATCGCTCACGGCACACTAGTGTGCCACGGCACACTGGTTGAGAAACACTGCCGTATTCTATGGGATGTCCCATATTTCAGCCCTAAAATTTGTGACCCGTATTTTTTGGTTGTGTCCCGCGGCTCTTGCTCTCCAATGGAGCTGCTCCACGTGCGCGGCCGAGAAGCAAGGCTAAAGAGGCGGGTGTGGGCCCACTGGGCTCGCGAGCCGAAGGGCGCAGTTTGCGCTCCCTCGATGTCCCACCCCTTGGGTACTATGGGGAGCTGGCGAGGGTGACTTGACGCCGCAGTAGGCCGCATGAGATGGCAGAGGAGCCGGGCAAGGAGGCCCCTCCAGCGGGAGGAGAGGAGCCAGAGGCAGCGAGGAGGAGGAGGCGGGCGGCCCTTCGCCCCCCTCTCCCCCTTAGAGGCACTTGGCGGTGCCCGCGTCGTGGCTGTCGCCTTCGGGCGGCCTTGCGGCAGAGCTGGGCACCCGCTTCCCGGCCTAAAAGTTTCAGAAGGTCTTTAGGACATTATCTTCCTGGGGGAAAGAAAAATTCCTGGACAGGAAATGAGGCTGCTATTTACTTTCTGGTACTCTAACTCACCTGGTTCCCTGCTTTGACTAACACAAGAAGAAGGGAAACAAATGAAGGGAGTAGTAACTCAAGCATTGTACGTACTCTGATTCAAGGTACCGTGCTGTTGAAATTATTTTCCGAGTGGCCTCCACGTAACCGTCTTCTCCTATGTGGATCATTGTTGCCCAGCAAGCTGCAATGAGGCCACCAGGCCTGGAACCCGCTATGGTAGGGGAGGCATAGATCCCTCCTTGCCAGTCAGGAGCAATAAAAAACTGGTGTTGCCGGTATTTTGTGTCGCTGTACAGTATTACAGAAGAGCCCTTTGGAGCATAACCGTACTGCAATAGAAGAGATGGGAATTGGAAGCTGTTAATCAAAATAGCTCTTGATGGGTTGCAGCTTCTTCTAATGGGAGCCACAGGGGGAAAGCGCGATATTAAATGTCTCAACAAAATGCTGAAATATTATAAACATTTTATAAAGCCTTCATACTATTACAGGCTGAGCATTCCTTATCCGGAAATCAAAAATGCTCCAAAATGCAACACTGGGTGGCTGAGAGAGTGACACCTTTGCTTTCTGACGGTTTAATGTACACAATGTACACAATTTTTCTCATGCACAAAATTATGAGAAATAGTATTTCTCACAGCTGGGGTGTACAAAGTTTATAGGGACCATAAATGAATTCTATGTGCAAACCCAGTCCCATTTCCAAGATATCTTATTCACACACACACACATCTATCTATCTATCTATCTATCTATCTATCTATCTATCTATCAGGCTTGTGCAGTCCAGGTAAACCTTGACCCATTTAGTGTCCCGGCTTACAGTGGGGATCCCAATCCATTTTTTGGGAGCCTCCCAAAATCAGTAAGGCAGATATCTGTTTTCGCTCTGGGGTGCCGAAAGATCAGTTTTCTATCAATTCATTATGGTAGGGCTGTCCAACTGGCGGCCCTGGGGCCGGATTCGGCCCCCCAGCCTGTTGGGCACGGCCCCAGCTATGCCCCCAGCCGCCGTTTTTAAATTTTTTAAAAAAATACTCAAAATTTATTTTAAAACATGGCGGCCGGGGAGGGGGAGGCGGGGCAGGGAGGAGGAAGAGAGCTAGCTCCTCCTCCCTGCACCACCCCCTCCGTCCCTCTCTCCGCGCCGCCGATTGCATCGGCACCGGTGAGAGAGGGACAAGGGGTGGTACAAGAAGGAGGAAGAGGGCTAGCTCCTCCTCCCTGCACCGCCCTCTTCTTCCCTCTCTCTCCGGCGCCGATGCCTTGCAAGGGGAGGGGTCCCCGGCGGCCCCTCCCTTGCAAAGCATCGCAGCAGCGGCTGAAGCCAGCACCGGTTTCTGCGGCTGCCGGGATGCTTTGCAAGGGAGGGTCCCCGGCGGCACCCTCTCCTTGCAAGGCATCCCGGCAGCAGCTGAAGCCAGCACCGCCAGCTTCATCTGTGGCTAGGGATGCCTTGGAAGGGAGGGGTCCCCGCGTGCACCCCCTCCCCAAAGCTTCCAGCAGCAGCTGAAGGGCCGTTTCTGAGGCCAGGGGATGCGGGCGGGCCAGGGGGCCCCCAGGTCATCAGTGACCTGGAATCCAGCCCTTGGCCGGTTAGAAGTTGGACAGCACTGCATTATGGGATGGGATGGTTCCCAGGTTTATTATGATTATTAGATATTATATTTAAATATTATAATTTTAATATATTTTAATATATTTAGTTATTATAATTATAAAATATTATAATTATAATATTATAATTTATATTTTAATATTTTAATATTCCAATTATAAAATATTGTAATTATAATATTATAATTATAATATATTTTAATATTATAATTATAAAATATTATAATTTTCCACCAGCTCTTCAGAGGTTGGTAAGCAAAGGAGGGGAACAATAGCAGAAGTGTAGTGACGAAGGAAAGGTAGGGCACACTCTTTTGAGTCTTTTTTTTTATTTTCAGAGAGGAAAGAGACATCTAAATATGACGATAATGGCGAAAATAATAAATATTCCTTGGGATTTGTGTTGTGCTGCGTTTTGGTGACTGAACCTAATCCGGGGCAGTCGGCACGGCATGTTTGGGTGAATGGATAGAATGCTTTTGCTTCGAATCAGTCAAGGTTGAAGTTGAGCTTTTAGGTGGGTTTTTCCTGTTGTGGGAAAGCCGTTCCCTTGAGGCTTGTGCCACGTCTTGGGTGGGGAGGGGAGACGCAGAAGGACGGAAGTAAGGGGGCAGTCTCACCCCACGGTCTCCCTCCCACTTGGGATCCACGACCCCTTTGCATTGCTGCTGGGATTAATAAAAAAATATTAAATGGTGATGCTGAAAAACAGAGGAGCCAAGATCGGCTCCCGCTTGCTTTCATGTTGGGCAGGTTTTCGAACCAGAAGGACCCTTCCTGTTACTTGCTCCCAAAGGTACCGAAGTTACTACATAAAAACAGATCTGCACACAAGCCTAATATATCTATTAGGCCTGAGCAAGCATGGTTCTAAGTGGTTCTAAAGTACTTACAAAACTAAAGTTCTGGTGGTGGAAACTAGGTGGCGCTGGTGCTTTGTTTCTACACTGTTGCTAAAGTTCTGGTGGTGGAAACTAGGTGGCGCTGGTGCTTTGTTTCTACAGTGTTGCTAAAGTTCTGGTGGTGGAAACTAGGTGGCGCTGGTGCTTTGCTTCTACAGTGTTGCTAAAGTTCTGGTGGTGGAAACTAGGTGGCGCTGGTGCTTTGTTTCTACACTGTTGCTAAAGTTCTGGTGGTGGAAACTAGGTGGCGCTGGTGCTTTGTTTCTACAGTGTTGCTAAAGTTCTGGTGGTGGAAACTAGGTGGCGCTGGTGCTTTGTTTCTACAGTGTTGCTAAAGTTCTGGTGGTGGAAACTAGGTGGCGCTGGTGCTTTGTTTCTACAGTGTTGCTAAAGTTCTGGTGGTGGAAAACTAGGTGGCGCTGGTGCTTTGCTTCTACAGTGTTGCTAAAGTTCTGGTGGTGGAAACTAGGTGGCGCTGGTGCTTTGTTTCTACAGTGTTGCTAAAGTTCTGGTGGTGGAAACTAGGTGGCGCTGGTGCTTTGTTTCTACAGTGTTGCTAAAGTTCTGGTGGTGGAAACTAGGTGGCGCTGGTGCTTTGCTTCTACAGTGTTGCTAAAGTTCTGGTGGTGGAAACTAGGTGGCGCTGGTGCTTTGCTTCTACAGTGTTGCTAAAGTTCTGGTGGTGGAAACTAGGTGGCGCTGGTGCTTTGTTTCTACACTGTTGCTAAAGTTCTGGTGGTGGAAACTAGGTGGCGCTGGTGCTTTGTTTCTACAGTGTTGCTAAAGTTCTGGTGGTGGAAACTAGGTGGCGCTGGTGCTTTGTTTCTACAGTGTTGCTAAAGTTCTGGTGGTGGAAACTAGGTGGCGCTGGTGCTTTGTTTCTACAGTGTTGCTAAAGTTCTGGTGGTGGAAACTAGGTGGCGCTGGTGCTTTGCTTCTACAGTGTTGCTAAAGTTCTGGTGGTGGAAACTAGGTGGCGCTGGTGCTTTGTTTCTACACTGTTGCTAAAGTTCTGGTGGTGAACATCTCAGTACTCTAACAAAACTTTCAAAACTTCATTATTATTTCATTATTGGCGATTTTTAAGACAGAACCAATTAGGAACTCCCATTTATAACGAAATTTTGAAACATCCATTTTGATGCATTTAATTTCTGAGTTGAGGTGCTTATAATTGCAGTCTTACGCAAGTTATGACACTACGCAGGGCTTAAATCTAACTTCTAATTCCAACTAGGGCTGAGCAATGAATTAATATGAACTTGATAAAGGAAGATACAATCTCCAGTGATTCAGTAGATATATTCTAATAACTGAAAGTAAGGTCATATTTTTCCATACTTTACACAAAATTCTGCCAGCTTCTGCCAAACATACAAATGTGAGTAGATCAGGGCTGCCCAGGAAGTCAATCGCGATCGACCAGTCGATCCTGGGACTGAAGAAGGTCGATCCCAGCTGGATGGGGCGCTTCTCAGAGGGGGCAGAGCCAGGCTGCGCCAAGTCCCGCCCCCTCCTCAGCTTCGGCATTCCCAGCAGCTTCTCCAGGCTTAAGGAGGGCAGGGCCAAGCCAGCCTTGTGCTAGCTATGCCACCACTGGCTTGGCACTGCCATCCTCAAGCCTGGAGAAGCTGCTGGGGGGTCCAAAGCGAGAGGGGAGGGGAGGGGGCGGGGCTTGGCATGGCCTGGCTCCACCCCCTGTGGCTTCCGCCCTACCAGCAGCTCCTCCAGGCTTGAGGATGGCAGTGCCAATCACCACTGGCTTGGCATTGCCATCCTCAAGCCTGGAGAAGCTGCTGGGGGCTCCAAAGCCAGAGGGGAGGGGGCGGGGCTTGGTGCGGCCTGGCCCCACCCCCCTCTGGTCAAGACCCACTCCCTCCCCTCTCCAGCCTTGAGGAGGTAGGTAGATCTTTCTGACTTGGTTTTATTATAAGTAGCTCGCATGCTGAAAAAGTGTGGGCACCCCTGGAGTAGATCAGTGTTTCCCAACCTTTTTTGAGCCGCGGCACACTTTTAACATTAAAAAATCTCCCCTACCCCCGGCTTCACCTCTCCCAGCAGCTGCTCCAGCCTTGAGGGGGCAGTGCCAAGCCAGCGGTGCCAGAGCCAGCACAATGCTGGTTTGGCACTGTCCCCTCAAGGCTGGAGCAGCTGCTGGGAGTGCCGAAGCCGGGGGAGGGGGCAGAGCCAGGCCGCACCATGCCCTGCCCCTCCCCCCAGCTTCAGCGCTCCTACAGAGGAGATGAGCGGTGGACGGGCATCAGTGGGCAGGGCTCCTCCTCCATGCGGCTTCAGCGAGCGGGGCGAGAGTCATGGTGGGAGTCATGGCGGATTGGAGGCTGGCTGGGGAACGGCCAAGGAGGCGGCGCCCGGTCCCTTCTTCTTTTTCTTCGCCACTGCCCGGCCCTTCCTCCTCCTCCTCCCCCAAGCAGCAGGAGTTCGGCAGGAAAGGGGGGAGGAAGGGGGGCAGAGAGCTTTTCTCGTGGCACAGCAGGAGGTCCGTCACGGCACACTAGTGTGCCACGGCACACTGGTTGAGAAAGACTGGAGTAGATCATCAGCGGGAAGGCAACAGCGCTCCATGCAATCATGCTAGCCACATGACCTTGGAGGAGTCTACGGATAATGCCAACTCTTTGCCTTAGAATTGGAGATGAGCACCACCCTCGTGAGTCAGACACAACTACTTAATATCAAGGGGGAAACCTTTACTTTAACCCAGTGTTTCCCAACCTTTTTTGAGCCGTGGCACACTTTTAACATTAAAAAAATCCGGGGGCACACCACCAACCAAAATGACACAAAATAATACTGTAACACAGTAAAGAACGGCTGGGGGTGGTGACCTGCTGGGAGTGCGAAGCCGGGGAGGGGAGGAGCCAGGCCACGCCATGCCCCACCCCCCCCCGGCTTCAGTTCTCCCATAACCCGCCAGCCTTGAGGGGACAGTGCCAAGCCAGCATTGTGCTGGCTCTGCCACCGTTGGCTTGGCACTGCCCCCTTAAGGCTGGCGAAGCTGTGGGAGCGCTGAAGCCGGGGGAGAGGGCGGAGCCAGGCCGCACCATGCCCTGAACCCTCTTTCCGGCTTCAGTTCTCCCACAGCTTCGCCAGCTTTGAGAGGGCAGTGCCAAGCCAGCATTGTGCTGTCTCTGCCACCGCTTGCTTGGCACTGCCCCCTCAAGGCTGGCAAAGCTGTGGGAGTGCTGAAGCTGGGGGGAAGGGGCGGAGCCAGGCCGCACCATGCCCTGCCCCTCCCCCCAGCTTCAGCGCTCCTACAGAGGAGATGAGCGGTGGACGGGCTTCAGTGGGCAGGGCTCCTCCTCCATGCGGCTTCAGCGAGCAAGGGGCGAGAGTCATGGTGGGAGTCATGGCGGATTGGAGGCTGGCTGGGGAAACGGCCGAAGGAGGCGGTGCCCCGGTCCCTTCTTCTTTTTCTTCGCCACTGCCCGGCCCTTCCTCCTCCTCCCCCAAGCAGCAGGAGTTCGGCAGGAGGGGGGAGGAAGGGGGGCAGAGAGCTTTTCTCGTGGCACAGCAAGAGGTCCGTCACGGCACACTAGTGTGCCACGGCACACTGGTTGAGAAAGACTGGAGTATATAAAGGAAGACTATGTGAGAAAACTCCCCTTTGGATCTCCCCTCAGGAAGCCTTCTATAGGAGACAGCAAGATTAAAAAATGTGGCTATCTTATAATATGCTGCTAAAGCAATCCCCGGAAGGGCCGACCCTAAAAGATATGAGCGTACTGAAAGAGCTGGATAATTCAATGAATTGGCTCCAGTACTTCCAAATAAATGAGATCTTTAAAAAAGACAAACTACAGGGCTTTGGAGAAACTAATACAACCTGGGACAAGGTAGTTAAAAAAAAAGAACAAGAGGATTTCATCCCTATATAATATACTCCTAGAATGGCAGACAGAGGAGGAGAGAGTTAAATCGTGTATGATTAAATGGGCCCAGGACATAGGCCACTCTATCCCTCTGAGTCGATGGGATAGAGTCTGGAATAAACATTTAAAACTGACATACGCCTATGACTTAAGGGAGAACATAATGAAAATGGCTCATAGGTGGTACCTAACACCCTCGAAAATGGCAAAGTTTAATAAAACGTCAGTAACATCTGCTGGAAATGCAAAAAGAAATCGGGAGCCTATACCACATGTGGTGGAATTGCCACAAAGCAAGAGTGTTCTGGAAGGTGATTTATAGGAGATGAGAAATATGCTAGAGATTGATTTTGAGTTCAAGTCTGAATACATGCTTTTGGGTTTGATTGATTTTGATTTAGAGGATAATAAAGAAAAACTGTTTATATATTGTACAATAGCGGCGAGGATGACCTATGCAAAGATGTGAAAGGCTGAAGACACCCCCGAGTTATAGGAATGGAAAACGAAAATATTGGATATAGCAAATATGGATTTATTAACGTCTGCACTAGCAGAAGACATCCACAGGAAAAAGACAGACTGGTCTCCCATTACTACTTATTTAAAAAAAACTAAGATAAACCTATTGGTTGAACTTTAAAATATAGATACAAAATAACTACCCCACTAGGACTATGTGGAAGAAGTTCGAAGATTAGATTTTCTTCTTGGTAATTGTAAAACCACTATCCATATTTAGCCGTTTGGCTACTACCATCCTGGTAGTTTATTCTTTGGGAATCTGAGTGAGTAGGAAGCACTCTGTGTCTGTTCTGTTTTGTTCCGGGGGGGTTGAGGGAGGGGGGAGGGGGGTTGGAGATCACTTGTGTTTTGTGGCGCAGCCTTGCATGGCTGTTTCTGTCTGTTTCTCTTATATCTTTATTTTATAACTCAATAAAAACTATTTTTTTTAAAAAAGAGAAAGACTGGAGTAGATCATCAGCGGGAAGGCAACAGCGCTCCATGCAATCATGCTAGCCACATGACCTTGGAGGAGTCTACGGATAACGCCAACTCTTTGCCTTAGAATTGGAGATGAGCACCGCCCTCGTGAGTCAGACACAACTACTTAATATCAAGGGGGAAACCTTTACTTTAACCTTTACTCAAAAGGAGGATAAGTAGGGTTCACTTGGAAGGACAGTAAAGAGGAAATCTATCTGCACCAGTTCAGAGACTGCCCAAATCAGTGCAGAATTCCAAGCAGATCTGCTTTGACTCACCTTGTGGGTATCTGCAGAAATACTGGTGACACCCTCCACTTGGAAATCAAAAGGACGCTTTAGAGGGAACCCTGCTTTCTCCATAAAGACAATGAGAAAGCCTCCAAGACAGGCATCCACATGGAAGGGAATGTCATATTTCACTGCAAGCTGTGGCAAGGTCAGAAATAAATTGGATTAATTTCATAAGCTAAATCTAAGCAATGTTGATATTTTGTATTTATAACAGTCAAACTAAAGTTAGATCTGCACCACTATAAGGTTGCTTCAAATCCAGAACTGGCCACGGGAAATTATTAGGCCTGGTTAGGTTTTGCGTATCTTGATCAAATTTGTATTAAATTCGAGTCTAAATTACTCATGAAGCGTTTCTGAACCACTGTAAGAAACCCGGAAGTGAATTACTAAATTCAAAGCCACCGCCGCCATTTTTCGGAAATAAATCGCCATTTTCGGAAAGATTTTTCCCTTCCCTGGCCCACTGCCGGGTGCATCCTTTTCGTCGGGCGGACCTGCAGCCTCGGCGAGCTGCCTGGGGGCGGGTAAGAGCCGGCGTTTTGTGACGCGTGCTCCTCTCGGCGGTGGACGAACGCACCCAGGAGCACGTTGCCGGGCGCAGCGTGGGGGCGGCGCTCTGGGCTTTGCTGCAGGCCATGTGCGTTGGGCCGGCATAGAGCTCTCAAATGGCCCTGCTTCCAAGCCCATGCCTTCAGGGGCGGTCCTACAAGATAGGCCAAGTAGGCGGCCGCCTAGGGCGCCATCTGGGAAGGGGGCGCCATCCTGGCCGCATGGGGCGCCATCCGGGCCCTGCCGATGTTCCTCAGACAGTGCTGCAGCTGCCTGCTTTTTGACCCCGGCCTTGTGCGCTCCGACGCCGCTTCTGGGCACGCGCGGAGGTTTTCACGCAGGCGCAGTTGCTCCGGAGCTGAAGTTGAGCGCAGGAGCAACTGCACATGCGCGAAAACCTCCGCGCATGCCCAGTAGCTCCCTTGCGCAGAAGCCTGTAAGCAAAGCACTCCCTATCAGGCAGGCAGGGAGTGCTTCCCTTTGCCTTTGTCTCCGCCGCGCGCGCGTTTGCAGGGAAGGAGAAAAGAATCAGTGAAGGAAGTGTAAGTGAAGGAATGAATGAAGGGCTTTCCTCCTCCTCCTCCGTGACCTCTTCTCTCCCTCCTTCCTTTCTTCGGCTCTACTTCTGTCTAGACCTGAGGGGCCTGAGGCTATGAGGAGTTGTGGGAGTTGGAGTCCAAAACACCTAGAGGGAGGGAGGGAGGGCCCGAGTTTGCCCAGGCCGCGCTGCCTGTATTCGACCTCATTTGAACATTTTGGCTGTTTTTCTATTTACATTTACATTGGGATCCTAATTTTGGACTTATGGGAGACTCCTATGAATTATGAGACGGGTGGTAGGTAATATATTCTGATTTTGATGCATTTACATTGCATTTCTTGTTGATTATTATACAGTTCTGCTTAATATTGTCATACAATATAATACAAATACAATATAACAATAGAATAATGATATATTTTATAATACTTGTAATATTACAAACAATATTGCAGTATAGTGGTATTGCACAAAATAGTAATATATAATATTTTATTTTACTTTATTTTGGGTTATTTGAGTTTTATAGGAGTCATGAAAATATTTAGTAGAGGATAATTTTATTTAATTAAATAATTTTATTATTTTATAATAATAATATAATAGAATGTTACATTATATTATAATGTCAATATATTACAATATAATTATATTGTAATGTAGTATAATATAATTATGATATAATATAGTATGAGTATGGTATAATATATTGTATATACATTGATACAATATAATACTACTAATGGTATTGTGATATTATAATTGTATATTTGTTTTACATGGGGGGCGGCAAAATAATGTTTTTGGGGGGGGCACCAAAATAATGTTCGCCTACCATTTAAAATTACCTTAGACCGCCCCTGCATGCCTTCCCTCCGGATCTGAACAGCCCCGCGGGGGAAGGAAAGCCACATCCAAAGCCGTTGCTTAATGAATTAATTTTTAATTTCCCCCCAAAAAAATTTGGAAGTCAATCATATTTGAAGCGTCAGCGCCCTCTACATCCGAAATGAGTTTTCAATTTTTTTTTGATCAACCAGTCCTAGAAATTATGTATATGGGGAATATGTTTTTCTCCTGTCTTCCCTTGACGAAGACTTCTACTGCAATTGAATTCTTGGACATCTTGGATCCTGTATTCATGTTATAGGATCCTTATGTATTTATTATTTACTTTACTTTACTTATATTCTGCTCTTCTCACCCCGAAGGAGACTCAGAGCGGATTACAGGTACACTTACTTAGCAGACAATCCCTGCCGTTTCCACATACATACATATAGACGAACAGAGGCAAACTCTGGCCACCAGGGGGAGCTGACGCACTCCTCATCTCTCAGCGTTCCCAGTGTTCCTTCCGCATTCCTCAGCGTTCCTGGAGTTCTTTAATGGCCTCATGATTCAGTCAAAATTTGCCTCCCCACTTAATGTGGTACCTTTATCTCCTACTTGACAGATGCAACTGTCTTTCGGGCTGCAAAGGTCGACAGCAGGCTACACTTAAAGGTCGAGCACCCACCTCGACCCGGGCAGGCCTCAAACTCATGACCTACTGGTCAGAGAGATCTTATGCAGCTGACACTTAGCCAGCTGCGCCACATTCCCGGTGTGTGTTTTAATTATGCTGTAACCTGCCTTGAGCCACAAAGAGAGGCAGGTAAGAATTATTATTATTATTATTATTATTATTATTACTGTGTTTCCCCGATAGTAAGACACTCCCGATTGTAAGACGTATCGGGGGTTTCAGGGGGGTCGGCTAATATAAGCCATACCCCGAAAGTAAGACGTACCTCGCCGCCACACACACACCGCCGCTGCCACGGCGGCGCCGCCACGCCCACAGAGGCGCCCCCACGCCGCCACTGCGCCGCCGCTGCAACCGGCCCCAATCGCTTGGGAGCGACTGCGCGTGTGCGGACGTTCGCGGCGCAGAAACGCCTACAGGCGCTATAGTGCCTGTAGGTGCTTCTGCGTGCACGGCCGGTGGCGCAGGGAGGCACGCAGAAAGGTGCGCCAGGAGGTGTGCCGCGGCCGATGGGACCGGTTGCGGCGGCGTGGCGGCAGCGTGGGTGGTGGCGGCGGTGTGTGTTAGGCGGCGGGTACGTCTTACTTTATATAAGACATACCCCGAAAGTAAGACATAGTGGGGCTTTTGGGGATAAAAAGAAAGTAAGACACTGTCTTACTTTCGGGGAAACACGGTATTAACCAAAACATATATATCCGTTATATACTGAAGCCTCCAGTTGCACAGCAGGTTAAACCACTGAGCTGCTGAACTTGCTGACTAAAAGGTCGGCGGTTCACATCCGGGGAGCAGGGTGAACTCCTGCTGTTAGCCCCAGCTTCTGCCAACCTATCAGTTTGAAAACATGCCAATGTGAGTAAATCAATAGGTAACACTCCGGCGGGAAGTTAACAGCACTCCATGCAGTCATGACTTAGAAATGGAGATGAGCACCACCCCCCAGAGTCGGGCACAGCTAGACTTAATGTCAAAGGGAAACCTTTATGTATTTTATAGATGTTTCACCCTACAACCAGCAAGGCCGATGTCAACTAAAAAAGATCTTCAGGATTCCCACTGATTACAACCTTCAAGACTGCAGGGACTGTATTTATAATTTCCTACCTGTAGAGAGAAAATACATAATAAACTAAAGGACAACATAAATGGTTACCTCTGCTACTTCCTCGATAGGATCCATGACCCCGTGAGGAAAATTGGGTGCTGAACAGACCAACATGGCCGTATTCTTGGAAATGGCTCTCTTCATTGCCTGGAAAATTTAGAGGCGATTTGTTAGAAAAAGGAAAACACAAATTATATAGCAATCTTTAAAATTGCAGAGAGATGAAAGCATGTCATTCAAAAGGACTAGCTTCCAGTTTTATTTTCTGACCACTAACAAATATTTTAATTTGTTATCGAAACTCCATATTTGGTGGATGTCGGAATAATATCAAGATAATACCTTAACGTCCACTTGCATAGACTTCGTCAACGGAATGTGCACAATCTTCATCCCAAAATAATGAGCAGCTTTATCAAACGCGGCATGCACACTTTGGGGAACGAGCCTAGGATGGGAACAAACACACAGAAATTAATGCATCTTAGTTGATGATCTGTGATTCTCTATGCTGCGTTACTTTCTCATTTTCTTCTCTCCTTTCCAAAAAAGAGGACATCAAGGTTGAAATCCAGCACTCCCTCTATCTATCTATCTATCTATCTATCTATCTATCTATCTATGTATATAATAAAAGTCAGTGTTTGCAGCGGTGCGGTGGGAGGAATATGTGCCAGCGTTTCGATTGGTTGCCACTGTGGGATTATTTGCATAAAGGACACTGATTGGCTAGCCTCAGAACTCCGACACTTTGAGGCAACACATTATTTGCATAAAGTACTCTGATTGGCCAGCCTCAGGACTCCAACACTCTAAGGCACCAGACAGAGGGCATTGGTTGCCACTGACAATTTGCATAAAGGACTCTGATTGGCCAACAAAACAGAATGCAACTGAATGCTTGAGTTAGCCAAATTACAGTTTTTTTCTGTTGAAAATTGAATGTTCATTTTCTGGGAGGTGCGGAGGTGCCAAGGAATATGTGACAGCGTTTCGATGGGATTATTTGCATAAAGGACTCTGATTGGCCAGCCTCAGAATTCCAACATTCTACGGCCCCAGACAGAGGGGATTGATTGCCACTGAAATGGTATTTGCATAAAGGACTCCGATTGGCCACCCACAATCCAACATTCTAAGGTGACTCAGAGGGAAAAGGAAAGGCCTCAGGCAGTCAGCCACTACGACCCACAGCAGTGACGGATCAGGACCAAACTTGGCACACAGGGGCCCACTTCACAACGTGATAAAAAACATAGAGGGGGGTTTGGTCTTCCAGATCTAAGATGTTATCATGAAGCATGTGCCCTAATGTGGGTAAAGGATTGGATTGCACTCCAAAATGAAAAACTTTTAACATTAGAGGGGTTCGACTTGAGAAGAGGATGGCATGCGTACCTCTGGTATGGCAAGATGAAGATAGAGAAAAAAAATTGGCAACCATTTTATTAGATCGGCCCTCATAAAAATATGGTGAAAATATGTAAAATACTTCCACTCCAAAACACCCCTATGGGTCTCACCAGTAGAAGCCGAACAGAGAAGGCAACAAGGATGGAGAAAATGGTTAACATATAAAGATATATTAAAGCTAGAGAAAGGCAATCTAGAAATAAAAACCCAAGAAGAACTGTCACAACTCTCAGGGGGGCCATCTGGGCTACTATATCATCAAATCAAATCGGTGTACAATATGGATAAAAAAATAGCTTTGATGAGAAGGAAAATTTCTGGGAGAAGGTGATAGCATCAGGGAAAAAACTGATAACAAAACTTTACAACAAATTGCTAGAATGGGAAACAGAGACTGAAATAGTAAAAGGATGCATGACAAAATGGGCTAAAAATATAGGAAGATCTATAAAACTGAATGAGTGGCAAATGATATGGACAAAAAAGTTGAAGTATACCTATGCGACTGATTTAAAAGAGAACTGGATGAAGGTATTCCACCGATGGTATATTACCCCCAAATTAATATAATGTACAAGAAACGTACCGTATTTTTCGCACCATAAGACGCAGTTTTTTTCCTCCCAAAGTAGGAGGAAAAATCAGCCGCGTCTTATGGAGCGAAGAGGGGGGGGCGATAGTAAGCCTTTCCCTTGGCCGCCTCCTCCTCGGTCCCGCCTCCTCCTCCGCCTCCTCTGCCTCCGTCGCCGCCCGGCTCCGTTGCCGCCCGGCCGCCGCCCGCCGCCTCCGCCCGCCCGCCGCCTGCCTCTGCCTCCCTCGCCGCCGTCGCGCAAGCGCTGCCTGACGCAGGCGCGCTCGGGACCTACTGCCCATGCGCGCGCAGGCCCGAGCGCGCCAGGCGCGTGCCTGTCAGCGCGCCAGGCGTGCCTGCGTCAGACGTCAGGCGCGCCAGACGCGCTGCGCGCGTGGCGGTGAGGGAGGCAGAGGTAGGCGGCGGCGGGCAGAGGTGGCGGGCGGCGGAGCCAAGCCGGGCGGAGCCGGGCGGCGACGGAGGCAGAGGAGGCGGAGGAGGAGGCGGGACCGAGGAGGAGGCGGCCAAGGGAAAGGCTTAGGGATGGCGGAGGGCGCCGAGGAGGGTCCACCCTTCCAGGTGGGCAGGCCGCGCTTCAAGCAGGCAAGCGCCGGGGCCCACTTTTTTGGCCCAAAATATTTTTTTCCAATTTTCCTCTTCTGAAATCTAGGTACGTCTTATCAGCAGGTGCGCCTTATGGTGCGAAAAATACGGTAATTCTAAATGTTGGAAATGCCACGACCATCCAGGTAGTTACTTCCATATGTGGTGGACTTGCCCAAAAATAAAGAACTTTTGGAGACTAATTCATAATGCTATACAAGACATTTTAAAAATAAAATTCCTGCTAAAACCGGAATATTTCCTATTAGGAATATTGGACAAAGACTTAAGATTAGGAAAAAATGAAGACAAGCTATTTTTTTATATGTCCACAGCCGCAAGAATCATCCTGGCCAGAACATGGAAAACTGATAAAACCCCAGAGAAAACAGAGTGGATGGAAAATATATACAAAATAAAAAAACATGGATAAATTGACATTTTACCTAAGGCGAAACACCCCAAACCCAAGACAACAGACAAACTGGACACGAATAGATGAATATCTTAAAGTAAACTACAAATAAAAAAATAAAAGAGTTTGTGTCTTTCTGCCATTCCTGCCAGGATATCTATGTTATCTCCGCGCATGCATACTGGCGCCGAAGCCGTTGGTCATGACGTAGAAGTATGCACTTGCCTCTATGATCTAGACTTTGCTCATGCCTCAGGATGGGATTGAGTTGCTCTGCTGTATAACATTGGCCTTGATAAAGACCCAGTTCTAGGGGGTCGAAACGGGAGTTGGGACCATTGTACAGCGTATCCCCGTCGGCCCAGCGACAAGTCCAGGCGACCCAGTGATTTATTCTACGCCTCCAAATTGCGAAAAGAAACAGCCTGGGTTCCTGCCTGCGAACAACTCTGCATTACAGCATTCGTCCGTATTTCCAACACGGCTTGCTAGCCCACCCGCTTCTGTTGGGACACAGCCCGGCTGGGCTTGTGCATCTCCTCCCCTCGACTACTTACCTTGAAACCCAGTCCTCTTCTACGAACCCTTGAATCTTGCCCTTTTAACCCGAAATTACTTGGACTTTGTTATCGCCAGTGGCATATGGGGTAGGAGCCCACAGCGGGCATGCATTATATGCATTTGTAAACTGTTTATATATGTGAAATTATACTTTTGTGATTACTTATGAATGTAGTATCTGACTAATTGCTTACACTTTATGTTTTTATTAATTGTCATGTATTTTATCTGTGGGCATCCGTTGCCATGTGTGCACCGCCTTGAGTCACCTTTGGGCTGAGAGAGGCGGTATAAAAATATAGTAAGTAAATAAATAAATAAATAATATTGTAGTTACATATTACTTGTAAGCTGCTCTGAGTCCCCTTCAGGGTGAGAAGGGTGGCATATAAATGTCGTAAATAAATAAAATTTCTTGATTGAAGGCATTGGGTTTGCTGACTGGTATCTGAACAGAGGATGGGTCAGAGATGTCATTGCCTTGGTCATTTCATTATAGGCTCCTGCTTCTCGAAGGATGTCAGGTGGTGCAATACCAGAGGTGTAGGGTGTTGACATCCTGTGATAATGCGGCATGTCTCATTAAGAGTCACATTCGCTGTTTTAACTTGGTGAGATGGACAAATAATAAAATTGTCCGAATGCCATTGTGTCTGAATGCCATTGTGCAATGCGCAATGCTGTTCAATGCACAACCACAATTTGAAAGGTTGCTGTATGTCCTTCCACTGCTGTTGCATCTCACCATTAATATCCACACAACATTGTAAACAAGGGTCCAGCTGAGATCATAACTGACTGGAATTACTTTATAGTTTGGTGGGGATCTCTTGGTCATAGTGCAATACTGTACCACAGGATTTCACATTGAGTCCAGATGTTTATTTATTTATTATTTCGTAGGCTCAGGGCGGTTCACAAAATCTGAAAGCATATACATTAAAAAGTAATACATATAAAAACCAAGTTTCTACGAGTTTTAAGAGGGGCCGTTAAGACTGAATGCTTGCCGGAAAAGGGTAGTCTTACAAGCCCTCTGGAAAGGGGCCAGTTTTCTAATTGATCGAACTTCATCCGGTAAAGCGTTCCATAGAGTCAGAGCCACCACTGAGAAGGCTCTTTGCCTAGTAGCTGATGGGTGGTAAGTTCGGATAGAAGGGACATCAAGGAGGTTTTGTTCCTTCGACCGTAGTGATCTCTGGGGAATATAAGGGGTAACAAATTATGGTGGGGTGTGTTTCTGTTCCAAGCAATAAAAGATCAATGTGGGAGATCACTTTCACAATATTATTTCAATTTATTTCATCTGCATTCTTTTCCAATTATGCGTGGATGGTGGATTGCAGATCCATATGGCATCAAAACATTGGTGTTTTCCTTTACAAAATTATAATCCATAAGGTAACATGTCATCAAATATAATTCGGATTACACTCAATGTCTTCTGGATAACCTCCCTAAAATGCGAAGCCCCCAGGGGGTTAAACGACCGTTTATCCATAGGAGAAATTTTGATATAATTTGCACCTGGCGCCAGGTGCGGAGGGAGTCCCCTTAAGCTGTGGCTTTTCTCAGTAGCATTGTCCAACTGAATGGGAAGTGGCTGCGTCCACATACATATATGCTATGACTGAATATTTTGGGTATGTATTGATTATGCTATATGTATGTAATGCCTTTGGAAATGTATTGCTGTATATTGCCTCTTGCCTACTGTTTTGGGGAATGTGTTTTCTTATGTGGGAATATGGGATTATATATTGAAAACTATTTATGTTTAATCTAATAGGTATTGGACCAGTGGATTGGACAGTAGATAGTATGTGGCAGGTCCCGAAGAAGCCGGAAACGGCGAAACGGATGGCTTGATACCGTCGACCCGACATTGAGTGTAATCCGAATTATATTTGATGACATGTTACCTTATGGATTATAATTTTGTAAAGGAAAACACCAATGTTTTGATGCCATATGGATCTGCAATCCACCATCCACGCATAATTGGAAAAGAATGCAGATGAAATAAATTGAAATAATATTGTGAAAGTGATCTCCCACATTGATCTTTTATTGCTTTGAATATAAGGGGTAAGGCGGGCCTTCAGATACACCGGCCCTAGATCATACAAGACCTTAAAGGTTAAAACCAGCACTTTGAATGCAATCCGGTACTCTATTGGGAGTCAGTGCAATTGCTGAAAAATGGGGGTGATATAGCATCTCACCGGCACTCCGGCGAGCAGTCGACCTGCAAAATTTTGCACTAGCTGAAGTTTCCGGATCACAGACAAAGGAAGGCCAATGTTGAGGGCGTTACAGTAGTCTAATTTCGAGTTGACCATCGCCTGGATCACCGTAGCTAGGTCGTTCCTGGATAGGTAAGGTGTCATCCACCTAGCCTGTCGCAGATGGAAAAATGCGGATCTGCTCACAGTGGAGACCTGGGCCTCCATTGTCAGCAGTGAGTCCAACTGGACTCTCAGACTTTTACTGAAGACGACGGGCGTAATGCCTCGCCGTCCAGGGTAGGCAGCCGGAATTCTCCCCCACCCAGGCGACCCAGCCATAGGATCTCCATCTTCAATGGATTCACCCTCAACCGGCTGGCTCGTAGCCATCCAGTCATGGCACAGATGGAAATTATCGGGTACGGAGTCCGGCCGGCCTTCCATTCTCAGCACAAGCTGTGTATCATCAGCGTACGGATGGCACTCCAGACCAAAGCTACACACCAGTCGGGCAAGTGGACGCATATAAATGTTAAATAACAGAAGGGAGAGAGTGGCACCCTGAGGAACCCCACAGCTTGTTGTTGAACATCTATTGATGTTCTCACTACATCTGCAGCACATTAATATTCCAGACTTGAGAACTACACATCACATTCTATATGCCAAGCTAGGATTTTGATTTATCCCAAAAATATTTTCCAGAACTTATAAGCCACTTTGAGACTTGCATAAGTATAAAAGCAAGATATTAATCAAAACAATCAATCAATCAATCCACCAGCTATACCGTGTATGTTTTGAAAAGGCTGCTGCTCGCAATAGGTTAAAACAAACCAGAATTTCCATTTATTCTGTTGCCTATAAAGAAAGTTGGGTTCCATAGTTTATTTCTCAGCCTGACTTGTTTCAACACGAAGATAAGAAACACCTGCCACAAGGATGTAAACAGGAAAAGAAAAACACATTGCCATTCAAAGTTACCCCAACCTGTCTCTGTGTTGGACTAGATAACCCTTGGGATCTTTTTCAGCTCTTTGATTCTGTCTTACTCCAAAATGTATAAGCTGAGAATACTATAAAACTCAATACTACTCAAAGCAGAGGTCCCTGCAGTTTGCAAATCAGTCAGCAGGTGGCAGCATCTGATGTTTGCCTGGGGAATATTATTTTTCCTTTGAATTTTGCACATGTTTCAAGGCTCTGCATCCTGAAAACATCTGCAATACTATACTTCTAGCCTGGGGCTTGTCATTCCAGTAGCATGGCAATGAAAATGATTCCTTCCCCACCTTTCCAAAAATAAAAAAATAGTAATGTATCAGAAGTCATTGATTTGTTGAACATCTACTGATGGAGCTAGAATAAAATGGGTTTTCGTGCACACCTGGGAGGGTGCCGGCGCGCCGGCCCCGCCCCGCCGCCCGCGCTGCCCTGCCCCACCACCGTTGGCCGAGCCTACGCAGCCGGCCTGCTGCGCGCCGCGCCACCGCACCAGGCCTTTTCAGCCGGCCCCGCCACGGGGGCATTCCATGCGCCTCTACATGCGCAGAAGCTTCTACAGGTGCTACGGTGCCTGTAGTCCCCGGGAGTTGTGGAGGCTGCGCATGCGCGCTAGAGATCTCCACAACTAGTGCGCCACTGGCTCCAGAATGCGCCTCCGCTTGAGGCCCGATTTAGCATGGCTCTTCTTATGCTATGTACTGGCTCCAGAGCGTAGTGCGCATGCGCAGAGATTGGTGCATGCGCACTGGGCTCCAAAGCGGGAGGCGCGCTCTGGAGCCAGTGTGCATGCTTGAAATTGGCGCATGCGCATTGGGCTCCAGAGCGTGACTCGCGCTCGGGAGCCACTGGGGGGGGGGGGGTGCAAATTTTTTTTCGCTTACCCCCCCGGAATAGGTAGGTCCGCCCCTGAAAGCAGTACTTGGACAAAAGAGGATTTTTAAATTTAAATATTACAATATGTTATTAAAATATTAATACATTAATAAAGTGTTTAAAAACTGTCTGGTTTCTTGAATATTTATTTATTTATTATTTCACATTTGTCTGTCGCCCCCCCCCCAACGGCTCGGGCGACTTACAACAGTTCGTAAAAAATACAATTGTCAGATAACTCATAATAACTCACAGTAATACCATTAAGATGGAATTACAATTAGAACAGTTGAAGCAACAAATGGAGTCGCAGTGGGCTGACAGCTAGGCAGTGCGAGCTACAGTCTAGCTAACTCCGAAGGCTTGTTGGAACAGCAATGTCTTAACTGCTCTCCTGAACGGGAGGAGGCCCTGGGTGGCACGGATGCCGGCGGGCAGTGCGTTCCACATGGTAGGGGCTGCAACAGAGAAAGCCCGGCGGCGGGTTGCGGACAGATGGTAGGTCCTCACATTTGGGATGACCAGGAGGTTTAGCTCTTCGGAGCGCAGTGATCTGGTGGGATGATATGGGACAAGGCGGTCCCGCAGGTACACTGGCCCCAGACCATGTAAGGCCTTAAAAGTCAGGACTAACACTTTGAAGGCAATCCGGCATTCAATTGGGAGCCAGTGCAGTTCGCGCAGGATTGGCGTGATGTGGTGGCCAATCAGGACCCCTGCCAGGAGTCGCTGCAGCGTTCTGCACCAGCTTGAGTCTCCGGATTACCGACAGAGGAAGGCCAATGTAAAGAGCGTTACAGTAGTCCAGCCTCGAGATGACCGTGGCTTGGATCACTGTGGCTAAGTCGCGCCCGGGACAAATAGGGGCCAGCTTCCTCGTCTGGCGAAGATGGAAAAAATGCTACCCTGCTGACGCTGGAGACGTGGGCCTCCATCGACAACAGGGGGTCCAAGGTTACTCCTAAGCTCTTAACAGAGGGCGACAGACATAATGTCACGCCGTCCAGGGTTGGAAGCTGAACATCCCTACAGCCCGGAGGACCCAGCCACAGGATCTCCGTCTTTGCCGGATTCACCTTCAACCTACTGGCTCGCAGCCATCCAGTGACGGCCTCAAAGCAACGATGGAAATTATCGGGTACGGATTCGAGGCTGCCCTCCATCTTCAAGATAAGCTGGGTGTCATCAGCGTACTGATGGCACACCAGCCCAAAACTACGCACCAGCTGGGCAAGTGGTCGCATATAGATGTTAAATAAGAGGGAGAGAATAGCCCCTGAGGAACCCGCAAGCAAAGAAGCGGGGAACCCCCGGAGACATCCTTGCCCCTCCTCACTCGTTGTAGCCGGTTCCGGAGGAAGGAGGTCACCCAATTAAGGGCTGTCCCCCTAACTATATAATGGACTAACAAGCAATTTTAAATATTTCCATTAATTCAAGACATTGAAAGTTTACCTTGTGTCTTTATATGCTGGAATCCGCTCTGGGTCCCCTCGGAGAGATAGAGCGGAATACAAATCAAGAGTTGTTGTTTTTATTATTATTATATTATTATTTTTATTATATTAAAAGCAAAAGTATAACTTTCTCAGGACTTCATCATTGCTGTATCGGAAGAAGTGAGGAAAAGGCATAAATCATATGTTCATTCCTGGCATGATAAACGGTAATATGATATTTGAACCCAACTGGAGAAAGAAAGAGTGCACAAACAGAAATACATACATTTCTGGGTACTTGATTCCTTTTTCATACGCCATGTTTCTGTAAGCTTTACAGGCCATCAATATGCTTTCTGTCCCGCCAGAGGTCGTCTGTTAATAAGGAATTAAAATCAACACATTTGAAATTGTTCTGTGCAGATAAGAGTGTAGTATTACATTGTCAAGTGATATTTTTTTGCCTTATTCCCATAAACCCCTTTTCTGAAAATGGGAATCACTATGGATTATATAACCAGGGTGCCGCTACAGATAAGGCCCTCTTCCATGCCCTTCCACAGTGTATTGCCCCCATGGGGCATGGTAACTGTGGATTCTGGAAGCCATGATATAGACCAGTGTTTCCCAACCAGTGTGCCGTGGCACACTAGTGTGCCGTGAGCGATCATCAGGTGTGCCGTGGGAAATGGGAACCTCCAATCCCCTTTCTTCCCCCTCCTGCCGAACACTTTTTATTGTCCACTTGGGCTCCCTTCTTCCCAGCCTCACTCTGCTCGCTTTGCCTCACTTTGCTCACGCTACTGCGCAGACTTGCCCCACGTCTTCCTCCCTCCCTCTCCCCTCCTGAACACGCTCATGCTGCCCCCTCGGATCAAAATGGCGGCAGAAGCAGCAAGAAAAAGTAAGTGTTCGGCAGGAGGGGGAAGAAAGGGCGCGAAGGGGGAGGAAGAGGTCTCTGTCGAAAGCTGGCATGGGCAAACTTGGACCTTCCAGTTGTTTTGGACTCCAACTCCCACCATTCCTAGCAGCCTCAGACCCTTTTCCTCCCCCCCCCCCCAGCCACTTAAGCAGGAAAGGGCCTCAGGCTGTTAGGAATGGTGGGAGTTGAAGTCCAAAGGACCCAGAGGGCCGAAGTTTTCCCATGCCTGTTTGAGGGACCTTAAAGTGGTGAGCCTCCTTCCAACATTGTGATTCTGGATAGAAAACAAACAACAACATAACATAACATTGTTTGAGTCCACAGTGCTCTCTGGGTGTAGGTGAACTACAACTTCCAAACTCAAGGTCAATTCCCAAGCAAACCCTTTCAGTACTTTCTGTTGGCAATGAGAGTTCAATATGCCAAGTTTGGTTCAATTCCATTGTTGCAAGAGTTCAGGATGCTCTTTGATTGTAGGTGAACTATAAATCCCAGCAACTACAACTCCCAAATGTCAAGGTCTATTTTCCCCAAACTCCATCTGTGTTCACATTTGGGCATATTGAGTATTCATGCCAAGTTTGGTCCTGATCCAACATTGTTTGAGTCCACAGTGCTCTCTGGATATAGGTGAACTACAACTCCAAAACTCAAGGTCAATGCCCACCAAACTCTTATAGTATTTTCTCTTGGTTATGGGAGTTCTGTGTGGGAAGTTTGATTCCATTCCGTCATTGGTGGAGTTCAGAATGCTCTTTGATTGCGGGTGAACTATAACTCCCAGCAACTACAACTCCCAAATGACATTTTGTGTCATTTTGGTTGGTGGTGTGCCCCAGGATTTTGTAAATGTAAAAAATGTGCCGCGGCTTAAGAAAGGTTGAAAAACACTGATATAGACCACGTTGCCTCAGGATGTTGATAATCAAAGTCCAAACCATGGGGAAGGTCAAAAACACTCACCTGGCCTAGAGACATTGACTTCTTGTTTCCTAATGTCAATTATTATTTTCTTGGTATTACACGAATCACAGTCACAGGGGAATTCCTCCAGCGTTTGCAATGTATCATGCAGCTGGCAGACAGTAATGACTCAACAGGAGCTGACAACTTTTTAGAAGTGCTATTTCTGCTCCATTCAAATAACAAGATCCAAACAAGGAGCAAGATAAGCAAATAACAAGGCAGTCATTGTGCAATTCCCAGTCCTTGGGTCACATTCGTAACCACTTGGTCATGTGACTACAAACTATACATGTATTTAGATCGACCACCAAAAACACTGCTGACATTCAACAATGGCTATTTTGGTTCAGTTGTTAAAAGGACACAGCCAGCATCATCATAGGCTATCACTCTGGGCCAGGGGTGCTCAGAACGGTGATCGCGATCACCAGGGTGATCTTCGGACCTCATCCTGGTGATCTTCAGGCCCCTGACCAGGTTTCTTGCTGTTGGTCCTCTTCACGCGCCCCTGCACGCTGCAAAGAAGTCCTCCGTCGTTGCTCCTCCCCGCTCCCTGCTCACGCGCCGCCCCCAAAAGCTCCAGAGTCCAAGAGGCAGAATGGGCCCCCTCTTTTGGATTCCTCCTCCCTCCGTCCTTCTCCAGCCACTCAGAGTCGTAGGAGACCAAAGGGGGCGGGCCTGGATGACGTGATGCATGGCTGGCCCCGCGCACATGCACAGAAGCGCCCATTCTGCCTCTCAGACTTCTCGTGAGCTCTTGGAGGCGGCACGCATGCTGGCGGCGTGGAAATAGGAGCAACGACAGAGGAGAAGAAGGACGCTTTGGGGTCATTTCCTTACCGCATCTCAAAGGTCGGTCTTTTTACTTTGGGGTGGGTGCTTGATTGTTCTGTGGCATGTCTCTTTGTTTATTTTTAATGTTTAAAAATGGCCTTTTAGCTCCAAAGCCTCTCTGCTTGCTTTGTTCCTTGAGAAATATATGTTGGGGAATATGGAAATGTGGGAGAAATGGGGTGGTTGGATGTATTTTTGCATGCTCCTTTGTTTACCTTGCAGAGTATTAAATGGCCTTGCAGTTCAACAGCCTCTCTTCTTACTTTCTGGCTGATAATATGTGTGGTAATATGGCAGTGTGGGAGAAATGGGGTGGTTGGATGTATTTTTATGCTCTGTTTTATATTGTTGTTATTAAATTGAAATGTTGATGTTTTATAACTTCATTTTATGTAAACTGCCCCGAGCCTGCTGGAAGGAGCGGTACATAAAAATGAATAATAAATACAAATAAATAAATAAGAAAATAGTTATACGTTTTACATTTCTGGGTAGGTGATCTTTGGGACTTGGTTTTTTAATCAGTAGCTCCCATGCTGAAAAAGTGTGAGCACCCCTGATCTAGGCTGAGTATTTATTTATTTATTAATTATTCGATCTTATATTCCGCTCCTCCCTGCAGGCTCGGGGCGGATTACAACATACAATAAAAACGTGCTGCATGCAACAGAGCAGCCAGCCATACAATACAATAAAAACATAAAAAACAAGACATATACACTAAAAGTCAGAGGAGTTTCAGTTTTCTTGAAACTCGGGAGTAATGTGCTCCCTCACTGGTGCTCCCACCAGCAAGCGAGCAGCGGCATTCTGCACTAGCTTGAGTTTCCGGATTGTCGACAAGGGATGGCCAACGTAGAGGGTGTTACAGTAGTCCAGCCTTGAGATGACCGTCGCTTGGATCACCGTGGTCAGGTCATCCCTGGACAGGTAGGGTGCCAGTCGCCTAGCCTGTCGTAGGTGGAAAAACGACGTTTTGCTAACCATGGAGATCTGGGTCTCCATGGATAGCAAGGGGTCCAATTGGACACCCAAGCTCTTTACAATAGATGACGGGCTTAATTGCTCACCATCCAGGGTAGGCAACCGGCACTCATCCAGCCCAGGTCGACCGGGCCACAAGATCTCCGTCTTCGACGGATTCACCTTCAGCCGGCTAGCACGCAGCCATCCAGTCATGGCTTCAAGGCAATGATGGAAACAATCGGGTACGGTGTCCGGCCTGCCGTCCATTCTCAGCAGAAGCTGGGTGTTGTCAGCGTACTGATAACACTCCAGACCAAAGTCGCGGGCCAGCTGGGCCAGGGGGCGCATGTAAATGTTGAATAATAAGGGGGAGAGGATGGCCCCCTGGGGGACCCCACAAGTTAATGGGAGCCTCCCGGAGACCTCCTCTCCCCTCTCCACACGTTGTCCCCGGTCCTGGAGGAAGGAGGCCACCCATTTAAGGGCAGTCCCCCTAACCCCAGTCACGGCTACACGGTGGGTCAAGAGTGCATGGTCTACAGTATCGAACGCTGCTGTTAGATCTAACAAGACAAGCAGTGCTGATCCGCCCTGGTCCAGCTGGCGGCGAAGTTGGTCTGTAATGGCGACAAGCACGGTCTCCGTCCCATGCCCAATACGGAAGCCGGACTGGAAGGGATCAAGTCCAGCTTTGTCTTCTAAGAACCGCTGCAGCTGATCCGCTGCTGCCCTCTCAATCACCTTGCCTAAAAATGGCAAGTTTGACACAGGTCGATAATTGGAGGGAGCCGAAGGGTCTAAATTCGGCTTCTTCAGCAGCGGTCTTACCATTGCCTCTTTCAAACCCCCTGGGAACACTCCTTGCTCAAGGGAGCAATGTTAAAGCGTCTCACCTCCCTTGCAATAATAGCAGTCCTTTGTTCTGGGTCTTCATTATCTGTGTTATCCAACAGTGTCCGTATGTTCCTTGCTCCAAAGTGGTAGGCACAGTGTGCCATTTTAAAGCTTATTTCATGAGAAAACAGCACTCATTTTTCATCCTGAAAAGCAGCTCCTATGTGATTAGTGTAATTTCTCAGTGCTAAAACTTATCCGTCAAGCTACTCAGTGTTGTATTAATAATTCAAACTTTTACAAAATAAAAGTATCACTACCAAACACTGTTTGATTCTAGTTCCGTTTCAAATTTCTTTATTGAATTTTCAATAAAATAACAACATATATACATAAAAAGGGGAAAGGAAAGCGTAGAAGAAAAGCAAAGCCAAATGGGAGAGAATAGGTATTACGAAAATATAAAAGAGAGGGGGGAAAAGAAAAGAAAAGTGAACAGATGTGAAGGAAAATTAAAAGAGTATGGGGTGGGGGCAAAGATAAGGGGGAGAAATACACATAAAACAGTTTTAAAACATATCGATGATCTTCCTAGCTTGTGCGTCATGTTTCTTGTTCTTCCGCCGCCTCTTACTTTTTGAGGTAAGAACAAGATTTGTTACATTACTTTCGGCTAGTTTTTATTAATTTGTTTGTTTGTTTTCCCTCTTCTTATTTTAACCAATCTGCACTATCTGTGCTTCCTTTTTATTATTATTATTATTATTATCTTTATTAATCTTCTATTTCTAGATATTATTTATATTTTATTTATTTATTTATTTATTTATTCGGCTTTTATGCCGCTACTCCCCGCAGGCTCAGGGCGGCTCACAGCCAAAAGGTAAAACAACATACAGTATACAAAGGGTTAAAATGCAGATAAAATACACAGTAAACTATACGATAAAAACGTTATTAAAAGCACACGGTTGGGGAAGTGACAGTGGTCGAGCAATATTAGCATGGCTGGGGGGCCCAGTGGACCTAAGCCTGGAACGCCAGCCGGAAGAGGTGGGTCTTACATGCCCGCCTAAACGGGAGTAAGTCTGAGATTGCTCGTGTAGCTGCCGGGAGGGTATTCCACAATACCGGCGCTATGACCGAGAAGGCCCTTCGGCAGGTGGCAGTTTTCTTAGCCGTTTTAGCAGAAGGGACGGCTAGCAGGTTAGAGTCCTCTGAGCGGAGTGATCTCGCAGGGTGATATGGGGTGAGACGGTCCCTCAGATACGCTGGCCCCAAGCCGTGTAAGGCCTTAAAGGTAAGAACCAACACTTTGAAGGTGATCCGGTGCTCAATAGGCAGCCAGTGCAGATCCTGCAAAATAGGTGTTATGTGGCATCCTGCTGGGGTGGGGTGCCAGACAGGAGCCGGGCGGCAGTGTTCTGCACCAGCTTGAGCTTCCGGGTCACCGACAGAGGAAGGCCAACGAACAGAGCGTTACAGTAATCTAGCCTCGAGATGACCGTGGCTTGGATCACCGTGGCCAGGTCGGACCGGGACAGATAGGGGGCCAGCCTCCTTGCCTGACGGAGGTGAAAGAAGGCGATCTTGCTGACCGCAGAGACCTGAGTCTCCATGGCCAGCTGGGAGTCCAGGTGGACTCCCAAGCTCTTCACGGAAGACGATGGGCATAACGCCGCACTGTCCAGGGTCAGAAGCTGGACATCCCCACCGCCCGGGCGACCCGGCCACAAGATCTCCGTCTTCGCCGGATTCACCCTCAACCTACTGGCTCGCAGCCATCCAGTAACGGCTTCGAGGCAGCGCTGGAAATTATCGGGGACGGGTCCCGACCTGTCCTCCATCCTCAGAATGAGCTGGGTGTCGTCAGCGTACTGATGACACTCAAGCCCATAACTCCGCACCAGCTGTGCAAGCGGCTGCATGTAGATGTTAAATAATAGAGGGGAAAGGATGGCCCCCTGCGGAACTCCACAAGCTAATGTGGAGCCCTCGAGACCACCCACCCCTCCTCACATGCTGAGACCGCTGGTGGAGAAAGGAGGACAGCCATTTAAGAGCTGTCCCCTCACTCCAGCCATGGCCAGGCGGTGGATCAAAAGATTGTGGTCGACCGTGTCAAACGCTGCCGTGAGGTCCAATTTTATGAGTGTACATATGTATATTTTTATTTTTGATTACATTTATTTTTATTCAATTATTAATATTTATTGACTTTAAATAGTTATCCCATGTTTCATAATATATGCCAACTTTCCCTCTGATTGAACAGGTAAGTTTGTCCATTAACGCTATGTCTAGTACTTTTTTGTGCCATTCTTCTTCCGTTGGTAAGTTTTCTTTCCAATGTCTTGCGTATATTAATCTTGCTGCTGTGGTTAGAAATGTAAGTAACCTCTCCTGTGGAAGTGATATTTTTATTTTTTTATCCATCATTCCCAATAAGTAAGTTTCTGCTTTCATTTTATATATTATACTAGCTGACCTGGCCACGCTTCGCTGTGGCGTTTACCTTCCTTTCTGGTTTGTTTTCCTTCCCTCTCCTTGCACGTATTTTTTTTGTTTTCTCTGTACCCTTGTTTGTTTTTCCTCCTCCTTCCCTCCTTGTTTTATTTTTATCTTCTTCTATTCCAGCCTCCTTTCTTTTCTGGATCTTTACTGTTTTTTCCCCGTGTTGTCGTCGTTGGCGCTAGAGATTCCCCCTGGTTCTGGACCCGGGGTAAGGCGTCTCCCACACGGCGCCTTGGAAGGCGGCGAGGGAGGCCGAGGAGGTGGCGGAGGAGGTGGGGAAGGCGGTGCCTGAGCGAACCAGAGAGGGAAGTGGCTGGGAGACGGAAGAGGGCACGGCCATGGGACTACACTTCCCAGAAGGATCTGCCCCTCCTTCCCAGTGAGCGGCGCGGAGCCTTCTGGGAGGTGTAGTTCTGTGGCTGTGGCCTCCTGCTCCGTCGTCTTCCAGCCGCCCCATGGACTAGGGACGCGCAGGCGCCTCCTTGGCCGTCTTCTCCATTGCGTTCTTGGGATTCCTTGGCGGCTGGCATCCTGTTTTGGACCCGGGCCATGCTGTTGCGTCTTCGGCCTGCTGCCCCTTGTCTCCGCCGCTTCCAAGGTGCTCGTCATCCCGGGCCGCGCGGGCCAAAACTGCCAAGGTGCCTCTTGCGCGGCCCGTGTTTGGGACCGGCTAAGAGGCGACGGAGAAGGGCGAGGAGGTGATGGTTTGTGCCGGGTCCAGAACCGGATGGCAGCCGGCGAGGAAGGTTAAGGAGGCGGCGGAGAAGGCGGCCAAGGCGGCGATCGCATGTCCCGGGTTGAGGAGTGGCTTGGACGTTGCAGAGGAGGTGGGCACGGCGTCGGCGGCACGGGTGGGTTCCGGCAGCGGGTGAGAGGCGTGTCGTGTCCAGGATTGTGGTAATGTCTTGGGGCTTGGAGGTGGGGTGGGAGGGAGCATTGGAGGAGGAGGGGCGGGGCCAAGGGGAGGCGGGGTGGGAGGGTGTGTTGGAGGAGGAGGATGTGCGGGGCGTTGTAGCTGCCGCCGCGGCCGCCACCGTTCGTGCATGCGTGGAAATGGTTTTTTTCGGGGGTGTTTTTGAGGGTGTCGCATTGTGTTTCAGGGTGTTTTTGTGGGCCTTATAGGGACCTTGGGGTATGGATTAGTGGCCTTGCGATTTTCGTGTGTCTGGGACATGTAGTTTTCGCGCCTCTTTGCCGGGACCCACGACCACTCTCTCTTTATATATATAGATTTAGAATATTTTGTATCTTTATATGGATTTTTTTCCAGAAGTTTTTTGCATGGGTACAATACCACCAGCAGTGTATAAATGTTCTTTCTGCTGATTTGCATTTCCAGCAGGCATTGCTATATTTTTTGTCCATTTTCGCTATTTTACTAGGGGTAATATACCATTGAGATATCATTTTTAAAATATTTTCTTTTAGAGAGTAGGAATATGTAAATTTTATATTTTTCTTCCATATGGACTCCCATGATTCTAGTTCCATTATGAAACTAAAATTGCCCTTTCACAAGGGGGAATGCCTCATGACTGCAAGATTGCTTCCTTCCCTTGCACTTCTGATTTGGTAAAAACCATCACGGCCTCGATAAAAACAAAATCTACTGTGGGATCTATCAATAGATCCAATGTATTAAGATCAACCAAAATGTCAGAGAAAGAAAAAGGCAACGGAAGAGACGCAGGTCTGAGTTCTGTCAGCAAGCTGGAGTGGGGTGGGAGGAGTGGTTTATTTCCTTTCTGAAATTAATGCATGTTTAAATGATGCACCTCCCATGGGGTGACAAGTGTTGGGGAGTTTTTATGTAAATATGCTGCGAGGAGAAACGATGTGACCTTCATAAACATTCCTGGAGTGGGCAAAGAGGAAATGGTAAGAAGGATGCGCCATATGCAGATAGTGGAGGATGTGAATTATAACTCTGGGACTTTGCATCTGTTTTCATGACTTAGTCATGGTTATTAAGCCTCATGATCCCTCTACGTCAGGGGTGGGCAAACTGTGGCCCGGGGGCCGGATGCGGCCCTTTGGCTGATTCTATCCGGCCCGCCTAAAGGCCTCTGGCTTGCCTCCCCTGCCTGGCCTCTGCATAAAACTCTCCAGAGAAGGGGACTATAAGGAAGCATTATTTTATTTTAGTGGTTTTTATTATTATTGTATAATAATTTTATAACAATAATAAAATAATATAATAAATAATATGATATAATGTTATATGATATATTATAATTTCAATATATTATGTTTATATATATATATATACTATAATATAATAATTATGATATTAATACTAATAATATATGAATATTTCTTGATATATTAATATGTTAATATTAATGATGTGTAATATATAGTAAATATAGTAAGTGAATAAATAAATAAATTATGTAGATTAGCATGTAGTTCCGCCTTTAGGTGCGGCCCTCCATAATATTTTTTGACTCTCGTGTGGCCCCTTGGAAAAAATAGTTGCCCACCCCTGCTCTACGTTGTACTCATGTATACAAGGACACAATCTGGAAATTCACCAATGCGAAGTATGGTATGACCGATATGTTTCAAGTCACATACAGCCATGGACATCTGAAACTGTGGCTAATAGCAAATTTGGCTACACTTTGTCTCAAAGTATGCCATAGAACAGGCCTGCCCAACAGGTGACCCGGGGGGGCCGCACACGGCCCTCCAGCCCCTTGGATCCGGACCTCCTACCCTCCTGCAAGAAATCAGCTGTTTAAATTTTTTTTTGTAGCGGCGGTACAGCTGTCCGCCATTACCTGTCCTGGCTCTTCAGCGGACAGGAAATGAGCCAGGACAGGAAATGACGCCGCAGAGCCAAAGGACTACAAGTCCCAGCTTCCCCTCCACGGCGCCATTTCCTTTGAGACTAGAAGAGTACAGGAAGTACTCTTCTGCTGTGTCTTCGGCTCCTGCCTCTGTGTCTTCACCTCTCTCATGCTCCTGGATCCTCGTTGGAAGATTGAAGCCGGACGGAGCAAGGCTGTGTGGAGCTCCGTATGGGCAGCGGACATTTGGGAAGGATACCAAACTAAGGTAGGCTGAAGCAGAGGGCTGTTTTGCTGGGGTGGGCTCCTTCCTTCGTTCCTTCAATCCTTCCTTCCTTGCTTTTATTTTATTTTATTTTTTATTTTTATTTTATTTTAATTTTATTTTCTATATTTTCTTTTATTCTTGCATTTATTCCTCCCCCATTTCTTCCCTCTATCCATCTTCCTTCCTTCCTCTCTTCCTTTCTTTTATTATTTAATTTTATTTTTATTTATTTTCACACTGCGGCCCCCCAGGTGATCAGTGGCCGGAATTCCGGCCCTTGGGCCGGTAGAAGTTGGACAGCCCTGCCATAGAATTATGCTGGAGGACCTAGGGAAGCTCATAAACACGTTGAGGGAAATTATTTTTTGAGGCAAGGGTAAGGAAAACTGAATATTGAATCCTTACAGGAGGGCAAAATTCCAGCCAGCTTAAAACAAGCTGTTATAAAACCGCTGTTGAAAAAACCATCACTGGACCCCACTCAATTCGTCAACTATCGGCCAGTTTCCAATCTCCCCTATTTGGGCAAAGTCATGGAACGTGTGGTGGCTTCGGAACTCCAGGGGTTCTTGGTAGACACTGATTATCTTGATCCGGCAGAGTCTGGCTTTGGTACTGAAACAGCCTTGGTCGCCTTGGTAGATGATCTACACCAGGAGCTTGACAGGGGGAGTGTGTCCCTGTTGGTTCTGCTGGACCTCTCAGTGGCTTTTGATACCGTTGACCACGGTATCCTACTGGGTCGCCTTGCAGATATGGGGCTTGGGGGTACTGTGTTGCAGTGGCTCCGATCCTTCCTGGAGGATTGTACCCAGAGGGTGTTACTGGGCGACACCTGTTCGGCTCCGCAACCTTTGTCTTGCGGAGTCCCTCAGGGTTCAGTACTGTCCCCAATGTTATTTAACATCTACAACATGAAACCCTGGGAGAGATCATCCGGAGTTTCGGAGTAAGGTGTTATCTGTACGCAGATGACGTCCAGATCTGTCACTCCTTTCCACCTGTCACCAAGGAGGCTGTCCAGACTTTGAACCGGTGCTTGGCTGCTGTGTCGGACTGGATGAGGGCTCGCAAATTGAAACTTAATCCTGACAAGACAGAAGTCCTCCTGGTCAGTCGAAAGGCCGAACAGGGCATAGGGTTGCAGCCTGTGTTGGATGGGGTTGCACTCCCCCTGAAGACACAGGTTCGCAGCTTGGGAGTGATCCTGGACCCATCGCTGAGCCTGGAACCCCAGGTTTCGGCGGTGGCCAGGGGAACCTTTGCACAGTTAAGACTCGTGCGCCAGCTACGCCTGTACCTTGGGAAGTCTGATCTGGCTACAGTTGTCCACGCTCTGGTGACATCTTGAATAGATTACTGCAACGCACTCTACGTGAGGCTGCTTTTGAAGACAGTTTGGAAATTGCAGCTAGTCCAACGGGCGGCAGCCAGATTATTAACCGGAGCTACATACAGGGAGCACACCAGCCCCCTGTTGTGTCAGCTTCACTGGCTGCCTGTCCACTTCCGAGCTCAATTCAAAGTGTTGGTTTTGACCTTTAAAGCTCTATACGTTTCTGGCCCAGCTTACTTGTCCGAACGCATCTGCCGTACGTCCCACCTCATAATTTAAGATCAGCCGGGGAGGCCCTGCTCTCGCTCCCACCAACTTCTCAAATGCGGTTGGTGGGGACGAGAGAGGGGGGCTTCTCGGTGGTGGCTCCCCATCTGTGGAACGCGCTCCCAAGCGACATACGATCAACAACATCCCTCCTGGCATTCAGGAAAAAAGTGAAATCGTGGCTCTGGGACCAGGCCTTTGCACATTAGCACAATGCAGCACTTTGGATTGGAATTGGAATTGGTAAATTGATGGTTATGGCTCAATGCTCATGTGGTGGGCGGAACTCTGTTTTTAACTTAAGTGTATGTGTATTATGTGTTCATGCTAATTGTATTTTAATCCTGAATGTCTATGGTTTTATATTGTATTTATATTATGTATCGGCATCGGATTGTTGCCTTTTGTTAGGCTGCTCTGAGTCCTATAATATAGATTATTATTATTATATTTACAGTATGTAAATCAGTGCTTCTCACCTTCTGGCGGGACCAGGGCGGATTACAAGGTCACTGATATACATGGCAAACATTCAATGCCATAGACACACAACATATATAGACAGACACTCAGGGGCTATTTAAGAGCAGCTTCTGGTCACAGGGAGCTGTCGCGCTGCTCATTCTTTGCATACTTCCTGGAGATTTTTATGGCCTTTAGAAGAGCGGGGTAGAAATGATGTAAATAATAATAAGAATAATTTCAACCATGGTGTCCCCGTCCCCCCCATTTACAGCAATTCATCACCCCCCAAATGCACCTGTGGCCATCATCGCCCCCTGGATCGCCCCAGCGCCCCCCAGGGGGCGATAGCGTCCACTTTGGGAATGACAGTCTTAGCTAAAACAAATTCACTGAAATTTCCAGCAATACGGATCACAGATTCATAGAGTTGGAAGAGACCTCATGGGCCATCCAGTCCAACCCCCTGCCAAGAAGCAGGAAAATTGTATTCAAAGCACCCCCAACAGATGGCCATCCACGCTCTGTTTAAAAGCTTCCAAGGAAGGAGCCTCCACCACACTCCGGGGCAGAGAGTTCCACTGCTGAACGGCTCTCACAGTCAGGAAGTTCTTCCTAATGTTCAGATGGAATCTCCTTTCTTGTAGTTTGAAGCCATTGTTCCGCGTCCTAGTCTCCAGGGCAGAGGCAAGAATGGTTTAAGATACACTGCTATTGTGCTTCTTTGGAAAGCTTCCCTTCAGCAGGTTTGTATTAAGCAAGTTTTTATCCTATGGAGTTAAGAGAATGAGCTGCCGAGTTCCCAGCACACCACTGTTAACTATGTACTTACTGGAGAAAAATATAGTCCATCCGTCCGTGTATGTCCCCCCCCCCCACACTTTCTTGACACTTCAAAATGTTATAATTGGAGCAGACACCTTAAATCACACAACAATCACAAAAGACAACCTGGAACATTTTCTGCTTAGAAAACCCTTATTAAAATTCTATCTGTATCTCAACTCCTTTAAACTATCAGCCATTATTATTATTACTAGCTGTACCCGGCACGCGTTGCTGTGCCCTATTTTGGAGATGCGAGGAAGTCTGAGTATGTAAGGGTTGGAGTTGTTGTTAGTTATGGTGTTGTTGGGGTCATGGCTGTGGTGTTGTGGGTTGTTTTGGTGGGTGGGATGTTGGAGTCCTGTGGAGTTGTTGTTGTGTGGTGTTGCTGGCGTTCTGCATAGCTTGTGGATATACAATGTTTTTTGTCTTTCCGTCTGCTGTGTTGATGTAGAGGTTGATGCGTGTGTGGGTGGGGTACTTTGGAAGTGAGTGGAGGTACTTGAAATCCCATTATCCATGGTGTGTCCTCCTCTAATCTGCAGTCGGATAGAGTGTGGGTCATGGGGGGCATTGTTTGCCAAGTTTGGTCTTTATCGGTCTTGGTTCTGGGACACAGTGGTCTTTGGGGAATGATGGGTTTTGAAGTACTACAAATCCCATGATCCATGGAGGTACTTCAAGTCCCATAATCCATGGTCCACCCTTCTCCAAACTGTAGTAGAATGTAGCATGGGTCATAGGGGCTCTGTGTGCCAAGGTAGGTTACTGTAAATTCAGGCCATACACAATGTCCCATGAGCTGAGGCCTAGTCAGGAACAGCAAGTTAATGAAGCCTTACTGTCAATTCAGGCCATACACAATGTCCAATGAGCTGAGGGTTAGTCAGGAGAATCAAGTTAATGAAGCCTTACTGTCAATTCAGAGCGTAAACAGCATTCCATTAAGTGAGGCCTAGTCAGGGAAATTAAGTTATTGAAGCCTTACTGTCAATTTTGGGTGTGGTCTGTGATTTGTAGGGGTTTAAATTTTCTGTGGGAAGTGAATTGGGTGTTTGTGTTTGTGCCTCAGCCCTTTGCTTTATCCTCCTCTGACAGTTTATTATGGGCCGGAATGTTCATGTTGGCTGTTCAGTACAGGAGTTATGCAAATCCGCCCTTATTGGCAGCCAATCATGTTCTCAGAATGTAGAGGCTGGGAGAGTCGTTGGCAGCCCCGGAGGATGCTGGGAAATGTAGTTTTTTTTACTCGTTGTTTTGTGGGCCTTTTAGGTTTTTGGGGGGGGGGAGTTTCTTTGCTACAAACATACCTTGTCTGAGGCCTATTTCTGTTGGCAAGTTTGGTGTCTCTGCGTTGTAAGGTTTCTCTGTTTGGGACGGTCGTTCCATGACGACTCTTCCTTTATATATATAGATTATTATTATTATATTTACAGTACTTATATTCCTCTCTTCTCACCCTGCAGGGGACTCAGGGCGGATTACAATGTACATGATATACATGGCAAACATTCAATGCCATAGACACACAACATATATAGACAGACACTCAGGGGCTATTTAACATTACAGCTTCTGGCCACCAGGGGAGCTGTCGCTTCCTCATTCTTTGCATACTTCCTGGAGATTTTTATGGCCTTGTAAATCAGTTAAATTAGCCTCTCCACAAAGTGGTACCTAAATTTCCTACTTGACAGATGCAACTGTCTTTCGGGCTGCAAAGGTCGACAACAAGCTACACAATTTTGGTCAGGAACTCACTCCGCCCCAGGCTGATTTCAAACTTATGAGCTTTCTGTCAGTAGTGATCTTAATGCAGCTGACTCCCAGCCAGCTGTGCCACAGCCCATCCAATGGCAGATCGACTTGTTCAGATTGCAAGACAGCATATACTTGCAGCAAGGCTAGGTATAAGGGAAGTTAATAAAAGGGATTGGGACAACATCAGCTCAGACTGCTGAGCAACACACTATTCTGTTCACCCCACATTCAATTACAACACTTCCTAATGTTACTGCATGGGAGTTCTCTCCCTTTCTAACCAGGTAATAAGGTTTTTGGCTCTAGGCCACTAGCATTGTATTGGGCATGTCACCATGTCATGGAGTAATTCCAAATTAGACTTTTATCTTGCAGTCATAATGCCTCTTCCGTGGAAGTTTATACGTGATCTAGATCAGTGTTTTTCAACCTTTTTTGAGCTGCGGCACACTTTTTACATTAACAAAATCCTGGGGCACACCACCAACCAAAATGACACAAAATGACACTCTAACACAGTAATACATATAGTTAATATGTTTTTAAATGTATTTATACACTCAGTGTGAAACCTGGGCCTGTTTCGATGAACACAACATAGATATCCTGGCAGGAATGCCAGAAAGACACAAACTTCCCACACAGAACTCCCATAACCAAGAGAAAATGCTATAAGAGTTTGGTGGGCATTGACCTTGGGTTTTGGAGTTGTAGTTCACCTATATCCAGAGAGCACTGTGGACTGAAACAATGTTGGATCAGGACCAAGCTTGGCATGAATACTCAATATGCCCAAATGTGAACACAGATGGAATTTGAGGGAAATAGACCTTGACATTTGGGAGTTACAGTTTCTGGGATTTATAGTTAACACACAATCAAAGAGCATCCTGAACTCTTGCAACAATGGAATTGAACCAAACTTGGCATATTGAACTCTCATTACCAACAGAAAGTACTGAAAGGGTTTGCTTGGGAATTGACCTTGAGTTTGGAAGTTGTAGTTCACCTACACCCAGAGAGCACTGTGGACTCAAATAATGTCATGTTATGTTGTTGTTTGTTTTCTATCCAGAATCACAATGTTGGAAGGAGGCTCACCACTTTAAGGTCCCTAAAACAGGCATGGGAAAACTTCGGCCCTCTGGGTGCTTTGGACTCCAACTCCCACCATTCCTAACAGCCTGAGGCCCTTTCCTGCTTTAGTGGCTGGGGGGGGGGGGAGGAAAAGGGCCTGAGGCTGCTAGGAATGGTGGGAGTTGGGAGTCCAAAACACCTGGAAGGTCCAAGTTTGCCCATGCCAGCTTTGGACAGAGACCTCTTCCTCCCCCTTCCCCTTCGCGCCCTTTCTTCCCCCTCCTGCCAAACACTTACTTTTTCTTCTACGCTGCCGCTTCTGCCGCCATTTTGATCCGAGGGGGCAGCGTGAGCGTGTTCAGGAGGGGATGGGGGAGGGAGGAAGACGTGACCATGTGGGCGCTACTGCACAGACTCGCCCCAGAGCAAAGCGAGGCAAAGCGAGCAGAGTGAAGCTGGGAAGAAGGGAGCCCGAGTGGAGAAGAATACGTGTCCGCAGGAGGGGGAAGAAAAGGGATTGGAGGTCCCAATATTCCCACGGCACACCTGATGATCGCTCACGGCACACTAGTGTGCCACGGCACACTGGTTGGGAAACACTGCTCTAGATGGCACTGTATTCTGCCCAAAATAGCATGCCTGCCAGTCATTTTTCCAATCCAAGAAGGACTATTATTTTGTAATTTATTTGCATGCATTTAGTATTGTTATAGCTTTTATAATTACAATAAATTCACATGCATGTATAATTAGAGTTATATTACAGCATTGGAATTACATCATGGCAGTTTCAATAATTAGGAAATCGTTACAATATTTATGGTGTGCTAAAACCATCCTGTGCGAATAAAAACAAAGATGCACTGAAAGGAAGAAGGTAATGTAGCAACAATGCATGTTTGCAAATGTTGGTGTCCGCACTTCGTAAAAGAACTTGGGATGTACGAGATCCCTTGAGTTGAGCAAGTATAACTGATGGTGCATTCACAATTAATATCCCAGCCACTAAGATGTGTGCTTTGCTGGCAAATTCCTAATTACCTGCAGTGCATGGGTTGTATTGAAGGCTTTCACAAGTCAACCGGCTTACCAGCATAGTTGTAATTAGTCATTCCAATTTACTGTGGGGCTGTATTTGGATGAAGACTCTTGTGTCAGTCAGTGAGTACCTTCAAACTCAACCTGGAAACCCAGAGTGTTTCCAGTTTGCTTTGGAAATAAGCCAATAAGAGAGAGACAATTTTCCATAATGGAACATTTACACCAGGGGTGCTCATTAGGTCGATCGTGATCTACTGGTCGATCGCATAGGGCAGGGCTGTCCAACTGTCGGCCCGGGGACCGTATAAGGCCCCCCAGCCCCTTCCCTACGGCCCCCTAAGCTTTTTAATAAAAAATAAAAATTGAAAAATAAAATAAATAATAAAAATTGAAAAAATACCTATTTCCGGGTTCGGAGCAAGTATCGCGAGAATACGCAATCCACACGGGATTTCGCTGTCAACACGAGATCACGCCGGCGTTGACAGCGAAACCCGTGTGGATTGTGTATTCTCGATACTCTTCGGCTACTCTACTACTGGATCGCTGAGGCCCACAGACACGATTAGGACCTTCTTCGACTCAGTCGGTCGTTGCCTCTCTCGTCGTCCGGGTACTCCTGGATCCTGCGCGTTTGGAAAAGGTAGGCCGAAGCAGGGGGCTCCTCAGGGGGCTCCTCATTTCCTCCCCCATCTTCCCTCATGTATTAAATATAAAATTAAATATATTTAAAGATGAAATAAGGGGAGATGGAATTAAATATGATTAATATTAAAAATAAGGGAGAGGGAGGATGGAATTAAATATATTTAATATTAAATAAAAATAAGGGGAGAGGGGAGGATGGAATTAAATATATTTAATATTAAATAAAAATAAGGGGAGAGGGGAGGTTGGAATTAAATATATTTAATATTAAATAAAAATAAGGGGGGCGGGGAGGATGGAATTAAATATATTTAATATTAAATAAAAAATAAGGGGGAATTAAATATATTTAATAGAGGGGAGGATGGAATTAAATATATTTAATATTAAATAAAAATAAGGGGAGGATGGAATTAAATATATTTAATATTATTTATTTTATAATTAATAATGCAACTAGGAATTGTAAGTAAATTGGAGCCGGGGGAGGGGCGGGAGCGGGGAGGGGGTGGAGCCAGGGCGGGGAGGGGGCAGAGCCGGGGCCGGGGCAGACCCTACGGCCCCCCAGGTCATCAGTGATCAGAATTCAGGCCCCTGGGCCGGTAGAAGTTGGACAGCCCTGGCATAGGGCATACTGGTCGATCACAGGCAGGACGGGAGGAAGGTCCCGCCACGCAGGCCCCCGACGCCAGCCAGGTGTTGCCGGCCAGTCAGCGTGGCGGCGGCGTGACCAGCGTCGCTATGGCCCATATGGGAGCCATACACGGTGTGTATGGCTCCCATGCCATTTCCGCCGCTGCCATGACGTCACGCGCACCATTTTCTCTACCATTTTTGAACGAAGGGGGGGTAGGCCCCGCCCCCAAGGACTCCCCCAGCTGCCTCGTGGTCTCGCCAGAAGAAGGGCGCGGGGGAGGGGTGCTACAGCAGCTGCTATAGCATGGACTGGAACTCGGAGCTGCCTGTTGGTAAGCCGGTGAAGGGGCTTCCTTTTTTCTCCCTCCCTGACCCTCCCCCTTGCTCTCTTTCCTTCCTTCCTTCTTCCCTTTCTTCCTTCCCTCTTTCCTTCCATCTCTACTTCCCATCCTTTCTTCCTTCCCTTCTTTCCCTCCCTCCCTTCTGTTCTTCCTTCCTTTCTCCCCTCCTTTTAGCCTTGCCTTCTTTCCTTCCTATTTCCTCCTTCCCTCATTCCTTCCTTCCTTTCCTTCCTCTCTGCCTTGAACATTTGCTGTTGGTTGTGGGGAGTTCTGTGTGGGAAGTTTGCCCCAATTCTGTTGTTGCTGTTGGTTCAGAATGCTCTTTGATTGTAGGTGAACTATAAATCCCAGCAACTACAACTCCCAAACGTCAAGGTCTATTTCCCCCAAACCCCATGTGTGTTCATAGTTGTGCATATTGAGTATTCATGCCAAGTTTGGTCCAGATCCATCATTGTTTTGAGTCCACAGTGCTCCCTGGATGTAGGTGAACTACAATTCCCAAACTCACGGTCAATTCTCACCAAACCTTTCTAGTGTTTTCTGTTGGTCATAGGAGTCCTGTGTGCCTCATTTGGTTCAATTCTATCGTTGGTGGGGTTCAGAATGCTCTTTGATTGTAGGTGAACTATAAATCCCAGCAACTACAACTCCCAAATGACAAAATCAATTTCTTTTAGTGATGGTCACTCCTTGTAGGTGTCTTGTGGCCAAATTTGGCAGCAATTCGTCCAGTAGTAAGAAATCAGTTTGTGTGTGTCAACTGTAAAATAGGCTGTGTGGAAGGGCCCTGGGTTATCTGAGGTTCTTTCCACACAGTTGAATAAAATCCCATGGTATCTGCTTTGAATCAGATTATATTTCAGTGTGGACTCAGAAAACCCAGTTCAAAGCAGAGATTGTGTTATATGATTCACATTTTTGTAGTGGGTAGGTAGATCATTTTGACTTGGTTGTTTTATAAGTAGCTCGCATGCTGAAAAAGTGTGAGCACCCCTGATGTACACAAACACATGTGCTACAGCTGGCAGAAAGGTAAGTGGGTAAACCCAGATTGAGAAAGGATAATAATAATAATAATCTTTATTTATACCCCGCCACCATCTCCCTGATGGGGACTCGATGTGGCTCACATGAGGCCAGGCCCAAACAACAAATACAATAAATAAAAATCATTGGAAAAATCAGTTTCCAATCTCCCCTATTTGGGCAAAGTCATGGAACGTGTGGTGGCTTCGCAACTCCAGGGGTTCTTGGTAGACACTGATTATCTTGATCCGGCACAGTCTGGCTTTAGGCCGGGACATGGTACTGAAACAGCCTTGGTCGCCTTGGTAGATGATCTACGCCAGGAGCTTGACAGGGGGAGTGTGTCCCTGTTGGTTCTGCTGGACCTCTCAGTGGCTTTCGATACCGTTGACCACGGTATCCTTCTGGGTCGCCTTGCAGATATGGGGCTTGGGGGTACTGCTCTGCAGTGGCTCCAATCCTTCCTGGAAGGTCGCACCCAGAAGGTGTCATTGGGTGACACCTGTTCGGCTCCACAGTACTGTCCCCGATGTTGTTCAACATATACATGAAACCGCTGGGAGAGATCATTCGGAGTTTCGGAGTAAGGTGTTATCTGTACGCAGATGACGTCCAGATCTGTCACTCCTTCCCACCTGTCACCAAGGAGGCTGTCCAGACTTTGAACCGGTGCTTGGCTGCTGTGTCGGACTGGATGAGGGCTAGCAAATTGAAACTAAATCCAGACAAGACAGAGGTCCTCCTGGTCAGTCGTAAGGCCGAACAGGGCATAGGGTTACAGCCTGTGTTGGATGGGGTTACACTCCCCCTGAAGACGCAGGTTCGCAGCTTGGGAGTGATCCTGGACTCATCGCTGAGCCTGGAACCCCAGGTTTCAGCGGTGGCAGGGAGCTTTTGCACAGTTGAGACTCGTGCGCCAGCTGCGCCCGTACCTTGGGAAGTCTGATCTGGCTACGGTCGTCCACGCTCTGGTCACATCCCGAATAGATTACTGCAACGCACTCTACGTGGGGCTGCCTTTGAAGACAGTTCGGAAATTGCAACTAGTCCAGCGGGCGGCAGCCAGATTATTAACGGGAGCTACATACAGGGAGCACACCACCCCCTGCTGTGTCAGCTCCACTGGCTGCCTGTCCATTCGAGCTCAATTCAAAGTGCTGGTTTTGACCTTTAAAGCTCTATACGGTTCTGGCCCAGCTTACTTGTCCAAACGCATCAGCCGCTACATCCCACCCTGCAACCTAAGATCATCCGGGGAGGCCCTGCTCTCGCTCCCGCCGACCTCTCAAATGCGGTTGGTGGGGACGAGGGACAGGGCCTTCTCGGTGGTGTCACCCGCCTGTGGAATGCGCTCCCTATAGGTCCACCTCATCCCTCCTGGCATTCAGGAAAAAGGTAAAATCCTGGCTCTGGAACCAGGCGTTTGCACACCAGCATTAAGCAGCATGTTAGATGGGGATTTTAATGGAAGGGATGAAGAGGGTCAATGTTTTTATGGATTGCATATTGTTTTAACTCGGAATGACTGTGTATGTGGCTGATGGAACTGCATTTTAATGTGTTTTTAATGTATTTTAATTGTTGTGGGGTTTGGGGTTTTATGCTGTTATGATGTGGCATCGAATTGTGCCGTACTGTAAGCCGCTCTGAGTCCCCCCTCGGGGGTTGAGAAGAGCGGGGTAAAATCCTGAAATAAATAAATAAATAAATAAACATCAGAAAGGATGTGTTGTGACGTACCGTTCCACAAGAACTGGGTCCCCCATGGAAGAGCGTGCAAGCCATTCTCACCACCTCTGCTTCCATCTTCCTCAAGCCTGGGAAGATATCTGGATGAAGAGGGTTACTCCATGCAAACTCCTGATAAACCTTATGGGGAAAGGAGGAGAAATACATTAAAATTCCGCAAGTCTGTACTGCCAACATAGGTTTTTAAGTGCAGGAGAAAGCTGCCTCAATTCAGCCCCAATAAGTATGATATGGGTTTAATGAATTTCACATCAAGATCATTCCAATGCTCATTCCTTCTACATTTTCATACCCTGACCACACAAACCACTGCAGATTATTGTTCCTGAGGCAACTTTTTTTCATCCTCTCTTGCTAGTTAAATCTTCCCCCACAAGGAGCCCCCAACCTTCTCTAGCACATTTTCAAGACCATGGGAGACTGTAGGCCCCTTCTACACTGCCATATAATCCAGATCAGGGCTGTCCAACTTCTGCCGGCGCAAGGGCCGGACTTCTGGTGAGTGATCACCTGGGGGCCACCCGGCCATGCCCCGAGGCTGTTGTGACGCCACGCGGCTCCGCCCCTCTCCCAAAGCGTCACAAAGCATCCCAGCCTTGTGAAGCGGGTGATTTCGCCGCCCTCGCCCGAGGCTGTTGTGACGCTTTGGGAGAGAAGGAGGAGCAGCTGTTGGATGCTTTCCACGGCTTGGCCCCTCTGCCCAAAGCATCACAGCAGCTGTTGTGACGCTTTGGGGAGAGGGCAAAGCCCACGGCTCCGCCCCTCACCCAAAGCATCCCAACAGATGCTTTGGGGGAGAGCAGCTTGCCGTGAGGAGGCTTCCGTGGCTCTGCCCCTCACCCAAAGCATCCCAACAGCTGTTGTGATGCTTTGGGGGAGAGGGCGAAGCCGTGAGGAGGCTTCTGTGGCTCTGCCCCCTCACCCAAAGCATCACAACAGCTGTTATGACGCTTTGGGGGAGAGGGCAAAGCCGCGAGACACGGCTCCGCCCTCACCCAAAGCATCCCAACAGCTGTTGTGATGCTTTGGGGAGAGGGGGCAAGGCTGCGAGGGCTTTCCGTGGCTCTGCCCCTCACCCAAAGCATCACAACAGCTGTTATGATGCATCACCCAAAGCATCCCAACAGCTGTTGTGGCGCTTTGGGGAGAGGCGAAGCCGCGAGGAGCTTCCGTGGCTCTGCCCCCTCACCCAAAGCATCGCAACAGCTGTTGTGACGCTTTGGGGAGAGGGCAAAGCCGCGAGGGCCTTCCGTGGCTCTGCCCTCACCCAAAGCCCAAAGCATCACAACAGCTGTTGCGACGCTTTGGGGGGGGAGGGCGGCCGCAAGGAGGCTCCCCATGGCTCGCCCCTCGCCCAAAGCTGGCGTGACGCTTTGGGAGAGAGGGAGGAGCCACGGGGGGCTACCCCCGCCCTCCCAAAGCAGGCAAAACCGTGCGCATGCGCACTTTTTTTTTGCATTTTTAAAAATTATTTTTATTTTTTATTAAAAAGCTTAGGGGGCTGTAGGGGAGGGGCTGGGGGCCGTATACGGCCCCCAGGTTGCCAGTTGGACAGCCCTGATCCAGATTATCAAATCAGATAATCTACATTATCTGTTTTGAACTGAATTATATGAGTCTGCACTGTCATATGTGTGTGTGTGTGTGTGTGTATTTACTTTATTTTTTTATATTCCGCTCTTCTCACCCCAAAGGGGACTCAGAGCGGATTACAGGTACACATACTAGCAGACAATTCCTGCCGTTTTCCACATAACATACACATATAGACGAACAGAGGGAACTCTGGCCACCAGGGGGAGCTGACACACTCCTCATCTCTCAGCATCCCTTGTTGTTCCTTCCGCATTCCTCAGCGTTCCTGGAGTTCTTTTTAATGGCCTCATAATTCAGTCAAAATTTGCCTCCCCACTTAATGTGGTACCTCAATCTCTTACTTGACAGATGCAACTGTCTTTCGGGCTGCAATGGTCGACAGCAGGCTACACTTAAGATCAAGCACCCACCTCGACCTGGGAAGGCCTCGAACTCATGACCTACTGGTCAGAGAGATCTTATGCAGCTGACACTTAGCCAGCTGTGCCACATTCCCGGTGCAAAGCAAATATTCAGGGCTGTTGTAAGTTTTTCGGGCTGTATGGCCATGTTCTAGAACAGGGTTGGGCAATTACCGGCCCTCCAGGTGTTTTGGACTTCAACTCCCAGAAATCCTAACAACTGGTAAACTGGCTAGATTTTCTGGGAGTTGAAGTCCAAAACACCTGGGGGGCCGGTAATTGCCCACCCCTGTTCTAGAAGCATTCTCTCCTGATGTTTCACCTGCATCTGTGGCAGGCATCTTCAGAGGTTGTGAGGTCAGGATTTCATATGGCAGTATAGAAAGGGCCTTAGAAGATTTAACTACGTACAACACAAAAAATCTATTATTTTTCTGTAGTTTAAAAAACTGGACTGTAGTTGGGTCGTATTCTTATAGAAAACTATTCAGAGTAGAACTATTTGAAAAGTTAATTTCTCTTTTGATTTATTTTCACCCTGAGAATTCTCTCCACGAAAGGAGGAGTTTTGGCCTGAAAGCCCTGCATGTGATGCCAAAAGAATATATTGTGAATGATGAAACTTAAGTAAAGAAGCAAAATACATTTGCACAAATCCTTCAAAGGCTGGATCTGCACCGCCATAGAATTCATATTATCAAATCAGATAATCCACATAATCAGATGAGTCTACTCTGCCATATAATCCAGTTCAAAGCAGATAAACTGGATTTTATAAAGCAGTGTAGATGAGGTCTAAGTGACACACAGTGTACCTGTTCAAGTTGTTTCCACATTAAAATAAAAGCTTTGTGTGTCCCAGGGAATAGCACCATTTGTGTGACTAATCCATACCTATTTACTAGGCCTGGGCAATCATGGTTCTAAATGCTTCTAAAGTACTTACAAAACTAAAGTTCTGGTGGTGAACACTAGGTAGCTCTGGTGCTTTGCTTCTACAGTTTTGCTAAAGTTCTGGTGGTGAACATTTCAGAACTCTAACAAAACTTTCAAAATTTCATTATTATTTCATTATTGGTGATTTTTAAGACAGGACCAATTAGGAAGTGCCATTTTTAACGAAATTTTGAAAGCTTTGTTAGAGTTCTGAAATGTTCACCACCAGAATTTTAGCAACACTGTCGAAGCAAAGCACCAGCGCCACCTAGTGTTCACCACCAGAACTTCAGCAACACTGTAGAAGCAAAGCACCAGCGCCACCTAGTGTTCACCACCAGAACTTTAGCAACACTGTAGAAGCAAGGCACCAGCGCCACCTAGTGTTCCCCACCAGAACTTGAGCAACACTGTTGAAGCAAAGCACCAGCGCCACCTAGTGTTCACCACCAGAACCAGAAAATTAGGACTAATAAAGGGAAATATTTCTTCACCCAGAGGGTCATTGGGTTATGGAACTCACTTCCAGAAGAGGTTGTGACAGCTGTCAGCCTGAACAAATTCAAGGCAGGATTAGACAGATTCATGGATACCAAGTGTATCAGTAGTTACTGAAAAGGACATTCAAGTGCCACCTCGGAGTTGGTTGAGGTAGGCAGGATTTCCCTGGGTACTGGTTGTGGGGACCGGGAGCAGGTCAGGGTTTTGCCCTCCTTCTGCTCGAGATCCCCGTGTACAACTGGTGGGCCACTGTGTGATACAGAATGCTGGACTAGATGGGCTGAGGTCCGATTCAGCATGGCTCTTCTTAATATTACAAGATTTCTGAAATTTATGTTTTTAACAACCAGAATATTGGCCACTTTTGTAAGTACTTTAGAAGCATTTAGAACCATGATTGCCCAGGCCTACTATTTACACAAGTTCATCCATACCTTAATGAATTAATAATATTACAAGATTGGTGCTGAAATTGAGGAAAGCCCTACATAGCCTAGCATTTTATTCCCCAAAATAACCAACCAGAATGACTATAGAAGGCCACTTGTATGAGGTATAATATTTGGAAGTGCCTCACGGAAGTGGGCGTCAGTGGTCCTCTTGAGAAAAAGGCAGGATATAAACAAATGAAACACATTAAATTACTTCATTAATTTCACAAGCAAGTAGGTTAAAAAGAAGAACGGTTTCATTCTTCTTTGAAAAAGAAAAAAACTGTTGAGATTGGTTTATAGCCGAGAATCAGAGGGATTGTTTAAATTGGCACACACACTCCCCACCTTTTGTTTCTCCTCTTGTCCCCAAACACACGCATCTTTTAAACTATATGCTGGGTTTCAAAAGTTTATTGTCCTTGCAGTCAGCTATCATGGAGAGCAATACAAGGTGAAAGTGAATCACGGAGCAGGAAAATTTTCTCCCTTTCCGCTCTGCTCAGTTTATTCCCAAAGTCACTTCCCAAAAATGTCGGTAGATGTATTTAGATATAATGCACCAACTGTGCACGGCCACACGTTGCTGTGTCAAGCGGAGAGGAGGAGGAAGAGGCCAGAGGAGAAGGGCGAAGCCAGAAGCGGAGGCCTCGAATGGCAGCAAAAGGAGCAGGGGTGACAGTGCCGGCAGGCCACCTTCCTTCCTTCCTTCCTTCCTTCCTTCCTTCCACGTGCCCTTCCCTGCTGCCAGCTCTGTTCCCAGGTAGGGAAAGGTGCAGAGGAAGGGCTTCAGGCAGGCCCTCTCCTTCTGGAACAACAACACTATGTGCTGACAAATTCAATGAACACATGTAGAGTATACGAGGTCTGCACTATGTATGTAAATGGGGGGCAAGGGCTATCTCCGGTGGGGCCGGGGAAAAAACCTTGGTGGGGAGCGAGAAGGGCAGAACCCTCACCTCCCACCCGGAAAACCAGGTAGGCCCAGCCACCGGGTGGAAACCAAGCCCCCGGGTCCCAAACGATGCAAAAAAGAAATGAGCGCAGGCAAACAACCAAGGAGGAAAGGACGATGCGGATGGGGAATCCCAAGGGCCTCCTGCGGCAAGGCTAGACTAGGCTGGAGCCCAGCCCCGGTCTGCCGCAGGAGAGACAGACATACGTGTCCCAGCAGACGCGTGGAGAAGCCGGAAGATAGTCTCTCGGGGAGAGGCCCCGGTGATGATGTGATGAGCCCGGCAAATTCCCGGCGCCTGTGCCAGATGCAGTCCACCGGAGGCCGGCGTCCCGGAACGCTGAGAAGATCGATCCAGGGAGTCGAGTGTGGATGACATATGCAGCGATGACCGCGTCGTCTGATGACGTGGCGGAGACCTCCAAGCGCCGTTTGGAGAAGATGAGGTAGCAGATGCTGGTGGAGGGCGTGAGGCGTGCCTCACGTCAGGTGGCGTGATGACGTGTCGGGCACAGGACCAAACAGTCCCCTTCACTAAAAAGGACCGTGTGTTGCTGGGGCGGGGGTTATGTAGATCAGCCCCAAAGATGAAAACACTCCTTGTGTGCTCGAGCTTGCGTGGAGGGGTTACAAGGCCCTCTGTTGAAGATAGTCAACTGCTCCCTTGAGCAAGGGGCTTTTCAGAGGAGCTAAAAGAGGCGGTGGTCAGTCCATTGCTGAAGAAGCCCGGATTAGACCCGCGGCTCCCTCAATTACCGCCCAGTGTCGAATCTTCCGTACCTGGGCAAGGTGATTGAGAGGGCAGCAATGGACCAGCTGCAGACCTTCTTGGATGACGCAACCTGGCTAGACCCCTTCCAGTCCGGCTTCCGTTCAGGCCATGGGACGGAGACTGTCTTGGTCTCCATCACAGATCTACTCCGCTGCCATTTGGACCGAGGTGGATCGGCGCTGCTCGTGTTATTGGATCTCACGGCAGCGTTTGATACCGTCAATTACCAACTTTTGATACACCGCCTGGCGGTGGCGGGGTGAGGAGACAGCCCTCAACTGGCTGTCCTCCTTCCTCCAACGCCGCCAACAGCGTGTGAAGTGGGGGGGGGGTGGTCTCCGGAGGCTCCCCGCTGAACTGCGGGGTGCCTCAGGGGCTATCCTCTCCCCGCTATTATTCAACATCTATATGCGACCACTCGCCCAACTGTTGCGGAGTTTTGGGCTGGAGTGTCATCAGTACGCTGATGATACCCAGCTCATTCTGAGGTTGGACTTGGGGCAGTCTCTGTACCCGATAATTTCCATCTTTGCCTTGAAGCCGTCACTGGATGGCTGCGAGCCAGTAAGTTGAAGGTGAACCCGGCGAAGACGGAGATCTTGTGGCTGGGCCGCCCGGGGGGGGGGGGGGTAGTGACCCAGTGGCCAACTAACGATGGTGGGGCCCTCTGCCCTCAGCCATCGGTAAAAAGTCTAGGGTCCGGCTGGACGCCCACCTGTCCATGGAGGAGCAGATCGGCTGCACCTGCAGGACAGCATTCTTCCATCTCCGGTTGGCTAAACGCCTGGCTCCCTACCTCTCCCAACGCGACCTGGCTACGGTGATCCAAGCCACGGTCATCTCGAGGCTTGATTACTGTAATGCGCTCTACATTGGCCTTCCCTTGTCGATGATCCGGAAGCTTAAGCTAGTGCAGAACGCCGCAGCTCGCCTCCTCCTGGGTGCTGCAAGATCTGACCGAGCGACTCCACTCTTGCGCGAGCTGCACTGGCTTCCGAACCGGGTCCTCTTCAAGGTGTTAGTCCTCACTTTCAAGGCCATCTATGGTTTGGGGCCAGTGTACTTGAGGGAGCGACTTACCCCTATATGCCTGCGAGATCACTACGCTCCGAGGAGCTCAACCTCCTTGTGGTGCCTCCCTCGGAACCTGCCGACTAGCCACTACACGGCGGAGGGCATTCTCTGTAGCCGCCCCAAGTCTCTGGAATGGCCTCCCGGAGGAGATCCCGCCATCCGCTCTCCTGCCCTTTCGCAAGGCCTTGAAGACTTGGCTTTTTAGGAAGGCGTTCGGCTCTTAATTCAACCACATTGCCCGCTTGCCGCCTATGGTTCCCCCAGGTTTTTATCCCGTCCCCCCAGCCTTTGCTGAGGGTTGTGCTCTTAATATGTTTTAATCTGTTGTGATGTGTAATATGTTTTTAACTGCTTAATTGTTTTATTTCTCGGTGTTTTTGCTTCTTTGTAAACCGCTCTGAGCTCCGGAGTGAGCGGTATACTAAATCGAAGTTAATAAATAATAAATAAATAATAAATAAATGTACAAGGCCAAATGGCTGTGGGTGAGGCTGGGGCCCCGTCCTGAAAATGCTCAGGAAGGGATGCTGGCGGGGAAAGGTCCAAGGTGTCCCCAGAGGTCCTTGGGATTCCCCATCCGCATCGTCCTTTCCTCCTTGGTTGTTTGCCTGCGCTCATTTCTTTTTTGCATCGTTTGGGACCCGGGGGGGGGGGGGCTTGGTTTCCACCACGGGTGGCTGGGCCTACCTGGGTTTTACCGGGTGGGAGGTGAGGTTCTGCCCTTCCGGCTCCCCACCAAGGTTTTTTTCCGGCCCCACGGGAGATAGCCCTTGCCCCCATTTACATACATAGTGCAGACCTTGTATACTCTACATGTGTTCATAGAATTTGTCAGCACATAGTGTTGTTGTTACTGTGGGACAAGTCCCTGGTGTGTTTTGAGCCTCTCCTTCTGGACACAGTGAGCGTGGCATAAAGGAGGCTTCCCTCGGGCAGGGGGATCCCGTGGGGATCCTGTGGGGGGTCTTCCTGCGAGAATACCTCCTCCCTCCGCTTGGCGGGGTCTCCACCCTCAAGGAGGTGGAAGGGGGAGGCCAAAGGTGGTGGCCTCACGAGCCCTCGGGAACATTGAGAACCGCTGATGTAGGAGCTCTCTTGTGTGTGCGCACGCACCCTCCTCCCATGCCTTTACGCTTGTGGAGTGGTTTTTTTGGATTTGTGAGTAAAGTTTGAGAATTTGAGGGTTTGAGGACAAGGATTTTCAAGAAAATGTAGGAACGTGGCCTATGTCCACAGTGATCCATGCAAAACTTGCAAGTGAAATGTAGTTTTGAAAAGAACATGCAAAAACACAGGACGAGGTACGGACTAGCACTGGAAATGAAGGTGCTTTGAGAAAGAAAAAAAAACAGAGACCGAAACTACTCCTTATTAAAAATATACATGTCAGAAAAGGCATTCCACTTCTTCCTGGTAATGAGATGGCAGCAAGGGGAAAAAAGAATATGGAGATGAAAAGGGCCGGTGAAGAAAACAAACAAGAACCGCATGCCAGCTCACCAGCTTCTCAATCTAAAGCCTTTTCTCCATAGGGCTTAAGAAGGATTTATAGGAGGCACTTATGCCACGTTATGAGACAGGACAGGGAAAGCTCCCAGGCACCTAGAAATAAGAAATATTTTTACCAGCTGGGCTACATCTGTTCCCTCACTGAGGAATAAAGAAATGTAAGAAAAGGTTTAGAGCTGCTACTTCATCGCACTTGGTCAAGAACTGCCACTGCCTTCTTCTCCCCAAACTGGCTTCTATAGCTACAAGTAAAAAAAGTGTCATCAGTGGGGAGCCCCCCCCCCAGCACCAACCTCTGCTCTGAGATCAGAGTGAAGAGAGGGGCCAGGAAGGTAGTGCCATCTTGCCTCCAGTATCATCAGTTGGGAGCCCCCCTCTCCAGCACCAACCTCTGCTCTGAGATCAGAGTGAAGAGAGGCGCCAGGAAGGCACTGTGCTTATAATATAATATATTGTATATTCATATAATATTGATCTGGTCCAACCAAAATGCTTTTAAACTGTGTTGTTGTTGTTTATTTATGATCTGGCCACGGTGATCCAGGCGACGGTCATCTCGAGGCTGGACTACTGTAACGCCCTCTACGTTGGCCTCCCCTTGTCGACAGTCCGGAAACTCAAGCTGGTGCAGAATGCCGCTGCTCGCTTGCTGGTGGGAGCACCGGTGAGAGAGCATATCACTCCCATCCTCCGGCAACTGCACTGGCTGCCTATTGAGTACCGGATTGCCTTCAAGGTGTTGGTTTTAACCTTCAGGGCCTTGCACGGTCTAGGGCCTGAGTACCTAAGGGACCGCCTTACCCCGTATATTCCCCCAAGATCACTGCGCTCGGAAGAGCAGAACCTGTTGGTTATTCCATCACCCCGCTCCTGTCACTTGTCCAGCACAAGACAGCGGGCCTTTTCTGTCGTGGCTCCCATGACTTGGAACTCACTGCCTAGCCACGTTCGGGCGATCCACAAACTTGGCCCTTTTCGAAGGGCCTGCAAGACTGCCCTCTTCAGACTAGCGTTTGGCTAGCCTGAATGTAGATGCATATCACCGTCCAAGTTAAGATCTGTAATTTACTGGCTACTGGCTATGTATGGTGCGTTTTACTGAATTTTACTGTATGTTTTATTGTGTATTTTATTGCTATTGTGATCCGCCCCGAGCCTGCAGGGAGGAGCGGAATATAAAACCGAATAATAAATAAATAAATAAATACATTATAAGTTATATTGATTGTTTTATTTGCTGCTGTGTTATTTTACTATGTTTTGTTTTACTCATGTAAGCCGCCCGAGTCCCTTCTGGGAGATGGTGGCGGGGTATAAATAAAGTTTAATAATAATAATACAATATAATACTACTACTCATAATACGGTATTATAGTTATATTTTTTTTTACAGTATATATCATGTAATATTAATATTACAGTATAATGTTATAGTACAATGAAATATATAATATTAATATTGTGCTATGGCAATAATATAATATATTGTATTTACATTTTACTTGTAAGCCGCTCTGAGTCCCCCTCGAGGTGAGAAGGGCGGCATATCAATGTCATAAATAAATAAATAATAGATCTTGACAATACATATACAATTGATTCTGACCTCAGGTGTACTAAGAAACAGAAAGAAGACATGAAATGTAGAGTTTTGATGGTCATCATCTCCACTTTCAGCTGAGTGGGGGTAAAGCTCCCAAACCAGAGCCAGGTATTTGGAAGGGTTTCCCAAAACAGGTAAGAGGGGAAATTACAGTGTCAGTGCTGAGAGAGACCCTCTTTTCCTTTCCTTTCAAACACCTTACATAAATGAATGAATGAATGTTCTATTGCAGGGCTGTCCAACTTCTACCGGCCCAGGGGCCTGAATTCCGGTCACTGATGACCTGGGGGGCCGTAGGGTCTGCCCCCGCCCTCTCCCTACCCCTGGCTCCGCCCTCTCCCCGGCTCCGCCCCCACCCCGCCCTTGCCCCTGCATGCATACAGTCAAATATAATATTTTACTAACATTAAATGCAGGGTGGGAATTCAAAAGGGGCATCCATACAGTCAAATATAATCTTTTAATGAGATAAAATGCAGGGATAAGATATTAAATTATTTTAATTTAATATTAAATATTTTTAATTCCATCCTCCCCTCCCCCCTTATTTTAATTTAATATTAAATATGTTTAATTCCAACCCGGAAGTAGGTATTTTTTTTAATTTTTAATATTTATTTTATTTTTCAATTTTTATTTTTTATTAAAAAGCTTAGGGGGCCGGAGGGAAGGGGCTGGGGGGCCTTATACGGCCCCCGGGCCGCCAGTTGGACAGCCCTGGTCTATTGTACTAGCCATAGGCCATGACATAAAATATACAAACTCTAAAAGTACAACAGGCACTTTCCAATATAAACATTAAAACATGTTCCATATACTGGCTTTTTAAAAATACAGCAGTAGTGACATGACAACAATTACAATGTCTGATTCGCATCATCCCAATATATCTCCATTTCCTTTTCTAGCTTATGCAGTGGAGTTTACTATTTTGGCTCAATTTTTTTTGAGCTGCAATTGCAAATATGGCAACCTTTAATGTAATCTTTTTGGAATAATCTGCTAACAAGTCACAGATAACTGCTGACTGTTGCCATGCTGCCCTTTCTTCCAAAAGTGCTCCCAGGAGATTGTTTCGAGGGTCATTATACAAAGAGCAATGTAACAGATAGTGTGTTAAATCCTCTCTTTCCCCAGACCCACAGATACAAAGACGTTGGGCATGAGGGATCCCTCTATATCAGGGCTGTCCAACTGGCGGCCCAGGGGCCATATACGGCCCCCAGCCCCTTCCCTACGGCCCCCTAAGCTTTTAAATAAAAAATAAAAAATGAAAAATAAAATAAATAATATTTTTTTAAAAAAAATACCTACTTCCAGGTTCGGAGCAAGTATTGCGAGAATACACAATCCACACGGGATTTCGCTGTCAACGCGAGATCACGCTGGAGTTGACAGCGAAATCCCATGTGGATTGCGTATTCTCGCGATACTCTTCTACTGAATCTACTACTGGATCGCCGAGGCCCACAGACGCGATTAGGACCTTCTTCGACTCAGTCGGTCATCACCTCTCGCCGTCGTCCGGGTACTCCCAGATCCTGCGCGTTTGGAAAGGTAGGCCGAAGCAGGGGCTCCTCAGGGGGCTCCTCATTCCCTCCCCCCCATCTCCCCTCATGTATTAAATATAAAATTAAATATATTTAAAGATGAAATAAGGGGAGATGGGAGGATGGAATTAAATAAATTTAATATTAAATAAAAATAAGGGGAGAGGGGAGAAGGCGCCGGGGAGGGGGCGAGCCGGGGACAGGGGCAGACCCTACGGCCCCCTAGGTCATCAGTGACCGGAATTCAGGCCCCTGGGCCGGTAGAAGTTGGACAGCCCTGCTCTATATCTTCCCTCTAACCAGTCTGATGGCATTGTTTGAAAGCGCAGGGCTGTAAATGCTTTTCTAAGGGCTACAGATGTTAAATCTTGAAGATATTGTTGATAATATTGGTCACTCTTTAGTAGAGGATACCAAGTGGAGAAACCCTGCCGTTTACTAGTCCGCAAGTTGTCAATTACATCCACCTCAAAGATTTTGTCTCTAATCGCCCTCTTGTTCAGCTGCATTAGGGTTGTTGTTGACCCCTCAAAATACTGGTGGAGCAGGGCTAACCAGTGTTGAGCCCAACCTCCTCACTTCTATTGCTCCATCAAGCATTGTTTTGTTATACTCTCATCCTCCATTTCCAGAAGTCTCTTCCCATATGAAATGTTGAGCTTATCAATTCTGGCCTTAAGTGAGGGAAGATCCACTTCAAGCCTTAACAAGGAAGATGGTGTCCCAGGGGGAAGGGCCAAAAGGGCTCTTACAAACTTATTCTGGATACATTCGATCTGTTCTGTGTTACTCTGCCCCCATATTTCTGCTCCATATAACAATTGTGGTAGGATTTTAGCAACAAAGATCTTAATTGTGGGACATATCAAGTGTGGTGAAGTCATATTTCTTTATTACAGGTTTTAAATATGGTTGATATTTATATATATATGTATATATATTGAAGGGGTAAAAACTTGGCAAACCCTAAAGGGTTAACGGAGATATTAGTGTGCAGAACCTCCAAGGAGTTTCCGTTACCGTGGAAACAGGAGTCGGAGACTGCAACTGGCCTTAGAATCTTCGGATTCAAACTTTAGCAGTTGGCAGTTGACAGCGAAAGTCGAAGGAGAGAGGGTGTGTGGAGAGTTAGGGAGCCCATTTTAGCCAGCTGTCAGCGAGTTTTAAAAAAGACTCTGACTCTACTCTGAGAGAGAGTAGAAGAAAAGCTGTATTTGAACTGCTAGGAAAGCTGTTGGGTTTAAGCACAAGCAGTTAGTGTAAAGACTGGTGAGTTATTGGTTCTGGGAGAGCAGCTATATAGCATCAAGTTGTATCTTCATAGTTATTGTATTGTAACCTTAAGATATGTGCCTCTGAGAAGATACTGTAACCACCTAAGCTTTGAACTCTGAAACCTCCACGCTTAGAACACTGTTTGAATAAACTTTACAGTTCTTTAACAAAGATATCTCCCCGCGTAGTTTTTTCACCCACAAGTCTCAAAAACAACTTGTGGTGAACTGATAATTCTGTTACCGGTTAAAGGTAGTTTTATACATGTGCTATATGTTAATCACATGTTTGTATATGTGTGTTAAAATGTTGGGTTAATGTGAGCCGGAAAGGGCTGATATTAAGGGCAAGTCTTGGTAGGGAGAACAGAGTTGCCATAGCAACGTGGCTGTGAGGCAGAAGTGGGAGGAGTCAACAGCTTCTGCCAGAGCCAGGAATAGAATTCTGGGGAAGTTTGAATTTAGTCAGTTGGTGCCTGGCTGTCAAGCTAGAAGGGTCTGTTAGATTCTACTCTGAGGAGAGGAGTAGGAATCACGTTGTTGAAACTGCAGGGAAGCAGTTAGTCTTAAGAAAAGACAATTTTCAGTGTAGGTTAGGCCTGAGAGGCTGACCTGTAGCAGTTCTAGTGAGCTGAGCTTGCGAGCCAGCTGGTTTTATGTAAAGCCTGAGGGCTAAATATAGACAAAGTGTCTGTAAAAGGCCAGAGTGCCTATGTATTGAAAGAGTTAGAAGCTGATCTAGCTGAATAATAGCAATAGTTAAACTTTGTAACCTTTGTGGCCATCCAGTTGCCATTTATGTATCTGCTTCCTCTTGGAAAATACCATCACTTTGGTTTTAGAATGGTTAATTCTCAACTTCTCTTGGTCACAAATTCTACCTAATGTCCTCAAGAGTCTCCTGAGTCCCATTTGTGTAGTTGACAAGAGGACAATATTATCAGCATGTAATAAGATTTGAATTTTCCTATTACCTCCTGATGGTGGAAAGTGATGAGGGGAGCTCAGATCAGTAACTGAATTGTTCACATAGAAATTGAACAGAAAGGGTGCCAGCAAACAACCTTGCCTGACTCCTTTTCTTGTTTCAATGTTGTCGGCTCGTTTCTTCCCGAAGGCCTATCCAATCTATTTTAAACTACACATTTTTAAATGACATTTTTATGTTTATGTATGGATGATTTTAAGGGCTTTGGTGGCCCAGTGGGTTAAACTGCTAAGCTGCAAAACTTTGCTGAATGGAAGGTCAGCAGTTTGAATCTGCAGGATGGGGTGAGTTACCCCAGCTTTTGCCAACCTAGCAGTTTGAAAACAAGAAAATATGAGCTCAAAAGGTACCACTTCAGTGGGAAGGTAACAGCGCTCCATGCAGTCAAATGACCTAGGAGGTGTCTACTAACAATGCCGGCTCTTCAGCTTAGAAATGGAGACGAGCACCACCTCCCAGAGTCGGACTCAACTAGGCGTAATGTCAAGGGGAAAACTTTACCTTTACCATCGATGATTTTAATGTCTAATGGTTTGTGTTTAAAATCATTCTATGCATTTTAGTTAAATAATTCATTATTTACTATTTATTTACTATATTTTTATACCACCCCTCTCAGCCCGAAGGCGATTCGAGGCGTTAAAAATTCATTTTAATCTATTGACACTCCTTGGGAATTCTCCAGCTCTTATTCAGTGGCACTATAACTCCTGCCTGAAAGATGGTCAACATGTTCAGCTCACACACCCAGCAAAGATGGCCAACAGTCAGCTGAGCTGAAACCGAGCCAGCTGGAAAGATACTGAATTCATTCCCCACCCAGGCTAGGGATACTGGAAACAACCTAATACAGGCAGTCCCCAAGTTGCAAACATCCGACTTATAAACAATTCATAGTTAAGAACGTCCAGTGTTTATTTATTTTAAAAATCTTAATATATGACATTTGGCCTGGCCACTACGGTGTTAAACTTTGTGTACTTACTGTTTATATGTGTTTTATTGATTGTATAGTTTTTATTTGCTGCTGTGTTGTTGGGATTTTTTTAATTGCTGTGTTGTTGGTCTTGGCCTCATGTAAGCCGCCCCAGGTCCCTTCTGGGAGATGGTGGCAGAGTATAAATAAAGTTTAATAATAATAATAATAATAATAATAATGGGGGTGAGACAACGGGAAGTGAGGGGAATCTATCCCTAGGAAGGGAAATTCACTTTTGAAAGAGTTATCACGGGGAAAAGATGTCTCCATTGAAGCTGTTAACAACAGTACCCACGAGGGGTTCAATATAATTAATCACCAAATCAAATGTATATCAAAGATTCTGTATTCAATATAAGATTATTATTCATCAAAGATGGATAGTACAATTCAATTAGGAGTGTATATCACACACAAATCAAAAGTCCCACGTAGGGGTTAATGCTTTCAATGGTTCAATGTATATCCCACGTAGGGGTTAATGCAAAATAAACATATATCAATAGTCTATATATAGCATTCTCATCAAATTATAAGTCTTTAAAGTATACTCATCCCGTGGGGACGTATGGAATGGTCAGGACCTTGAGAGGAGCAAATTAGTCCCCTCTTGGTGGATCAATCAGGCCGGCGGAGTCGCCATGCGTATTGAGAGGCCCAGAAGTCCGTTTCACCGGTAGTCCAGTTTTCTCAAGGCTAATCAATAAGCGACAATTATAAACATAAACCTCAGGTACAATACCCCAATATATCATCATATAACAAAAGGCAGAATAACAGGGATACATACCATATCAAATAGACAAATATAATATAACCCAGGCGTAGTAGCCGATCAAGGGTGACCCAAAGGAAAACGGTCAAGGTGCTAGGGGGGGGATATCTTGAGGAACAGGGGTTAAGCCAATGAACTGAGGGGGGATTACGTCATTCAACCCGTTGGGCCATTCAGTGTCAAGGAGGAGTGTCCATTTAATTTCAGCTGATCTTAACAAATCATTAGTATGTTGGTGAGGACGTGGTTTTATTTGTTGTAAGATCATGAGTTTTAAAGAGGAAGCATCATGTTTCTTTTCCTTGCAGTGTTTGTAAAATGCAGAATCCTCAGAAGCTCTATGGATCTTGTTTCTATGTTCAATAAAACGGGTCCGCACCTCCCTCGAAGTCATCCCCACATAAACTAATGAGCAGCCACAAGAGATCCCGTAAATGACGGATTTAGAAGCGCAGGTCCCATAATCCCAGATCTTGAATGTTGTTTTTAGCCATGCTATAAATTTCTTTATCCTGGGACACATTAGCACATACAGAGCAGTGGGAGCAAGGTTTCATGCCTAGCACCTTTACTGTTTACCTTTGGGTCACCCTTGATCGGCTACTACGCCTGGGTTATATTATATTTGTCTATTTGATATGGTATGTATCCCTGTTATTCTGCCTTTTGTTATATGATGATATATTGGGGTATTGTACCTGAGGTTTATGTTTATAATTGTCTCGCAGATACTGGACGCGTATTGATTAGCCTTGAGAAAACTGGACTACCGGTGAAACGGACTTCTGGGCCTCTCAATACGCATGGCGACTCCGTCGGCCTGATTGATCCACCAAGAGGGGACTAATTTACTCCTCTGCGTCCTGACCATTCCATACGTCCCCACGGGGATGAGTATACTTTAAAGACTTATAATTTGATGAGAATGCTATATATAGACTATTGATATATGTTTATTTTGCATTAACCCCTACGTGGGATATACATTGAACCATTGAAAGCATTAACCCCTACGTGGGACTTTTGATTTGTGTGTGATATACACTCCTAATTGAATTGTACTATCCATCTGTGATGAATAATAATCTTATATTGAATACAGACTCTTTGATATACATTTGATTTGGTGATTAATTATATTGAACCCCTCGTGGGTACAGTTGTTATTGGCTTTATTAGCCCCTGAGCTCTGTTATTGACTCCATTGAAGCTGTATCACCAATCCTTGTTTCTACAAGGCCAGTTTTTCAAAATCCAATTCTCACAGGGTCAGAAAGTGAGGTGAAATCTTCTAAATATGAGCACAGAGAGCAAAACAAACACTACAGAGGTGTTAACCCTCCCTTATGCTATCCAAAGTGTGTGTGTGTGTGAGAGAGAGAGAGAATGAGACTGAAGTTACACTTAAAATGTACCTGTTCTAAAATACATACAAATTCAACTTAAGAACAAACCTGCAGAACCTATCTTGTTGTAACATCGGGACTGCCTGTACCTAAATGTGTCACTGTGGAGGTTTACACATTGGCATAACTTGTTCCTTTGCCTTTTTTTTGCTCTTTTGACAATTCTACGAACAAATTGCTCTGTCAGAGAGCAGACTCCAGAAGAAGGTCTTGCCAAGTATAGGGACTTCTGCCCATTTCCAACCTACAATAGGTTCACCATTGAATTAGGGCTGCAATGTTATGTACCTTAGCTTTAAAAAAAAACTCTTTAGAGCAGTGTTTCCCAACCAGTGTGCCGTGGTACCCCAATTTGCCGTGAGCGATCATCAGGTGTGCCGCGGGAAATTGGAACCTCCTGCCGAACACTTTTTCTTCTCCACTCAGGCTCCCTTCTTCCCAGACTTGCTCTACTCGCTTTGCTTTGGGGTGAGTCTGCGCAGTAGCGCCCGCACGGGTCACGTCTTCCTCCCTCCCCCCTCCCCTCCTGAACACGCTCACGCTGCCCCCTCGGATCAAAATGGCAGCAGAAGCGAGTGGAGAAGAAAAAGTAAGTGTTCGGGAGGAGGGGGAAGAAAGGGCGCGAAGGGGAAGGAAGAGTTCAATATGCCAAGTTTGGTTCAATTCCATTGTTGCAAGAGTTCAGGATGCTCTTTGATTGGGTGTTAACTATAAATCCCAGAAACTGTAACTCCCAAATGTCAAGGTCTATTTTGCCCAAACTCCATCTGTGTTCACATTTGGGCATATTGAGTATTCATGCCAAATTTGGTCCTGATCCAACATTGTTTCAGTCCACAGTGCTCTCTGGATATAGGTGAACTACAACTCCAAAACCCAAGGTCAATGCCCACCAAACTCTTATAGTATTTTCTCTTGGTTATGGGAGTTCTGTGTGGGAAGTTTGTGTCTTTCTGCCATTCCTGCCAGGATATCTATGTTGTGTTCATCGAAATAGGCCCAGGTTTCACACTGAGTGTATAAATACATTTTAAAAACATATTAACTATATGTATTACTGTGTTAGAGTGTCATTTTGTGTCATTTTGGTTGGCGGTATGCCCCAGGATTTTGTAAATGTAAAAAATGTGCCGCGGCTCAAAAAAGGTTGAAAAACACTGCTTTGGAGTGAAAGAGTCCTACTATTGTCAACTATTGTGTTTTGATGCTGTGAGCTGCCTTGTGTCTCGATTAAGAGATAAATGTGGGATATAAATAATAAAAACTACTAGTAGTAATACTACTGCAAGAAGTAGAGCCAATGCCAAAGTGTTCTTGCACAATCTTGTCAATGCTGTTCAATTGTGAAACAAATTATGGCACTTTAATTGATTATGCAACTTGTTGCTCTCAGTTCCCCTGCATATGATGAAACTGTCATTTGACTCCTAGTTAAGAGGCAGAGTTTTGAAATTACCATCTGTTACAAGAATTAAATGTACGTGCATTTGTCTGTGTGCAGCCATGAGGGGGGAAAGTGGAAACGAAATTCAAAGGCTGAAATAAAGGGGGGATTTCCAGTCATGAGAATCTAGACCTCAATGGTTTATGAACATCCAAACGTATCTCCTCTTACGAACCTTAAGTTCGTCCGGGGAGGCCCTGGTCTCGATCCCGCCTGAGTCACAAATGTTTGGCGGGGACGAGAAACAGGGCCTTCTCAGTGGTGGCCCCTTGGCTATGGAACGCACTTCCTAAAGATATTACATCGGCCCCCTCCTTGTTAGCATTTTGGAGGAAAGTTAAAACCTGGTTGTTTGAACAGGCATTTGGAATAGGCAGTGCAATAAATATAGGAACATAGAATGACTCGATGATGAATTTGAATTATGAATTTTAACTAAGAGACGCTAAGGAGTTATATTTTATCAACCTTGCAATGATTGTATATTTATGCCATTGTTTTTAAATTGTTTTAAACTGTTTTGATAATGTTGTGCATTGAATTCTTGCTTTTGTAAACCGCTAGGAGTCGCCCTAGGGCTGAGAATAGCAGTATAAAAATGGAGTAAATAAATAAATAAATCGTGAACAGGCTATTGAGCCTGTCAGTTTAAACGCCCTATTGAATTAACTTACTGCATCAAGACTCCTCCGCATTGGCCTCAGCTGTGCCCCTTCTGCCTTTTAGGATATAGCCTTCAGTTAGGCCTTAACCTGGACCGGATCTTCGGTCATTACCAGCCATTTGGCCTATTATTTTCCACCGCATTAGCGGTTTTCTCCCATTGGGGGGACTTCTGAAGACAACATTTGGTAAGCACATTCTCCTACCCTGCCCGTCAACCCTTCTATGCCTATGGGGGACTTATGTTGTGTTTGTTTCATGTAGTTGTGTACTTTTCCCGGTCGTGAGTCGTCCTGAGGAAGCACCCGAAATGGGAAAGATCTCAGTACCTCATCCCGTTGACGACACGCCTTGCCCATTGTGGGGTTTATTTTACGTTTGGGGACCTCTCCACGTCGCATTTGCCTGGACTGTTTTGTAACGCTCACTAGCATCCCTGTTTACGGAGTATTCTCCTCCTAGCCCCCTCCTTTGGGAGGGCGGAGTCACGTCCCGCCTGACGCTCTGCTTGCTACGTTCCTGCCCAGAGTTCTGGGTTCAGCGGCTTTGTAGCCATAAGTCACTCGGGGGGCTTGTTTATGTTTTGTTGGGACTCATCTAGCGTCCTACAACCATATTGATTCATGGTCATCAGTACTGGGATTTCCCAACACTGCCTTATTTACTTTATTATTATAAGGAACGGGGGAACTGTGAACAACGCAACGGTCTATATTCTTTGTATAGTGAGAGGTTTACACCTTATTATATCTTTGTTTAGATGCATGTGCATCGGAATACTTTTGCATGATATATAATTTTGATTGATGTGTATAAACTATTGCATTGCATTGCCTCTTTGTTGCTTTTTTTTAGGCTATTGAGACAGTCAACTTCCATATTTCTAGGACTACGTTTAGCATTATTGTGGGCTTTCCACATTTGCTGGGGTAAAGGGTGCAAAAGTGTAAAAAATATGAATAAAAAAACACAATTTTTTTTCACCTGAGAGAACACTTCTCTAAGAATTTCCGGGTCCTACAAGAAATTGGCCATACAATCGAATTTGAGGACCTAGACAGAACGGAACGATCAAATCTGTGCATAAGCAAATCTGCAAAAGTCAAACCTGCAAATGTGGAGGGCCAACTCTATTTCTTCCAGTGACAAGCACATCGTATCATCTCTCTGAATAACAAAAAAATACATCTGGCTGCAAGAGAAGGAAACTGCTAACATAATGAAGAACGAGATGAAGGTTGCTCCATCAGGTTTCCACCCTGAACAGGAATCCCCATTCAAAATCTTTTGTCTCTTTACAGTTTTTATACATTAGGGGACCAGTGTGGTGGTGTTAAGAGCACTAAGATTGGAGCAATGTAGGTTTGAATTGTCACACAATCATCAAGCTCATAAGGTGGCTTTAAGCCAGCCACTATCTTTCAGCTAAACTACAATATAGAGCAGTGGTTCCCAAAGTGGGCGGTATCACCTCCGGGTGGGCGGTGGATCGATCCAAGGGGGCGCTGGGAGGCTCAGGAGGGGGGGGGGCAGTGAGCCCCTGTAAGGCGACATGCTCCCCGCAGGGCCTGCCCCTTGCCTCTCTCTTTGAGGCGCCACCTCCGGCTCCTCCCCTTCAGCCTGGCATGGAGGGGCTCGAGAGGCAGCGCCTCAAAGTAGGAGACAAGGGGCAGGCCCTGCAGGGATTCCTCCCAACCTTCTCCAATATTTTCTGTTGGTCATGGGAGTTTGTGTGCCAAGTTTGGCTCAATTCCATTGTTGGTGTAGTTCAAAATGATCTTTGATTGAAGTTGAACTATAAATCCCAGCAGCTACAACTCCCAAATGACAAAATCAATCCCCCCAACCCCACCAGTATTCAAATTTGGGTATATTGAGTATTTGTGCCAAATTTGGTCCGGATCAGAGTGCTCTCCAAATGTAGGCGAACTACATCTCCCATAAATCACTGCCAATTCCTCCCAACCTTCTCCCATATTTTTATTGGCCATATTTTCTGAAAGTCGAAGGAGAGAGGGTGTGTGGAGAGTTAGGGAGTCCATTTTAGCCAGTTGTCAGCGGGTTTTAAAAAAGACTCTGACTCTACTCTGAGAGAGAGTAGAAGAAAAGCTGTGTTCGAACTGCTAGGAAAGCTGTTGGGTTTAAGGACAAGCGGTTAGTGAAAAGACTGCTGAGTTATTGGTTCTGGGAGAGCTGCTATATATAGTATCAAGTTGTATCTCCATAGTTAGTGTATTTTAACCTTAAGATACATGCCTCTGAGAAGATACTGTAACCACCTAAGCTCATGGGGGTTCTGTGTGCCAAGTTTGGTCCAGATCTGTCATTCATGGGGTCTCGGCTGTGGATGTCCGAGCTGAAGTGGTCGAAGGGACTGCAAATCCCATCATCCGTTGTCCATACTCTCCCAAACATATTGTTTCTGTGATTAATCTCTATACTTTAATTATGTTCAATTTGTAACAATGAAAATACATCCTGCATATTAGATATTTGCATTAGAATTCATAAGAGTAACAGAATTATTTATGAAGTAGCAACAAAAATATGGTTGGGGGTCACCACAACATGAAGAACCTTATTTAGGGCTCACGGCATTAGAAAGGTTGAGAACCACTGCATTAATACGTATATATTTCTGTTTAACTGCTATTAAAAAAATTTTAAATTAATTTATAGGGGGGTGCTGAGTAAAAAAAATTCTGGAAAGGGGGCGGTTGGCCAAAAAAGTTTGGGAACCACTGATATAGAGCATGAAATAGAAGGATAGGATGTCACCATCAACAAACTGGATATTGCACGATGTCAAAACAGTTGAGCCTCTTACATAACCTTAGGAGGCTAGCACAGCAGGTTTGTGGCAGTGTACAATTGAAACAAATTAGCATAGTTTTCTGAACAGCCTAATAGCAGTGCAGCCTCATGGTGACCAGCCTCCACTGTAGTAAATCCCCAGGAAGTCGTAATCCGTTTGTGCCTTCCTCTATGACATGCTGTTTGCTGAGTCAAAACTATTTTATCTTTTCTTTTCCCAAGCATGTACACTACAGTCACCTCTTGTGGAAATGTATTTCCCTTATCAGGTATTTTGCCAAGGCCTTTTTCTTCTGCCAAACTCTGCATTCCCTTCCTAAAGGGTCATCTTTTATGAAATTTTGTTCTTTATTTTATGCCCCTGCGTTTAACAAGGTCAAGTGTCCATCGCAGCTACAACCATGCTGCATTACCTTAACAAGCAGATTGGTGAGTTTCTCTTCTCCGCTATACACTGTCCCAGATACTTTGCCATCTTCCCAATGGACGTCACCTGAATCAATGACACGCACACAAAACACATATGTAGTCAACTGATTTATTACTGTCAAGCAAGTAGTTAAATCACTCTCCACTGACACCAAAAACATCCTCTGATGTGAAAATAATACAGCAGAATGTTGGTTGGGAAATTACCATAAGGTAAATAAATTGTTGTTTTGTATGCTATATGTTTTTCTTTATTGTGTTGTACTGTGTGCTTATTTTATGCTCTGTTTTAGGTACCTTGTGCCATATGTACTGTAAGCCGCCCCGAATCCCTTCAGGGAAATGAAAGTGGGGTACAAGAATAAAGTTGTTGTTGTTAATTAGCATTTTACATTAAAATGTTTGCCTTTACCATGGGGCCAAACCTGCCCAGAACAGTTTTCTTTAAAAAAAAAACCTTGCACTCTCTCACACTCTCTTTCACACACTCTCTCTCACACACACTCTCACACACTCTCTCGCACACACACTCTCTCACACACACACTCTCTCACACTCACACACACACACTCACACACACACTCTCACACACTCTCACTCACTCTCTCACACACTCACACACACTCTCACTATCTCACACACTCTCTCTCACTCTCTCTCACTCTCTCTCTCACTCTCTCTCTCACACACTCTCTCTCACACTCTCACTCTCACTCTCTCTCACACACACTCTCTCTCACACACACACACTCTCACACACTCTCTCACACACACACACACACTCTCACACACACTCTCTCACACACACTCTCACACTCACACTCTCACACACACACTCTCACACTCTCACACACACTCACTCTCTCTCTCTCTCTCACACTCTCTCTCACACACTCTCACACTCACACTCACTCTCACTTTCTCACACTTTCTCACACTTTCACACTCTTTCTCACACTCTCTCACACACTCTCTCACACTCTCTCACACACTCTCTCACACTCTCTCTCACACACTCTCTCTCTCACACACACACACACACACTCTCTCTCTCTCTCTCACACACACTCTCTCACACACTCACTCTCACTCTCTCACACACTCTCTCTCTCACACACTCTCACACTCTCTCACACACACTCTCACACACACTCTCTCTCAATCTCTCTCTCACACACACTTTTTCTCACACACTCTCTCACACTCACTCTCTCTGACACACACACACTCCCCCTACACCTATAATTCCTTTAACTTTGGAATTGTCCTAAGAATATTACAATTTATTTACTTAGGTATCTTTCACACTACACAATATTCTACTTTGCACCACTTTAATTGGCACGGCCCCATGTTAGAGGACATTGGGAATTATAGAGATGACCTTAGTGCTTTCCCAGAAATCCACAATATGCAATCATGGACATTCAAGTGACCCCTAGATGCTATAATTTTGTTATTATCCATTACACGACCGATTTACGGAAGACGCTAGTTCAGGGTTCTCCAAAAGAAACTTATTCCAAAGGGTAATAAAGGATTAATTTCCAGAATATATAAATATATCTTAGAATACAACTTAGAGGGTAACCAAATAAAAAAGCTATGATTTTGTGAAAAATCGTGATTTGGAGAATTGGGTACATCTATGGAAAAGAGGATTTAAAGATTCAATAGCTGGATCCATTAGAGAAAATACGTACAAGATGTTTTACAGAAGCTACACAACCCCCGAGATGAGAGCTAAAATAGATAAATCGTTTCAAGGGGATTGCTGCAAATGCAAGATGCAGAAAGGTGCTTTTTTCTATGTTTGGTGGACCTGTAGAATGGTCCAAAATTTTTGGTGGTTAAAGAAACAAACAAAAAATACTAAAAAGGTTAAGAATAACCCAGAAATACCGTATTTTTCGCACCATAAGACGCAGTTTTTTTCCTCCCAAAGTGGGATGAAAAATCACCTGCGTCTTATGGTGCGAAGACGCAGGCCGGGGGCGCTGGAGCAGAGGGAGGCGGCGATACTTACCCTGTCGCTGCCTCTCCTCTGCTGTGGTCCGTTGCGGCGGCGGAGGGACGCTGGTTCGCTCGCCCTCTGCCTCCTTTCCTTCCCCCCACCTTTGCTTCCCTCGAGGAAAGGGCGGAGGGAAGGAAAAGGAGGCAGGGGCGGAGCGAACCGCGTCGCGTCAGAGCTGACGCGACGCGGTTCGCTTCTCCTCTGCCTCCTTTCCTTCCCCCCGCCCTCAAGGAAAGGGCGGAGGGAAGGAAAAGGAGGCGGAGCGAACCGCGTCGCGTCAGAGCTGACGCGACGCGGTTCGCTCTCCCTCTGCCTCCTTTTCCTTCCCCCCGCCCTCAAGGAAAGGGCGGAGGGAAGGAAAAGGAGGCGGAGCGAACCGCGTCGCGTCAGAGCTGACGCGACACGGTTCGCTCTCCCTCTGCCTGCTTTTCCTTCCCCCCGCCCTCAAGGAAAGGGCGGAGGGAAGGAAAAGGAGGCGGAGCGAACCGCGTCGCGTCAGAGCTGACGCGACGCGGTTCGCTCTCCCTCTGCCTCCTTTTCCTTCCCCCCGCCCTCAAGGAAAGGGCGGAGGGAAGGAAAAGGAGGCGGAGGCGGAGCGAACCGCGTCGCGTCAGAGCTGACGCGACGCGGTTCGCTCTCCCTCTGCCTCCTTTTCCTTCCCCCCGCCCTCAAGGAAAGGGCGGAGGGAAGGAAAAAAGGAGGTGAGCAAACAGCGTCGCGTCAGAGCTGACGCGACGCGGTTCGCTCTCTCCCTCTGCCTCCTTTTCCTTCCCCCCGCCCTCAAGGAAAGGGCGGAGAGGAAGGAAAAGGAGGCGGGGCGGAGCGAACCGCGTCGCGTCAGAGCTGACGCCACGCGGTTCGCTCTCCCTCTGCCTTTTTTCCTTCCCCGCCCTCAAGGAAAGGGCGGAGGGAAGGAAATGGAAGCAGAGGGCGAGCGAACCAGCGCCCTCTCAGCTCTCCCTCTGCCTCCTTTTCCTTCCCTCCGCCTTTTCTTCCCTCAAAATATTTTTTTCCTATTTTCCTCCTCTAAAATCTAGGTGCGTCTTATCAGCAGGTGCGTCTTATGGAGCGAAAAATACGGTATGTCTTTTAGGATCATTCAGATATTATTGCAGCGAGATAAACAATTGCGAAATCTTGGAATAGGGAGAAAGAGTTGGACTGGAGAGAAAAACTATTAGAATATAGTTAACCAATAGTATTCAAGGAGGAAACAATGAGGAACTTATTAAAAAACGGAGGCTGGCATTTGGATATTTAGAAAGGAAGACAAATGTAGACTTTAAAGCAGCCGCAAGGGGAATTTATTAAAACAGATATAAGGGTAGGTTGTAATAGGTATAAGATTCACATTTAGTAGTGTTGGAAGTCATAGCTAGTGGGTTCACGGGTGTGAGGAAGGAGGGTAAGGATTTGATAAAAGGTAAAGGTTTCCCCTTGGCATTAAATCTAGCCGTGTCCAACTCTGGGAGGTGTTGCTTATCTCCATTTCTAAGCCAAAAAGCTGACATTAGCCGTAGACGCCTCCAAGGTCATGTAGCCAGCATGACTGCATGGAGTGCCGTTACCTTCCCACCAAAGATGTACCTATTCATCTACTCCGACTGGGGTCCGACTGGACGCCCACCTGTCCATGGAGGAGCAGATCGGCTGCACCTGCAGGACAGCATTCTTCCATCTCCGGTTGGCTAAACGCCTGGCTCCCTACTCTCCCAACGCGACCTGGCTACGGTGATCCAAGCCACGGTCATCTCGAGGCTTGATTACTGTAATGCGCTCTACATTGGCCTTCCCTTGTCGATGATCCGGAAGCTTAAGCTGGTGCAGCACGCCGCAGCTCGCCTCCTCCTGGGTGCTGCAAGATCTGACCGAGCGACTCCACTCTTGCGCGAGCTGCACTGGCTTCGATTGAATTCGGGTCCTCTTCAAGGTGTTAGTCCTCACTTTCAAGGCCATCTATGGTTTGGGGCCAGTGTACTTGAGGGAGCGACTTACCCCCTATATGCCTGCGAGATCACTACGCTCCGAGGAGCTCAACCTCCTTGTGGTGCCTCCCCTCGGAACCTGCCGACTAGCCACTACACGGCGGAGGGCATTCTCTGTAGCCGCCCCAAGTCTCTGGAATGGCCTCCCGGAGGAGATCCGCGCCATCCGCGCTCTCCTGCCCTTTCGCAAGGCCTTGAAGACTTGGCTTTTTAGGAAGGCGTTCGGCTCTTAATTCAACCACATTGCCCGCTTGCCGCCTATGGTTCCCCCAGGTTTTTTATCCCGCCCCCCCAGCCTTTGCTGAGGGTTGTGCTCTTAATATGTTTTAATCTGTTGTGATGTGTAATATGTTTTTAACTGCTTATTTGTTTTATTTCTCGGTGTTTTTGCTTCTTTGTAAACCGCTCTGAGCTCCGGAGTGAGCGGTATACTAAATCGAAGTTAATAAATAATAAATAAATACTCACATTTGCATGTTTTCAAACTCCTCCGTTTTTAATGATTTTTGTATTGTATTGATTTTATGTTAGGTTTATAATGCTGTTTTAAATGTTTTAATTGTATATTGTGGATTGTTATGGCATCGAATTGCTGCCAATTTGTAAGCCGCCTTGAGTCGCCTTCGGGCTTCAGAAAGGTGGGATAGATGGTTCCATTGTGTACAATTAGAACAATGGTTTAAAAATTGGCTAAAAAATAATAAAAAGGAAGTAAGGTTAACCAATTTGAACAAATAATACAAAATGGGAGGGATGTAGAAGAGCACGAAAACTTGAAAGGAATAACTAGTAAAGTATATAAGATAATAATTGAAATAAAGGAAGGAAAAAAACAAAAAAATAACACCCTTAAGGAGGTCTGGGAAGAAGACTTAGGGATAAAAAATAAAGGAAACAGAGTGGCAACAATTGTGGAGACAAAGACATCTTAAAAATTTATCAATAAGGATTAAAGAAAATTATTATAAATTAATATGGAAATGGTACCTTACACCAGTAAGAATGGCAAATATAAATAAAAACTACTCGAAAAACTGTTGGAGAGGATGCCAAGAAACAGGAACATACATACATATGTGGTGGCAATGTAAATATGTAAGCACATTTTGGGCGAAAGTATTTAAAGAAATAGAGGATATAATGAATATTAAAATAGAAAGAAGTCCTAGTATAGCTTTATTATCATTATATAATAGTATACAATTGGGAAAAAGGATAAAGATGCGATAACAAACCTATTAACAATAGCAAGACTGCTTATAGCAAGGAATTGGAAAAAAGAAATAAATATACAAATAGAGGAATGGTACAAGGAAGTATGGAAACTGGCCATAAATGACAAGTTAACATGTATATTAAAAGTAAAAAGAGGTATATGGAAACAAAGTGATTTCTATGAGGTATGGAGAAAATTTATTGAAAAAGGATTAGAAAAGGAAGAAGGAAGGTTACCTCCACAAGAAGAAATGAAATTTTGGACGAATGATATGTAAAAGCAATGGCTTGGGGAGGGGAGCACAGCGGTGAGGGACACAAAAATGTATAAGAAAAACATAATGGCAGATGCTAAAGATTGAAGTATTGTACCTAGAAATGAATAACATGAATCTGCTGTAAATAGACATTGTATAATATTGTGTTGATAAAAATAAAATAAAATTAAAAAAAAGAAAGGTGGGATAGAAATATCGTAAATAATAAATCAATAAATAAGTTGGCAGGAGCTGGGGCTAACAGTGGGAGCTCATCCCGCTCCCTGGATTCGAACCGCCGACCTTTCAGTAAGTTCAGCTTACTGAACTTACTGAAAGGTTTAACCCGTTGTGCCACTGGGGTTTAAGAAGATGTTGTAATTGTACACTTTCTGTTAGTTACTGTACTATTTGTACTATTTGTACTTGATTTTTGATTTTTGTTTGCCATCCATACACATTAAAATGTTAAGAAATACAAAAAAAAAGGATTTTGTAATTATATAGCATCTTGCGATCTTTTCCTGTTACTTATTAGTCATCCTCTCCATTTCCACTACACACTCACATCCAACAGTTACAACATTAGTTCACATGTATTTATATACACTCAAGCCCATACCCATAGCATTGTAGTCTTTCATCATTTTCAACACCTCGGGTTGACTCAGGCCTTTGGCTGGCAAGGTTTTGATGTATCCCTTTTTGTCTTGCAAGAATGACAAACCCAAAGCCATGTCGGCCATAGTTTTGTTCATTTGTTTCTGTATCTACAAAGATAGAAAAGCAAAAAGAAAAAAGGGCACTGTCAGGATTATTAGGACGCACTGTATTTTTTTCTTTCCCATTATAAACTTCATCCACTCAAACCAAACAGAGGAAATTCTCCACCTGATGAAGTGAACAGTGTCTACGACAGTGTTTCCCAACCTTTTTTGAGCCGCGGCACACTTTTAACATTAAAAAAATCCAGGGGCACACCACCAACCAAAATGACACTCTCACACCGTCAAGAACGGCTGGGGGATGGTGGCCTGCTGGGAGCAGCTGCTGGGAGTGCCGAAGCCAGGGGAGGGGGTGGAGCCAGGCCGTGCCATGCCCCACCCCTCCCCTGTCTTCCTCTCCCAGCACCTGCTCCAGCCTTGAGGGGCAGTGCCAAGCCAGCGGTGCCAGAGCCAGGACAATGGTGGCTTCGCACTGTCCCCTCAAGGCTGGAGCAGCTGCTGGGAGTGCCAAAGTTGGGGAGGGGGTGGAGCCAGGCTGTGCCATGCCCCGCCCCTCCTCCGGCTTCAGCTCCAGCAGCTGCTCCAGCCTTGAGGGGGCAGTGCCAAGCTGTCCCCCTCAAGGCTGGAGCAGCTGCTGGGAGTGCCAAAGTTGGGGAGGGGGTGGAGCCAGGCTGTGCCATGCCCCGCCCCCTACCTCCGGCTTCACCTCTCCCAGCAGCTGCTCCAGCCTTGAGGGGGCAGTGCCAAGCTGTCCCCTCAAGGCTGGAGCAGCTGCTGGGAGTGCCAAAGTTGGGGAGGGGGTGGAGCCAGGCTGTGCCATGCCCCGCCCCCTACCTCCGGCTTCACCTCTCCCAGCAGCTGCTCCAGCCTTGAGGGGCAGTGCCAAGCTGTCCCCTCAAGGCTGGAGCAGCTGCTGGGAGTGCCAAAGTTGGGGAGGGTGGAGCCAGGCTGTGCCATGCCCCGCCCCTACCTCCGGCTTTCACCTCTCCCAGCAGCTGCTCCAGCCTTGAGGGGCAGTGCCAAGCTGTCCCCTCAAGGCTTGAGCAGCTGCTGGGAGTGCCGAAGCCGGGGGAGGGGGCAGAGCCAGGCCGCGCCATGCCCTGCCCTCTCCCCCCAGCTGCAGCTCTCCTACAGAGGAGGCGCATGAACGGTGGACGGGCTTCAGTGGGCGGGGCTCCTCCACGCGGCTTCAGCGAGCGAGGGGCGAGAGTCATGGTGGGAATCATGGCGGATTGGAGGCTGGCTGGGAAAATGGCCGAAGGAGGCGGCGCCCCGGCCCCTTCTTCTTTTTCTTCGCCACTGCCCGGCCCTTTCTCCTCCTCCCCCAAGCAGCAGGAGTTCGGCAGGAGGGGGGGAGGAAGGGGGGCAGAGAGCTTTTCTCGCGGCACAGCAGGAGGTCCGTCACAGCACACTAGTGTGCCACGGCACACTGGTTGAGAAAGACTGGTCTACGAAACATTGCCTTTATTGGTCTTTAATGCACCACCAAACATTTGACTGATTTTCCTTCAACGGATTACGCAACTACCCTTTGGGACATGGTCAAAAATAACATAGTCAATATTTTTTCTCTATACAGTGTTCCCTCACTTATTGCTGGGTAGGTCGGCAGTTCAAGTCTGCGAGAGATAGCGACTTCCCGTCTGTCAGCCCTAGCTCCTGCTAACCTAGCAGTTTGAAAACATGCAAATGCAAGTAGATGAATAGGTACTGCTTTGGCGGGGAAAGGCAGAGACACCCCAAGCAGTCTTGCCGGCCCACACAACCAGGCAGCCTCAGCTTGAAAATGGGATGAGCACTGCCTCCAAAAGCTGAAATAAAAGGAGAAGCCTTTGCCTTTGGTTCTGTATCTCATTGTATGTGATCGTAAAAGCATTGAATGTCTGCCTATGCCTGTTGTAAATGCTGTAATCCGCTCTGAGTCCCCAAGGGAAGAAGTACGGAATATAAATAAAGTGTATTATTATTATTATCATTCTTCATAATGTGTATAACACTATTTTAATAAAATGAAGGTATCTAACTTCAATAACTGTATCATAACGTTTCATATACTTCCTGACCTTAAAGACATGATATTAAGTTTAGTTCTAACAGCTATGAAGTTATCTATATATATAAAAAGAGAGAGTCCGTTTTTGACGCTTATGCACGGACACACCATAACCCCCAGACCCTCAACACCCACCACACACATTTCAACAGACCAACACCTTCAATCGTGGCACAAAAAACCCCAAATCATAACTCCTAAGACCCTAAAACCGGCCCCCAAAACCCCATGCAAACCTATGGAGGGATCCGAACACCAAAAAAACTACAACCAAAATGGCGCAGGAACCACTTCCTGTCCCGCAAATAACACTCCCCGGAAGTTGTCCCTCAAAAAAAACCGGCAGGAAACACATACCTAATACACTAACAGAAAGTTCCTAGCCTTCTCCCTCTCCTCCGCTGCCTCTCTCTTTCGCTCCCAAAAGAGGAGCGGAAGGGAGAGGGACCGCGGGCCACTTTCACAGGAGGAGCGGGGGACGTGCGCCCGACCACAGCAACGTTCTCCAAAGCAGCCCTCCTCCCCTGGAAGGTCGCTCTTCGCCCACCCTGTGGCTGGGAAGTGACGAAGGGGGAGCGATGGCGGCGGTGCCATGGACGCTCTTCCGGCCCCTTTTCGCTCTCCTCCGCCGCCTCCGTGCTGCTCCCTGAAGAGGAGGACGCAAGCGACCCCCATGCGATCGCTCTCCCTTCGCCCTTTTCTTCAGGGAGCGGAAGAGAGATCGCGCGGGGGGCCCTTTCATCCTCCACTTCAGGAAGCACCACTGAGCCGGCAGGGGAGAGCACATAGGGGCCGGAAGAACGGCCATGGTGCCGCCGCCATCGCTCCCCCTTCGCCACTTCCCTGCCACAGGGTGGGCTGAAGAGCGACCTTCGCAGATAAGAGGGCTGCAGTGGAGAACGGTGCTCTGGTCGGGACCACGTCCTCCACCTCCTCTTGCGAAAGGGGCCCGCACGGTCTCTCTCCCTTCCTTCCTCACCGGAGGAGAGCGAGAAGGCGGCCATCAGGAACCAGAACAGACGGACAACGAAGACACAGGCAAGCTGACAAAAAACAAAACAAAAAAACACTACTGCACACACACACACACAAAACACACATACACACCAATAGTATATATATACACACATACAAATATATACACACACAAAACCACAAACACATATATACACAAACCCATACCTTCACCCCCACACACACAAACACCCCCAAATATACACATACACAAATAAAAACACACACACAACAATTAAACACACATACAGCCATACATACACACAACCAAACACATATATATACACACTCACATCATAACATACCCTTACATACTTTTCAACATCTCCTACATAGGGCACAGCAACGCGTGCCGGGTTCAGCTAGTCTATATATATAAAAAGAGACGGTCCGTATTTGACGATCATAGGCGGCCACACTATAACCCCCAGACACACAAAACCCACCAAACACATTTCAACAGACCACAAGGTACAATCGTGGCACAAAAAACCCGCACTACATACCTCCCGAGGCCCCTAAACCCGACCCCCCAAAATCGCCATGCAAACCTATGGAGGGATCTGGCCGCGATCCCAAGCCAGCCCAACCAAGCGCCACATCTCTCCCACGATACACCAGGGAGGCAACTCCACGGGGTGAACCCCAACCCCTCGCCCTCAGCGGCTTCAGGGGCTTTGGATGGGCCTCTCCTGACCCTCTCCGCCGCTTCTCCGGGCAACCGGGGCACCGGGAGACCAACCCCAAAAAAACTACAAAAACAAATGGTGCCCGGACCGCTTCCGGTTCGGCCGAAAACACTCCGCCGGAAGTTGTCCCTCACTAAAAAGGACCCGGCAGGAAACACAAACAAAATTACAGGCCTAATACAGTAAGCGGAAGTCCCGCCCCTTAAGTTCAGAAGTCCTCCACAACATAATGGCGGCCGCCAGGGACCACCCGCGGCCGCGTGGAAGGCTCCGGAGGGGATTCAGGTGGCCATCACGCTCCTCTGCCGCCTCCCTCCCGCTCCATGAAGAGAAGGGCAAAAGGGGCCCACGCGATCTCTCTCCCTTCGCCCTCCTCTTCTGGGAGTGGAAGGGAGATGGTTGAGGAGAGCCAGAAGGCAATGGACGAGGCAAATGCGCCACAAACGTCCACCTGACAAGCGTCCCCCTTCGTCGTCGTCCCCCCTTGGACAGAGAGATGGCGAAGAAGGACGAACAGGGACCACAAGAGACGGACATAGAAGACACAGGCAAGCTTCCCAAAAAAACCCTAGACACCCATAATAATAACAAACTACAAAAAAAACCTGCACACACCCACACAATCCCACACATATACACAGACATACACATATATATCCACACATATATACACATAAACATATATACACATACATACACACATATACAAACACAAACACACATAGATATATATACACACAAATAAACACATACATATATATACACACAAATACATACAAACACCAATATACGCACATACACATATATAAACACACATATATACACATACATACACAAACACATATAATAACAGACACACACATACCCCCAAAGATAAACACACCTATACGTACACACACAAATAGAAACATACATACACACACATGCATACACATATATACACACACATATATACACATACATACACAAACACATATAATCACACACACACATACCCCCAAACATAAACGCACATACACACACACACAAATAGAAACACACATACACACACATGCATACACATATATACACACACAAAACACATACTCACATCATTACACATATATACACAGACATATATACACATACACATACATACACAAACACATATAATCACAGACACACACATACCCCCAAACATAAACGCACACACACACACACACACAAATAGAAACACACATACACACACATGCATACACATATATACACACACAAAACACATACTCACATCATTTTCCAACCCTTACATCCTAAGACTTTCCCACATCTCCTACATAGGGCAAAGCAACGCGTGCCGGGTTCAGCTAGTTGTATAGATTTTAGGTGACTTTTTTCCCAGAGGGAAAACCATGCCAGTGGCAAGACTATATTCCAATCATATTCCAATCATATGGAGAAGTAGGCTCTAATGTCCATAAAAGTCCAAGCAGCGTGATATCTCTCAGACTTAAAGTTGTCACAGGTATTTATTTTGGGTAAAACATGGTTTCACGCCTTGATTTGAGATTTTCAGGTGTGTTACACCTTCGACAACGTAAAAATGTAATAAGACACAGTCAATAATATTTCATGGCTGATTGAGAAGATAGCAGCTAAATGAACTGTGGCAAAGCTCCTAGTTCTATAAAAAAAATTACATGGTAATTGCTTTTGGGAGCTTTCTCTGTGAAAAAGGGTTCATTTTGTTCGTAATTTGTTTCATGCAATTCTCCATTTGGAAATAAATGATAGATAGATAGATATTTATTTACGGTCAAGGACCAACGTCACATTGTACAGAAAATAAAACAATATAAATGTTAAAACTCCGTTCAACTCTACAGTTTAACACCAACAGTATCTAGCCTATTGTGTTTCCGCGTTCAATTTAATATGCTGGTTCCTCGTAGCTAGAACGGCCATGAGATATTTGGCCACCAGGTTGGTTGTCTCCTTGTGTTTGTCGTCGAGCAGCCAGTATAGGTAGAATTCCTCAGATCTGCCAGGTAAGCGGGACAGTATTGGCGAGATTAAGGAGAGGCGGGCATCCACATACAGAGGGCAGTAAAAGAACACATGCTCTATAGATTCAACCACCCCTACGTCGCAGGGGCATATACGTTCATGATAGGGTGTTTTTGTGTACCTGCCCAGTAGCACAGCTGTTGGCAGAGCATTAACTCGGGCCAGAGTGAACACTTTCCTGTGTTTCGGGTTTGTTAGATTTGTTAAATAATTTTGTGTAGCAAAGGGTACGTTAGTACTGCATTTAAATAGTGGCTGGTATCTGGCACAGGCTAGGTGTTTTTGGTAATCTATATCCATTGTTCTGCGCCTTACTGCTACTCTAGCATTCGTATATCCCGGGAGGTCTAGTTCTTCTTCCTGTAACCCTGATAGTTTGAGGTTTCTGAGAATCGTGTTTTTCCATGTGGACCTAAAAGAGTCTGTCAGGGTTAAAGGGGCCAGTCCTTTGTAAATAAATGATTATTAGAGGTTGTTCAACATTTGTTGCATATAGATCAGGGCTGTCCAACTGGCGGCCCTGGGGCCGTACACGGCCCCCCAGCCCCTTTCCTGCGGCCCCCTCATCTTTTTAATAAAAAATAAAAATAGGAAAATAAATTAAATAATAAAAATAAAAAAATTACCCACTTCCGGGTTCCGGAGGAAGTCTCGCTGAGACTAAGCCAGCCACGCGGATCTCGTTGAGAGCAAAACCGTGTACCTGGCGTAGTCTTGCGATAGTTAATACAGTTGCCGAAATCTTGGGATTCAGCGGCTATGCCAGGGCGAGGCCGTACAAGGCCAAGGCGAGGCCTGCGAGGAGCTCCACCTGGGCCTGCGAGGAGCTCCGCCTGGGCCTGCTCCAGCTCCCAGCCGTGGTTCCCTTCCTGCCCGAGGCCTCCGCCGCCTTCCGCGCCGGCCTCCGGGACCCCTTCCCGCCCGCACAGAGGCAGGCCTGCGACGTCATCGCCGCCTCCACCCGCGCCTCCCCAGGTAATGAACCCACAGCCTCAGGGGTTGGGAGGGTTCCCCCAGGCAGGAAGCATTAATTATATTTTATTAATGTATGCATATCCCCTCCCTCCATCCATGTCACTTTCTGATATTATTATATTTTATTAATGTATTTATATTCCCTCCCCGGAGCAGGGGGAGGGGGCAGAGCCGGGGAGGGGGCAGAGCCGGGGGCGGAGGCAGACCCTTTGGCCCCCCAGGTGATCAGTGACCGGAATTCCGGCCACAGGTCCGGTAGAAGTTGGACAGCCCTGATATAGATGATCATATATTTCAGTAAGCTTCAATGTGAACAGGCCCCTCTGGCTGTGCTCACAGCCCCTTTGATCAAAGAATCAAACAAAGACGTCTCTAATTACGGTAATCTCTATTCCTCCATTTCATCTGATCCAGGGAATATGGTTACCAGGTTCAAAATAAATAGGACACTAAATCAGCCTCAAAGTGTGGCTTAATATACAGCATTGGGCTGGAAGATAGTTATCAGCTACTTCTACACTAGTAGCCTGGTTTATCAGTACAGACAAAATAAGAAACTATGATTAGTCAGAGGTTTCACGATTTGGTTGCAATGAACAGATGGCATGCATATATACAGTATATAACTAGCTGTACCCGGCACGAGTTGTGCCCTATTTAGGAGATGCGAGAAAGTCTGATTATGTAAGGGTTGGAATTGATGTTAGTTATGGTCTTGGTGGGGTCATGGCTGTGTCGTTGTGGGTTGTTCTGGTGGGTGGGATGTTGAAGTCCTGTGGAGTTGTCGGTGTGTGGTGTTGCTGGCGTTCTGCATAGCTTGTGGATATACAATGTTTTTTTGTCGTTCCGTCTGCTGTATTGATGTAGAGGTTGATGCTTGTGTGGGTGGGGTACTTTGGAAGTGAGTGGAGGTACTTGAAATCCCATCATCCATGGTGTGCTCTCCTCTAAACTGCAGTAGAATGTAGTGTGGGTCATAGGGGCTCTGTGTGCCAAGGTAGGTTACTGTAAATTCAGGCCATACACAATGTCCCATGAGCTGAGGCCTATTCAGGAAAATCAAGTTAATGAAGCCTTACTGTCAATTCAGGCCATACACAATGTCCAATGACCTGAGGCCTAGTCGGGAAAATCAAGTTAATGAAGCCTTACTGTCAATTCAGAGCGTAAATAGCATCCCATTAAGTGAGGCCTAGTCAGGGAAATCAAGTTAATGAAGCCTTACTGTCAATTTTGGGCATGGTCTGTGATTTGTAGGGGTTTAAATTTTCTGTGGGAAGTGAATTGGGTGTTTGTGTTGGCGACTGCCTCAGGCCTTTGCCTTATCCTCCTCTGCCAGTTTATTATGGGTCGGAATGTTCATGTTGGCTGGCCAATAGAGGCGTTATGCAAATACTCCCTCATTGGCAGCCAATCATGTTGTCAGAATGTAGAGGCCGGGAGATTCGTTGGCAGCCGCGGAGGAGGCTGGGAAAGGTAGGAATTTTGTTGTATCGTTGGTTTGGGGGGCTTCTAGGTTTTGGGGGAAAGTTTATTTGCTAAAAACCTACCTTGCCTGAGGCCTATTTTTGTTGCCAAGTTTGGTGTCTCTGCCCTATAAGGTTTCTCTGCCTAGGACGGTCGTTCCATGACGGGACCTCCTTTATATAATAGATACACACACACACACACACACACATATATATATATGGCACATTCTTGGGGTTTTCAGGGATTGATGTGTGTTATGATGAGGAGCAGTCTATGGGAGATGGCGATGAGGATGTACCTAGTGACTTAAACTGGACTAAAGTACAGCAGATAAGGGACATATGTGAAGAACCTACTAGTAGTGATTCATTTGTGGGGTTTGCTGGGGATGGGAACTGAAGATCAGGATTCATGCTGGGCCGATGTAAGTCTTCACAGAAGAAGGTTGGCTTGGCATGAAAGGCAAAAGGTTGCTTGTGAAGGTGTGGTGGCAGCTGAGAGGGATAGCGATGGGGCATTGGCTCAATCAAGTTCTGAGGAGGAACTATGAATAAAGGAGGGTTGGGAATTACGCTTCCTTGCAGCTGACAAGGAGTCTTACTTGCTGGCCGTGCCCTGTGTTGCTGTGTTGCTGATCATTGGACCGTAAACCTTGGACTGACTTCTGGACTTTGGTATCATATCTGGTGGGATCCGCATCTTGTTCTCTTTCATCGCTACACCGGCTTTAATCCCTATGTGCTAGATTTCCTGGTTTCCTGCGCTGACTCCGGATAGTTTTGGCTACTCCGTGATGCTGACTGTTCTTTCGGTTTGACTGGGATTGCTTCTACACTTCTCCATAGCCTGCCCCTCTTGGATTGACGACTTCCCATTGGCTTCGCTTCCTGGTAACGACTATGGACTGGCTGACGACGTGTGGCTGTTTACTTCCTTGAATTTGGTGTTTTTGTGCTATCCCAGGTTTTACGGAGATTTAATCCGCATTTTGTTTTACTGACTCTTTCTTGGCCAGACTTGTGGCGTTTTTGATGTTTCTTTTGTTTGCACACTAGTTCTCAGTGTGTTTAGGTCAGATTGATCACGTTTTCAGTTTTAGTGTTGCTGCTAATAAACTTTTGCTATTCACTTCAGTGGGCTTGGCTTCTTTAAGACAGTCTGACTACGACACACATACATACATACGGTCAGAAGTTTCATATTTATCTCTGCTTCTTACTTAGACAAGATATCCTAGTAAAAATTGGGCCAAATAAACTTTACTGCAGATTCGATTGTAATTATATTTTCTCTGTTGTCTTCCATCCAAGCTCTTTAAACAGGGATACATCAAGTACTGAGTTACCCTGTATGTTTTTGCTTCTGTAGATATATAGCAATTTGTGCATTCTTATTATGTCTAAATCATCCAAGATAAATTAAATCACAATATACTTAAAATATGTTGTATCTGTCTTCCCACATAGCTCTCTAGAACAGTGTTTCCCAACCAGTGTGCCGAGGCACACTAGTGTGCCGTGAGCGATCATCAGGTGTGCCGTGGGAAATTGGAACCTCCAGGAAAAGGGGGGAGGGAGTCTAGTATGTCGAAGTATAAAAACTCTAAGAAACCTACCTCGATAAAGGCACAAAATTACAAACACCCCCCCCCCTCTCCACTCGTTGTCTACTTGGTCTCTCCCTCTCCATGCATTGGGAAGGCCCGCCTCCCTTTCCCCAAGTAGAGACCTCCTCTTGCCTCCTGGGGGTTCTGTGTGGGAAGTTTGGCCCAGTTCTATCATTGGTGGGGTTCAGAATGCTGTTTGATTGTAGGGGAACTATAAATCCCAGCAACTACAACTCCCAAATGTCAAGGTCTATTTCCCCTGAACTCCATCTGCATTCATATTTGGGCATATTGAGTATTCATGCCAAGCTTGGTCCTGATCCAACATTGTTTGAGTCCACAGTGCTCTCTGGATATAGGTGAACTACAACTCCCAAACTCAAGGTCTATGCCCACCAAACTCTTATAGCATTTTCTCTTGGTTATGGGAGTTCTGTGTGGGAAGTTTGTGTCTTTCTGCCATTCCTGCCAGGATATCTATGTTGTGTTCATCGAAACAGGCCCAGGTTTCACACTGAGTGTATAAATACATTTTAACAACATATTAACTATATGTATTACTGTGTTAGAGTGTCATTTTGTGTCATTTTGGTTGGTGGTGTGCCCCAGGATTTTGCAAATGTAAAAATTGTGCCGCGGCTCAAAAAAGGTTGGGAGGCACTGCTCTAGAAGGTCTTCAGCAATAGGAAACAGAGAGGAATACCCTCCTTTGTGTTCCTCACTTTAGCTTCTTTTCTTCTGCAAAGACTCAAACGTTTCCCAAAAGGATATCAATGAGTAGTGTACTGGCTTTGAAATTATTCTAGATTTGTCAGAAGCTTATATTTTAAATGGTATGTTCCTGTATTTATACATTTTTTGATACTGATGCTAAATTTATTTGAAAATAGGAAGCTATAAAGAGCAGTAAATATAAATAAACATTATTTCTGTTCAAAAACTTACCTCGGTACCGATGAAAGGCAGTTTACGTAAAAATCGGAAGAACCGTTTTTTAAATCGTGATGTCAAACCTAGGAAAGATGGTTTTAAACAAAAAGTTATATAATCCATTTCTAAACATATTTGGAGTGAGGCTGTATCTCCACAGTCATATAACTCATATTATCGAAGCAGAGAATCCAAGTTATCTGCTTCAAAACGCATTATATTAGTCTACTCTGCCATATAATCCAGTTCAAAGCAGACAACCTGGATTTTATATGGCAGTGTAGATGTACATTTAGAGTACTTTATGGTGTATGTATCTACACTGCAGTGCTAATGCAGTTTGACACCATTTTAACTGCCACAGCTCAATGCTATGTAATCATAGGAGTTGTGGTTTGGTAAGGTATTCTCAGTCTTTGGTAGAGAAGGCTAAAGATCTTGGGAAACCACTGGTGTAGATGCACCCTCAGACATTCAAGAGAACAGGGCGGTCCAACTGGCGGCCCCCGGGCCGGATCCGGCCCCGTAGCCTGTTGGACACGGCCCCACCTATGCCCGCCACCGCCATTTTTAAATTTTTAAAAAAATCGATTTTTTATTAAAAAAATGGCGGCCGGGGAGGGGGAGGCGAGGCAGGGAGGAGGAAGAGAGCTAGCTCCTCCTTTTTTCGCCCCCCTTACCTAGGGCGGGGGAGCCGCCGAAAAAGGGCAGAAGGCGGCGCCAAGAGCAGCGCGTCACAGGCCTGGCATGACGCCAGCCTTGGCTCGCCTACTCCTCCTTTGGGCGGCTCCGCCCTAGGAAGGAGGGGGCGCGAAAAGGAGGAGTAGGCGGTGCCAAGGGGCAGCGCGTCACGCCAGGCCTGTGACGCGCTGCCGCTGGCGCCGCCTTCTGCCCGGCGGCTCCCCGGCCCAGGGAAGGAGGGGGCGCCGAAAAGGAGGAGTAGGCGGTGCCAGGGGCAGCGCGTCACGCCAGGCTCAGACGCGCTGCCGTTGGCGCCGCCTTCTGCCCCCCCGGCGGCTCCCCGGCCTAGGAAGGGAGGGGGCCCGAAAGGAGGAGTAGGCGGTGCCAAGGGGCAGCGCGTCACGCCAGGCCTGTGACGCGCTGCCGTTGGTGCCGCCTTCTTCCCTTTTTGGCGGCCCCCCGGCCTAGGAAGGAGGGGGGGCGCCGAAAAGGAGGAGTAGGCGGTGCCAAGAGCAGCGCGTCACGCCAGGCCTGTGGCGCTGCTCTTGGCGCTACTACTCTCCTTTTCGGCGGCTTTAGGAGGGGCGGGCCTGGGCTGGGGGCGGGGCCTGGGCTGGGGGCGGGGCCGAGCGGCCCCGCAGGTCATCAGTGACCTCTTATCCGGCCCTGGACCCGCCAGAAGTTGGACAGCACTGCAAGAGAACAAAGAGATCAGAAAGACAGTAAGTCTCTTTTTTGTGTCCCATCAGTAGGGAAAATGCATTGGAGGGGGATATGGAAGAGGGTCTTTTCTGCAGTGACACCTCTATTGTGGAATTCCCCTTCTGGAGGCCCAATTGGCGGCAACGTTAGGATCATTTTGGTGCCAATTTTTTGTAAAGCCTTTGTGCCAAATTTACACTATTCAGGCTGCACACATTATAGTTATATCACTCCAGATTGTTTTAACTATTTTTTAAACCGTCTATTTTAAAACCGGAAAATGATGTAATCTGTTTTTAATCTTTTAAATGTTTGCAATAACTTCCTGTTTCAAATTTATTTTAATGTAAGCCACCCTGAGATCGTTGAATAAAGGGCAGGATAAATTTTTTTTGTTTTATACAAATCATGTACAGTCACACTGATTTCAAACATATATGTATATGAATTATGGAGATATGTAGGAAATGCAACGACTGCACAGTGTACACGAAGAAGGGGTTATTATACTGTCTAAGGCAAAACCAATGTTGTTGTTGTTTTAAGGCTTAGTTTCTAAAACTACCAGAAGGTTAGCAATGTATTGATGATGTTCTAATAGCGTCTAGCTGTGAAGCTCTAATGCAGGGCTGCCCAGGAAGTCGATCGCGATCGACTGGTTGATCCCGGGACCGAAGGAGGTCGATCCCAGCTGGATGGGGCGCTTCTAGAGGGGGGCGGAGCCATGCCGTGCCAAGCCCTGCCCAGGCCCGGATTACCCATAAGGCCACCCTAGGCCATGGCCTCGGGCGGCACTTTTGGGGGGGGGCAGCAGATCTGGACCCCCCCAAATTTAAAAATCCCCCAATTTTTTATTTAAAAAATCGAATTTTTTTTTTTTTAAAAAAGGCCGCCCCCTCCCTTTGCTCTGCTCCCCTCGGCTCTGCTTTAGGAGGGAGGGAGGATCGGCTCCGCCCCTGACTCCGCCCCTCCTCGCCAGCGCGGAGCCGATCCGCCCTCCCTCCTAAAGCCGGCCTGAAAAGGGCGTGACGACGCAAGGGAGGAGGGCCGGCGGCGCGGCTTCTCTCCGCCTCCTCCTCCCTGCCTGGCGACGCCAAGCCAGGGAGGCGGAGAGAAGCCGCCCCGCCGCCCCTCCTCCCTTGCGTCATCACGCCACGCCAGGGAGGAGGGCCGGCGGCGGGACTCCTCTCTGCCTCCTCCCTGGCTTGGCGTCGCCAGGCAGGGAGTCGCTGTGCCGCCGCCCCTCCTCCCTTGCATCGCGCCAGCCCCGCCGAAAAGGGGTGGGCGGCGCGCAGGAGACGCGGCGGGAGGGCGCCTCTTTCTCCTCCTCGCCCCGCCCTCCTTCCTTCAATCCGGCGAGGAGGCGGGGGTGGGGAGGGGTGAAGCGGGGGGCGGAGCCGAGGGAGGGGAGGGGTGGAGCCGGGGGCGGGGAGGGGCGGAGCTGAGGGATGGGAGGGGCGGAGCCCGGGGAGGGGCGGAGGCAGACCCTTTGGCCTTGGGCGGCAAAAGGGCTTGATCCGGGCCTGGCCCTGCCCCTCCCCCGGCTTCAGCGCTACCACAGCTTCTCCAGGCTAGAGGAGGGTAGTGCCAAGCCAGTAGTGGCTAGCTATGCCACCACTGGCTTGGCACTACCTCCTCAAGCCTGGAGAAGCTGTGGTAGCGCTAAAGCCAGAGGGGCGGAGCCAGGCCGCACCAAGCCCCGCCCCTGCTCCACCCTGCTTCTCTCTCGGTAGATCTTTCTGACTTGGTTTTATTATAAGTAGCTCGCATGCTGAAAAAGTGTGGGCACCCCTGCTCTAATCTATGTTTTTGGGCATAATGGAAAAAGCATTAAAAATGAATAGGCAGCATGCGCATGACTGCTCTGAAAAATGGGAGCTATGAAAAGAATGTTCCAAGGCAATTAAACGCTGCCTGAAACAAGAGACCACACAAAAGCAGAAAAAGAACCACAATTTATGTATTTATTTACAATACAAACACAGAAAACGAGTTTGAGTTCACTCAGAAACATGCTACAAGAAAAAAAACTCACTATACTAATACTAAAAGAGAAAAATATGTAATTCATGGGAATTCAAGACTGGGTTTCTTAGCTAAAGTAAGAAACATACATACCTATAAACAACTAGAGAGTACTCAAAGCGTCAAGAAATAAACCTGTATTTAAAATGTTAGCTTTTAAATCACAACGCTCCCTTCTTCCATGTGAATTGTACAACATTATATGTACTCAAACCCACTGTGAATAAAGACATTTGAACACAGCATGTGTACCGAGACCCATCCGAGTAATAGACTATGGCTGGAGAGGTCATGGGTACTTTATACATTAGTTGAACTGAATTATAGCCTGAGTATTCTGTATCCTGAAATCCAAAGTATGTCAAAAATGTCTATGCATGACGACAATTGTGACTCCTTTGCTTTGGTTTTATGCACATTAAAAATATTGTATATAAAATTATCTTCAGATTATGTATATAAACTACCGTATTTTTCGCACCATAAGGCGCACCTGCTGATAAGACGCACCTAGATTTTAGAGATGGAAAATTGGGGGGGGGGGGGAATGGGGGCTGTCTGCTATATGGGACACTAATATGGAGGGGGGGGAGGCGCTGGAGCGGGGGGGGAGGCGATATACTCACGCTATATTTGTGTCCCCCTCGGCGGCTCCCGGGGCTGCTGGCGCCCCAAGATGCCCACTCCCGCTGCCGTGTCGCCGCAGCCAGTCGGTGGCGAGAGGAACGGGGCGGAAGAGGGGACTCACGGGGCGGGAGGGAGGGAGGGAAGGAGGAAGAGGCCGCAGTGCCTCCGCAGGGCCTCCCTCCGGCGAGGCCTTCCTCCTCTTCCTCCTCGGCAGAGGCGCGACGGAGTGATGTCACGAAGATGCGCCTCTGTCTTCGGCCCCTTCCGGGCGCTGCTGCTGCTACCGCTGCGTCTCCGGAAAGGCCCAAAGCCAGAGGCGCATCTTTGTGACGTCACTCCTTCGTGCCTCTGGCAAGGAGGAAGGGGAGGAAGGCCTCGCCGGCCGCGTGCTGTAAGGACGGCCGGAAGAGAGGCCAGAGGGAGGAGGGAAGGAGGAAGAGTTTCCTCCCTCCCTCCAGCCTCTCTTCCGGCCGTCCCTACAGCTACAGCCGGCAAGGCCTCCCTCCTCCTCGCCGCAGAGGTGGGACGGAGTGACGCCACGAAGATGCGCTCTGGCCGGGGCCTTCCGAGACGCAGCGGTAGCAGCAGCAGCGCCCCGAAGGGGCTCAAGACAGAGGCGCATCTTCGTGACATCACTCCGTCGCGCTCTGCCGAGGAGGAAGAGGAGGAAGGCCTCGCCGGAGGGAGGGAGCCCTGAGGAGGCGCTGCGGCCCTTCCTCCTTCCCTCCCTCCCTCCCGCCCGTGTGTCCCCTCTTCCGCCCCGTTCCTCCGCGGGCCGACTGGCTGCGCGACACGGCAGCGGATTCTGGTCATGCGCGGGCGCAGCCGGGAGCCGCCGGGGGGGGGGGAATATAGCGTGAGTATATCGCCGCCCCCCCCTCTGCTCCAGCGCCCCCTCCCCTCCCTGCCTGCATCTTCGCTCCATAAGACGCGGCTCATTTTTCTTCCTACTTTGGTGCGAAAAATACGGTACATATGAAATGCAGTGTTCCCTCGTCGCTTTGTGGTTCGCTTTATGCGGACTCGCCATATAGCATTTTCACTCCCCCTCCCCCCCCCCCCGCAAGCCACAGGGAACAAGAGGATGGAGGAGGAAGAGGAATGGGGGAAGGGGAGCTGCTCCATTGCTCCCTGCTCCTTCCTCGGAGACCCCAGTCCAGCCTGGCAGCACCATCAACGGCACCCAAGGGCCCTCCGAGGCCAGAGAAGCAGAGGTGGTGAGGAGGCTCATTGGCCGCCATTTATGCCGCTGCCAGGCTGGGCTGGGGCCTCAGTCCAGCCTGGCAGCACCATCAACAAAGCTATAGCAACAGAGGCGGCGAGCAGTAGGAGGCTCTGCCAACTCAGCAGCAGCCTCCTCCTCGCCACCTGTGCTACTCCCGGCTTCTGAAGCCCCTTGGGCTCTGTTGACAGCACTGCAGGAGAGCCTGGCAGTGCCATCAACGGCCGCCAAGGAGCCTCCTAAGCTGGCCGTAGCACAAGCGGCGAGGAGGAGAGGGCTGCCGCCAAGTGGACGGAGCATTCCTATTTCGCAGATGTTCACTTATCGCGGGGGCTCCTAGAACGGAACCCCCATGATAATAATAATCTTTATTTATACCTGTGATGAGGTGGTTATTTATATGTTAATCACGTGTTTGTATATATGTTTAGAAGGGACAGTTTTTGAAAGCTGCAGAGAGTGAGCAGTAGAATGTTCGCAGCAGCAAGCTGTAAGCAGAGGCTGTTGCCATGACAACAGAGGCCACTCTGGCTTTAGAATGTTCAGTTTGAATTTGACAGTTGGAGAATGTCAGTTGGCCAGCTGCTGTGATCAGGATTAGTTTTGAATTGACAGTTGCTGAAGCTGCAAGCTGTCTGTAGGAGCTGCAGTGTGCAGTTCAGTTCTGTGTGTGGGTTGAGGGAAACCCAAGTGTGTGGGACAGAGTTTAGTCCCAGGGTTGAGAGTAACCCAGTATTAAGTAGTTACTTGTGTGTAACTGTGTAAGGGGAAGTTAAAACCCCAGTGTTACATTGTACCTCTTCGGAGTATTTTTGAAACCACCTAAGCTTTGAGCCCATTTGTGTAAAATAAACTGTTGAACACTTTCAACACTACATCTGTGGAAGTCGTTTATTCACAAAGACCCTCAGATCTAGTGGTCAAGCATTGACAAATGGTGGCAGCAAGTTAAGAATAATAAAGGAAGGAAAACATTGATAAATGGTGGCAGTGGTCAGTCGTCCACAGTGAATCCAGTACGAGGTTAGGAACCTCTTTACATTTGGTGGCAGCGGTGGGATTAAAGGATAGTCTGCCCTGCCACAGTACTACACGGTTCACTCAGTTTGGTGTGCGAATAAACGAAGATCGACGCTAGCCTTTGGAGGCGTTTACTTGGCATTACCACAATACCCCGCCACTATCTCCCCAATGGGGACTCGGGGTGGCTTACATGAAGCCAGGCCCAAACAACAAAAAAATCAAAATCAAAAACATCAACAACAACAACACAATAAAAATACAAAACATATAAATAAAAGAATAATATGCAAATACAATATCTAAAATCACAAATGACAAAGGGGGCCGCATGTACAAGATAAAATGTTTGCGAAGGAGAGCTCGTATAGACACGGGTTGTGAGAGGCCTTCATATAAGGGGGGGGGAGTGTACTCCAGAGACAGGAGCATTGAGGAGAGCAATGGTATACAACTAAGTGGCGACTCTCCAAAGGCGCAGCGGAAGAGCCAGGTTTTAAGGTGTTTTTTAAAGGTTTCCAAAGTGGGGGCTTTCCTAATCTCTCTGGGCAATGAGTTCCAGAGTCGGGGGGCTACAGAGGAGAAGGCTCTCTCCCTTGTGCCCACCAGACGAGCCTGTGAGACTGGCAGGAGCGAAAGGAGGCCCCCCCCCTGAAGATTGAAGGGTTCGGGCTGGTTCATGGAGAGAGATCCGGTCACGAAGGTAGGCGAGATAAGTGAGGGAACACTGTATACACCAGGGCTGCCCAGGAAGTCGATCGTGATCAACTGGTCGATCGCGGGACCGAAGGAGGTCGATCGCAGGTGGATGGGGCACTTCTAGAGGGGGCGGAGCCATGCCCCGCCAAGCCCTGCCCCCTCCCCCAGCTTCAGCGCTACCACAGCTTATCCAGGCTTGAGGAGGGTAGTGCCAAGCCAGTAGTGGCTAGCTATGCCACCACTGACTTGGCACTACCCTTCTCTAGCCTGGAGAAGCTGTGGTAGCGCTAAAGCCAGAGGGGGGAGGGGGCGGAGCCAGGCCGTGCCAAGCCCTGCCCCCCCCTGGCTTCAGCGCTACCACAGCTTCTCCAGGCTTGAGGATAGTGCCAAGCCAGTAGTGGCTAGCTATGCCACCACTGGCTTGGCACTACCCTTCTCTAGCCTGGAGAAGCTGTGGTAGCGCTAAAGCCAGAGGGGGGAGGGGGCGGAGCCAGGCCGTGCCAAGCCCTGCCCCTCCCCTGGCTTCAGCGCTACCACAGCTTCTCCAGGCTTGAGGATAGTGCCAAGCCAGTAGTGGCTAGCTATGCCACCACTGGCTTGGCACTACCCTCCTCAAGCCTGGAGAAGCTGTGGTAGAGCTAAAGCCAGAGAGGGCGGAGCCAGGCCACGCCAAGCCCCGCCCCCTCCCCTGCTCCACCCTGCTTCTCTCTCGGTAGATCTTTCTGACTTGGTTTTATTATAAGTAGCTCGCATCCTGAAAAAGTGTGGACACCCCTGGTATACACGAACTTCCTCTTCAGACTTGGGTTCCCTCTTCAAGATATCTCTTCTTATATATGCAAATATGCCAGAATGTGGGCGGGAGGAAGGAATCCAAAATCCAAAACACTTCTGGTCCCATGCATTTCAGATAAGAGATACTCAACCTGTATATCATGCTCATTGTATCTTTTTGAACACTTCAATATCACATTATATTTGGTGGATGTACTACCTTTACTTTACATTTAGCTGGTAAATTTAATTATTTAGTTACTTTATTTAAACCCAGCATGAGACTCAAAGCAGCTTATAAACTCCAGCAAATATTAAGTGCCGCAACATAAGTTACCTCCAAACATAGTCATAAACTTGGAAATAAACAAAGTTTTTCAGCGCATTTAAACCTCTCCTTCTTTCTAATCCTTAAATGTCTTTGGTATATTTTCAAATACCTCTTTATTACAATACTAGCTGTACCCGGCACGCGTTGCTGTGCCCTATTTAGGAGATGTGAGAAAGTCTGAATATGTAAGGGTTGGAAATGAAGTTACTTAAGGTCTTGGTGGGGTGCTTGGGAACCGATCTTGAGTTTGGAAGTTGTAGTTCACCTACACCCAGAGAGCACTCTGGACTCAAACAATGTTCGATCAGGACCAAACTTGGCATGAATACTGAATATGCCCAAATGTGACCACAGATGGAGTTTGGGAAAATAGACCTTGAAATTTGGGAGTTAGTTTCTGGGATTTATAGTTAACACACAAAGAGCATCCTGAACTCTTGCAACAATGGAATTGAACCAAACTTGGCGTATTGAACTCATTACCAACAGAAAGTACTGGTAACCGGTGCCCAACTACAGGGATGTCTGGGGTGCTGAGTAGAGAGCATAGGGTGGCAGTGGTGCTGGAGCTTGAAAGTTTAAGAAGCCCTTTCCAGGTGGTTCCCCCTGCCTCTTTTGCTGCTTTTTTATTTATATAGATTTATTAATATATGTTATTTTATTTTATTATTATTTAATACCATGGGTATAAAATTACATGTAATAATAAAACTATATAAATAAAAATGTAATGTTCGTTTGTGGGATTAAATAATATTATAAGAATAAATCTAGGCCTTACCTGCCTCCCCCTCCCCCTCTTCCCTTCCCCGAGGAGGCTCGTGGGAGTTTGAGTCTGGAAGGCGAGGCCTACAGGCACGCCAAAGCCTCAGCCTCGCTCTCTTCCCTTCCCCGAGGGCCTTCAGGCTCCGTTGCTTCTCCCTCCTCGCTGCTCTTCCTCGGCCTGAATGAAGGGAAGGGTCCTTCCGTGCGCCCTTCCCCTCCCACTCCCATGGAGAAAGCGGCGAGTAGGAGGGCGCCTCGCCTCGGGCACGCTGCCTCCGCCGACCCTGGCTTCTGCCGGCCCTTGGCGCCTCCGGAGGAGCCTCTGCTGCGTTGGGCAACGGTCCGGCACCGGAGCAAGTTGGAGGACACCGAGGCCGACTCGCTGCCATCTCCGGGCCCTTCCCTGGCTTCGTCCCCCATGCGCGTGAGGCGGCGGTTGGAGGGAGGGGGGTGGAGTGGGAGGGGGGTGGAGAGGGCCAGGCCAGGGGAAGGGGGTGGATTGTTTGTGGGGATGGCAGGGGGCGTGGCCTCCGCTGGGAAGCGCCGCCGCCATTTTGTGTGGGCTGGTGTCGGCCAATGGGATTGGCTGGCAGCTGCGGAGGATGCTGGGAAATGTAGGTTTTTTTGTATCGTTGTTTTGGGAGCCTTCTAGGTTTTGGGGGGGGGAAAGTTTCTTTGCTATAAACCTTCCTTGCCTGAGGCCTATTTTTGTTGCCAAGTTTGGTGTCTCTGCCTTGGATAGTTTCTCTGTCTGTGGCAGTCGTTTGACGATGGGACCTCCCTTATATATAGAGATAGAAGTTAGTAGAGCACTTTTAGAAAAACAATTGTTATATGAAGGTGCATGCACATGTGGGCATGCCCATTATGGCTCTAACAGAAAATAATAATGTCTGAAGAAGGTCATTAGATCACATTATAAAATTACACATGCATTCTGTGGTTTACTGTTCTGTACATCAGGCATTTCTGATACTTACTTTCTGGCTGGAAGAGGAATGTGTGTAGCCAAACAAGCAACAGCGTAGCCGCAACCGTTGATGCTATCAATTGCCATGGTTCAGCCCCAGCACTCTTTTCATTCACAACATTTCTGATCTTGTTTAAATATTGCAGGAAGATCTCTTTGTACGTAACAAGAGCATCCTAGAAAAGGGAACAAGTAAATATTGAGAAACCATGCGTTGTAAGGCAGAATAAGCACTGTGTACAAGTTGCATTTCTATTAAAAGAACTGTTAGACAAAAATGTGTTTGTTTATTTATTTATGGCATTTGTAGCCCGCCTTTCTCAGCCTTACGGTGACTCAAGGCAGTTTACAGAAATTGGCAGAATTTGATGCCATACATTCAAAGTACCGTTAAATCATTCAACTTAATATTATAAAAACCATATAAACCATTTTAAAAACATAGCATCACCAGTGTCGTCCTATTAAAATCATTATCCAGCAGCATCGTCTAGTCATTCCGTGTTCATGCTTCCTATTTCATAATTATTCATTTCGCTGCATTTCCAAAAGCTTGTTCAAAAAGCCAACTGTTTACTCTTTTTCTGATGGTCAGGAGGGAGGGGGCCGATCTAATATCTACTAACTAACTAACTAACTAATTTTATTATTTATGAGTCGCCCTCCACAAATGTGCTCCGGGCGACTTACACAGCTAGGCATCTACAATACTAAAATATTAAAATTTTTAAATATTAAAATGTTAAAATATGAGAATAGACAGGTTCCAGGTCACTGATTGTCACTTATGCATATGCTCTTCTAAATAGCCATGTCTTAAGTGCCACCAGAAATGAAGGCAGGTCGAGGATGGCTCTTTGGTCTGGCGGCAGAGAGTTCCACAGGACAGGGGCCACAACGGAAAAAGATCTCTGTCTCGTGGACTCCAAATGAGCCTCTCTCAGACCCGGGACACAGAGAAGGTTCTCGTAGGCTGGCCGTGGTGCTCTCGGATGGATAGATGGTATCAGACGGTCTTTTAGGTATGTAGGACCCTGGCCCCGCAAGGCCTTAAGTGTCAGGGTCAGGGCCTTATAAAGGACTCTGTACTCGACCGGCAGCCAGTGTAAATGCTGTAAGGATGGCGTTATGTGATACCTCATAGGTGTTTTCGTGAGGAGCCTGGCGGCAGCATTTTCTGCAATCTGGAGCTTGCGAGTTACTGACCGAGGTAGACCCACGTATAAAGCGTTGCAATAGTCCAGCCTTGATGTAACCGTGGCATGAATCACCGTAGCCAGCGCCTCCATTGGTAGATAGGGCGTCAGTTGCCTCGCTTGACGTAGGTGGAAGAAGGCCCTTTTGCTCATGGAGGCGATCTGGGCCTCCATCGTCATTTTAGAGCAGTGTTTCTCAACCAGTGTGCCGTGGCACACTAGTGTGCCGTGAGCGATCATCAGGTGTGCCGCGAGAAAAGCTCTCTGCCCCCCTTCCTTCCCCCTCCTCCTGCCGAACTCCTGCTGCTTGGGGGAGGAGGAGGAAGGGACAGGCGGCAGCGAAGAAAAAGAAGGGACCGGGGCACCGCCTCCTTTAGCCGTTTCCCCAACCTGCCATGACTCCTGCCATGACTCTTGCCCCTTGCTTGTTGAAGCCGCGCGGAGGAGGAACCCCGCCTACTGAAGCCCGTCCACCGCTCATGCTCCTCCTCTGTGAGAGAGCTGAAGCTGGGGGGAGGGGGGGCATGACGCAGCCTGGCTCCGCCCCCTCCCCAGCTTCAGCGCTCCCACAGCTTCGCCAGCCTTGAGGGGGCAGTGCCAAGCCAGCAGTGGCAGAGCCAGCACAATTCTGGCTTGGCACTTCCTCCTCAAGGCTGGCGAAGCTGTGGGAGAACTGAAGCCAGGGGGAGGGGGCGGGGCATGGTGTGGCCTGGCTCCTCCCATGGCTTCGGCACTCCCAGCAGCTGCTCCCAGCAGCTCACCATCCCCCAGCCGTTCTTTACTGTGTTACAGTGTCATTTTGTGTCATTTTGGTTGGTGGTGTGCCCCCGGATTTTTTTAATGTTAAAAGTGTGCCGCGGCTCAAAAAAGGTTGGGAAACACTGTTTTAGAGTACCAAACTGGAAGCCAGTGGAGTTGAAGCAACAGAGGAGTTTTATGCTCCCTGAGAGCAGCTTCCCTTAGTAATCTGGCTGCCGCCTGGTGGACCATTTGAAGCTTCTGAACAGTCTTCAAAGGCAACCACACGTAGAGCATGTTACAGTAGTCTATAGAGCAGGGGTCAGGAACCTATGGCTCGGGAGCCAGGGGTGGCTCTTTTGATGATTGCATCTGGCTCTCTCTCTCTCGTGTGTTCTGGAGGGGAGGGGGAGGTCAAGGAAGCGGGGGAGGAGGAGGAGACTGGAAGGAATAGTGTCTCTCTCTGTGTGCCTGAATGTAAGAGCTCGTATACCAGCTCTTCGGCATTGGAAAGCGCATGGGGGAAGTGGGCTGATGCAGGGAGTGCGCTCCCTCCATCGGGACATGGGCATGCACACTCTGCAAAAGCTGTCTTCCCCTGTGCTGCGAGAGGGAGAGTGTCCCTCTCGCAGCCTTTGCAAAAGCACGGGGAAAGAGGCCGCCACCGTGGTGCTTCCTGCCCATGGCCCACTGTGCAGGCTGTGCCTGGACCCCTCTGGGGGCCAGCAAGGAGGCCTCTCCAATCAGCTTTGGAGTGATTTTGATGTAGAGCTGAAGCGATTGAAGGTACTGCAAATCCCATCATATGTTCTACCTCCTCCCCCAAACCCCTCCAGTATTTTGTGGCGCTCAGAATGCTCTTTGCTGGCTGGTGAACTATAAATCCACACAACTGCAACTCCCATGTGTCGGGTCTGTTTTCTCCAACCCTCCCAGTATTTTCTGCTGCTCCAGTGTATACCAATTTTGGTTAAGTTCAATTGTTGGTGGAGCTCAGAATGCTCTTTTTTGCAAGTGTGCTATAAATCCATACAACTGCAACTCCCAAATGTCAGGTTCTACTTCTCCCAAACTCCACCAGGGTTCAAATTTGGCCATATTGGGTATTTGTGCCAAGTTTGGTCCAGATCCATAGTCGTTTGGGTTCACAGTGCTCTCCGGATGTCTCTCGGCATTACTTCGCGAACGAAGATTCAGGAAGGACTCATCCCACGCTTTTTACAAGCGCGTTGATGACTAAAAAGGCCAATCTGAGATAGGCAAGTTCGGTTGCAGAAAGCACAGCAGAAAGTCTCCTTGGGTGATGTTTTTTCCAAGTTGCGGTTCTTTCTGCGTTGTCGTTTCTCTTCGAGACCCATTCGGCGTGTCTTCTCGAAAGAGGCCGCAGCATTGTGGATAGTGCTTCTCCATGCCTCCCGATGTGAGGCCAGGGTGGACCATTGTTGGTGATCAATCTGGCCAAGCCTGAGATGTTGTTTCAGGGAGTCCTTATATCTCTTTTGGGGGGCGCCTCTCTTGCGCTGACCCGTGGCGAGTTCACCGTAGAGTAGTATCTTTGGGAGGCGGTGGTCCTCCATCCTAGAGACGTGTCCTGCCCAGCGCAGCTGTGAGCTGTGCTCTCCGGATGTAGGTGAGCTACATCTCCTGTAAATCACTTTCCATATGTGTGTGTGTGTGTGTGTGTGTCTGTGTGTGTGTGTTATTTAAACTAAATATTGCGAAATTATGGGGGTTTTTCTTGAAGTGACACACCACCCGAATTATGCTCATTTTGGGGGGCAAATTTTGACACACCACGCTCAAAAGGTTGCCCATCACTGTCATAGTATGTATGTATATACTCACATTTAGTTGAATTCAGTCTTAAAATATATTATATATATCAGGGGTGGGCAAGCTACGGCCCACGGGCCGGATGCGAGCCTCCGGCCAATTCTGTCTGGCCCGGGGAGAAGGGCGTCAGGGGCGGGGCCAAGATGAAGGGGTGCCGCTGCCGCCATCCCATGGTGGGCTCTGGGGCCTGCGTCGGCAGACATCCCGCCGCTCTGGAGAACAATCAGAGGAGCGGCGGCTTTGGAGTGCTTGCCATCTCAGGAGACTTGATCGTCTTCCGGGTCGCCAGGACGATCAGCCGCCTCAGGTCGCCAACTGCTTCCGCTGCAGGCCCGAATCACCTCCCGGGATGGCAGGCACTCCTTGGCAGGGCGATCAGCTGGGGAATGGCTGGGGGTGAGAGCGGGCAGAGGCCTGCAACCTCCGATCGTCCGCTGCTCTGCTCTGCTGCAGCTGGGTCTACTTTGCCATCTTCTGGACTGGGGACATTGGGCCATTCCATCTTGGGATCCTTCCTCTCTTGAGGATGTCACCCTCTATCTTGCTTCGCACCTTGCGTTCTTGAATTTAATTTAATTTAATTTTAATGGTTTTTATTATTATTTTATAGTAATTTTATTATAATAATATAATATAATGTTATATTATAATTTCAATATATTATAATGTCTATATACACTACCGTTCAAAAGTTTGGGGTCACCCAAACAATTTTGTGTTTTCCATGAAAAGTCACACTTATTCACCACCATGCGTTGTGAAATGAATAGAAAATAGAGTCAAGACATTGACAAGGTTAGAAATAATGATTTTTATTAGAAATAACATTGTTTTTACATCAATAATATAATATAATGTTATATTATAATTTCAATATATTATAATGTCTATATACTGTATATATATACTATAATATAATAATTATGATATTAATACCCGTGTTTCCCCGAAAGTAAGACAGCGTCTTACTTTCTTTTCCCCCCAAAAAGTCCCCCTACGCTTACTTCGGGGTACGTCTTATATAACCCAAGACGTGCCCGTCGCCACGCCCACGCCGCCGCCGCTGCCGCGAGTCACGCCGCCGCAACCGGCCCCATCGGCGCGGCACACCTCCGCACACCTTTTTCGCCAGGCCTCCAAGCAGGGAGGGAAGAGAGCCAGGGGCGGGACCAGGCAGCGCGCGTCACTCTGACGCGGGGCGCTGGTCCTGGTCCCGCCCCTGGCTCCCCTTCCCTCCCTGCTTGGACGAAGGAGGGAAGGAGCCAGGGGCGGGACCAGGCAGCGCGCGTCACTCTGACGCGGCGCTACCTGGTCCCGCCCCTGGCTCTCTTTCCCCCTCCTTTGCTTGGACGAAGGGAGGGAAGGAGCCAGGGGCGGGACCAGGCAGCGCGCGTCACTCTGACGCGGCGCTACCTGGTCCCGCCCTGGCTCTCTTTCCTCCTTTCATCCAAGCAAGGGAGGGGAGAGAGCCAGGGGCGGACCAGGCAGCGCGAGTCACTCTGACGCGGCGCTACCTGATCCCGCCCCTGGCTCTCTTTCCCCTCCTTTGCTTGGACGAAAGGGAGGGGGAAGGAGCCAGGAGCGGGACCAGGCAGCGCGCGTCCCTCTGACGCGGCGCTACCTGGGCCCGCCCTCTGGCTCTCTTCCTCCCTTGCTTGGAGGCCTGGCAAAAGGTGTGCCGCGGAGGTGTGCCGCGGCCGATGGGTCGATTGCGTGCTTGCGGGGCGGCGGACGAGGGTACGGCTTACTTTGGAGTGTACGGCTTATATAAGCCGACCTCCCCGACACCCCCAATACGGCTTACAATCGGGAGTGTCTTATTTTCGGGGAAACACGGTACTAATAATATATGAATATTTCTTGATATATTAATATGTTAATATTAATGATGTGTAATATATAGTAAATATAGTAAATAAATAAATAAATAATGTAGATTAGAATGTAGTTCAGCCTTTAGGTGCAGCCCTCCATAATATTTTTTGGCTCTCGTGTGGCCCTTTGGAAAAAATAATTGCCCACCCCTGATATATATTATATGGCTCTCACTGAAATAAATTTCCAATTGTTTTGCTTTCATGGCTCTGAGTCAAAAAGTTTCCCGATCCCTGCTATACTGGATGTAACCAGAGCATGGACTACCGTGGCCAAGTCCGACTTCCCAAGGTATGGGCGCAGCTGGCGAAGAAGCTTTAACTGTGCAAATGCTCCCCTGGTCACCAGGCTCAGTAATGAATCCAGGATCACACCCAAGCTGTTTAGCAGATGTTATGAAACTCCAAAACCAATCAGGCCCCTCCAGCATGGCCAAAAATGAGGAATGATGGGAACAACATCATGGGTGAGAGTCACAGGGTTTTGTTTTTTTTTCTGGTCATTTATCTTTCAAGAATGATCTAGTCTGCTGATGTGTAATTAATTTATCTACAAGCTTAATCTTGGAGCATGAATGAGAGGTAAAGAGGTCATCCACCCACTCGGATCCTAAGGTGTTTTTCCATAAAGGCAGTAATTATACTAATGGCAAATTTGCAAGTTACGGAGACCTTTCCTGTCCCAGTAGCACAGATCCTTTCTGTTAAAAGGTAACAGGTTTCCCCCTGACATTAAGCCCAGTTGTGTCCGACTCTGAGGGTTGGTGCTCATCTCCATTTCTAAACTGAAGAGCCGGCATTGTTCGTAGACACCTCCAAAGTTATGTGGCTGGCATGTTTCTGTTAACTGAGTAGAAAAAGTTAACCTAGTTGTTCAGGGGGAAAAACCTTATGTGGTAAGTGTAGATGAGCCCACAGAAATTTCCAGAGTTTGTTCTTCTTCAAATGGAGAGTACTGTCATGGAAGAGACAACTATTGACTAATCGAAGATAATAATAATAACAACAACAACCACAACAACATGAAACATATGAAATCCAGCATTTTTGTGTCAGTAGAATAACAATAACAACAACACTTTATTTGTATTCCGCTCTATCTCACCGAGGGGACTCCAGCATAAACAGACACAGGCAAACATTCAATGCCTTGAAACAATGAAACACGGTTACACAGACAAAGGCTTCCCCGGCTCTGGGAAAGGTGCTCATCTCCATTTCCAAGCCTAAGAACCTGCGTTGCCCGTAGACACTTCCTAGGTCATGTGGCCAGCATGACTCGTGGTGTGCCATTTACCTTCCCGCCAAGCCAATACCTACCGTGTTTCCCCGAAAGTATGACACCCCCGATTGTAAGACGTATCGGGGGTGTCAGAGGGGTCGGCTTATATAAGCCATACCCCGAAAGTAAGACGTACCTCGGGCGGCATGTCTTGGCTGGCTTGGCTGGGCCCGGAATCCTCCTCCTCTTCCTCCTCTTCTTTCCAGCGGCGCCTTCCATCCTCCTCTTCCTCCCAGCAGCGCCTTCTCCCTCTCGCCGGTTCCGCCCCCTCCCTTTAGTGAAGGGAGGAGGGGCGGAGCCGCCGCCGGCGAGAGGGAAGAAAGCGCCGCCGGAAGTCCCGCCCGCACGGCGGCTCAGGCATCTTTCCCCGCCGCCGCCCCGCCCACCCGCGCTCCAAACGGGAACCGGGCGGCGGCGAAAAGCGCCTGAGTCGCCCTGGGGGCGGGACTTGGCATACAGAGTACCCATGACCCATTCTACATCCTGGTGCAGTTTTGAGGGGGATGGACCACGGATGATGGGAGTTGAAGTACTTTCATTCACTTTCTGAGACCGCTGCGACCCTCATCCAATGACTGATCAAGACCACACTTGGCACACAGAGCCCCCATGACCCACTCTACATCCTGGTGCAGTTTGGAGAACGGGGGACCATGGATAATGGGACTTCCAGTACCTTCCCTCACTTCCAGAGACCGCTGCAACCCTCATCCAATGACTGATCAAGACCACACTTGGCACACAGAGCCCACATGACCCACTCTACATCCTGGTGTAGTTCGGAGAAGGATGGACCATGGACGATGGGACTCGCAGTACCCTCACTAACTTCCAGAGACCACTGCAAGCCACATAACCAACTCATAAAGACCAACCTTGCCACACAATGCCTTTCTCAATTAACCCGGGCACCGCCGGGTCCTCGGCTAGTTTATAATAATAAAAGTGATTCCAGCAAACAGCAAAGCCTCATTCTCAGAAAACTACTACTCCCTCCCAGGCATGTAGCCAGGGGGCTAAGGGGGCTTCAGCCCCCCCCCCCGAAATTCTCAGGGTGGTCCGCGAAAAGACCTTACTGGTACATTATTTAAACTGTTATGTTTATTCATATCATGATCTGATCACCATGCTCATTATATCCCACATTCATGGGGTTATTGGCATAACAATACAAAAGGTTTGCTAGGGTAGACCCTCTTCCACCCAGTCTCAGCCCCCTGAACCAAACTCAGCCCCCGACTCAAAATCCTGGCTACGGCCCTGCTCCCTCCCTCCCTAAGCTTACCACCAATACATTTGCATTCCTTTGCAAACAAGTTTATATTTCTCTCTAGACCAGGGGTCGGGAACCTATGGCTCGCGAGCCAGGTGTGGCTTTCTTGATGATTGCATCTGGCTCGCAAGCGTTTGGGATTCCCTCGCTTTGTTCCTACACAGTTCCTCTTTTCTCCATCTGGAATTCCAAGCCAAAGGAGCCGTGTGCGCATGCTCCCCCCTTCCCCCTCTCATCTCGAAAACGTTTGTGTGTGTGTTTGTGAGGGAGGGAGGGAAGGAAGGAAGGAGGCTTCTCCTCGTTCCCCTCCTCCGCCCCTCCCAACGGAAGGAAAGCGGCACGAAAGTGGCAGAGGTGGGAATCTGTGTCTTGGCAGCGCTTGGCATCCCTCAGGTGCATGAGGAAGGTGGAGGCACTGCTTGGAGCAACCCCGCCAAGCCCTCAGCCGGTCGCCCCTTGTGAGGGTTTATTTATTTATTTATTTATTTATTATTCGATTTTATATTCCGCTCCTCCCTGCAGGCTCGGGGCGGATCACAGTAGCAATAAAAGCACACAATAAAACATACAGTAAAATTCAATGAAACACGCAATACATAGCCAGTGGCCAGCAGATCACAGGTCTTAGATTTTAGTTCAGACGCTGATATGCATCTATGTTCAGGCTAGCCAAACGCTAGCCTGAAAAGAGCGGTCTTGCAGGCCCTTCGGAAAGGGCCGAGTTCGTGAATCGCCCGAGCGTGACTAGGCAACGAGTTCCAAGTCATGGGAGCCACAGCTGAAAAGGCTCGCTGTCTTGTACAGGACAGGTGGCAGGAGCGGGGTGATGGAATGACCAACAGGTTCTGCTCTTCCGAGCGCAGTGATCTCGGGGGAATATACGGGGTAAGGCGGTCCCTTAGGTACTCAGGCCCTAGACCGTGCAGGGCCTTAAAGGTTAACACCAACACCTTGAAGGCAATCCGGTACTCAATAGGCAGCCAGTGGAGTTGCCGCAGGATGGGCGTAATATGCTCTCTCACTGGTGCTCCCACCAGCAAGCGAGCAGCAGCATTCTGCACCAGCTTGAGTTTCCGGACTGTCGACAAGGGAAGGCCCACGTAGAGGGCGTTACAGTAGTCCAGCCTCGAGATGACCGTCGCCTGGATCACCGTGGCCAGATCATCCCTGGACAGGTAGGGTGCCAGTCGCCTAGCCTGGCGGAGATGGTAAAACGCCGTTTTGCTGACCGTGGAGACCTGAGTCCCCATGGTCAGCAAAGGGTCCAATTTACGAGGGATGACAGGCTGAGCTGCTCGCCATCCAGGGTAGGCAACCGGCACTCATCCAGCCCAGGGCGGCCAGGCCACAAGATCTCCGTCTTCGACGGATTCACCTTCAGCCGGCTGGCACGCAGCCAACCAGTCACGGCTTCAAGGCATAGTTGGAAACAATCGGGTACGGTGTCCTGCCTGCCGTCCATTCTCAGCAGGAGCTGGGTGTCATCTGCATACTGATAACACTCCAGACCAAAGTCGCGAACCAGCTGGGCCAGGGGGCGCATGTTTCTCGGCTTAACCGGCACAGTGGTCTCATGCTGCTTTGGCTGAGGGGCGCATGCATGGGAAGGGAGGGGAGGAAGTACCCTCCTCAAGGGCCTGGAGCATGCCTACGCTCTTCAACAGCTGCACAGAGCAGCGCATTTCACACTGAGACACCTAACTGCCACTTCCAAGTACCATACCTGTGGGCAGGAGTGAAGTGTTCAACAAAAACTAGGCATCTAAAAAGTTAACAGAATGGAAGAGTAAGGAAACCCCAGAAACAAATCTGGACAATAAAATATATTATATGGCTCTCACAGAAATAAATTTCCAGATATTTTGCTTTCATGGTTCTCTGAGTCAAAAAGGTTCCCGACCCCTGCTCTAGACTCTCAGCCTTCTTATGGCAATAATAATAAAAATCATAAAAGGTTAGTGTTGTTACTATAATACTCTTCCAAAAGATTCTTCCAGCAAAGAAACAAAGACAAAGTTCTACTTGCCTTAGACCAGGGCTGCCCAGGAAGTCGATCGCGATCGACCAGTCGATCCCAGCTGGATGGGGCACTTCTCAGAGGGGGCGGAGCCAGGCCACACCAAGCCCCCGCCTCCCGGCTTCGGCACTCCCAGCAGCTTCTCCAAGCTTAAGGAGGGCAGGGCCAAGCCAGCCTTGTGCTAGCTATGCCACCACTGGCTTGGCACTGGCATCCTCAAGCCTGGAGAAGCTGCTGGGAGTGCCGAAGCCAGGGAGGGGCGGGGCTTGGCGCAGCCTGGCTCCGCCCCCCTTTGGCTTCCACTCTACCAGCAGCTTCTCCAGGCTTGAGGATGGCAGTGCCAAGACAGCCTTGTGCTAGCTATGTCACCACTGGCTTGGCACTGCCATCCTCAAGCCTGGAGAAGCTGCTGGGAGCTCCAAATCCGAAGGGGAGGAAGCGGGGCTTGGTGCGGCCTGGCTCCACCTCCTGTGGCTTCCACTCTACCAGCAGTTTCTCCAGGCTTGAGGATGGCAGTGCCAAGCCAGCCTTGTGCTAGCTATGTCACCACTGGCTTGGCACTGCCATCATCAAGCCTGAGAAGCTGCTGGGAGCTCCAAAGCCAAAGGGGAGGAAGCGGGGCTTGGTGCGGCCTGGCTCCACCTCCTGTGGCTTCCACTCTACCAGCAGTTTCTCCAGGCTTGAGGATGGCAATGCCAAGCCAGCCTTGTGCTAGCTCTGTCACCACTGGCTTGGCCCTGCCCTCCTCAAGCCTGGAGAAGCTGCTGGGAGCTCCAAAGCCAAAGGGGAGGAAGCGGGGCTTGGCATGGCCTGGCTCTGCCCCCCTGTGGCTTCCACTCTACCAGCAGTTTCTCCAGGCTTGAGGATGGCAGTGCCAAGCCAGCCTTGTGCTAGCTATGTCACCACTGGCTTGGCACTGCCATCATCAAGCCTGGAGAAGCTGCTGGGAGCTCCAAAACCAGAGGGGAAGGGGGCGGGGCTTGGTGCGGCCTGGCTCCACCTCCTGTGGCCAAGCCCCACCCCGTCCCCGCCCCTCTCCAGCCTTGAGGAGGTAGGTAGATCTTTCTGACTTGGTTTTATTATAAGTAGCTCGCATGCTGAAAAAGTGTGGGCACCCCTGCCTTAGACCAAACCTTAGACTTGCCTTAGACCAAACCTTTCTTTTGCAATCACTCTGCCTTCTTAATTTCAATTAATAATAATCATAATCATGTGGCTGTTGTGGAAATGCATCTTTGACATTTGGAAGGAAGGAATCGTGCCCGACTGCTGATCCTGGGGAAGTGACAGCGTGAGGCCCGCGGGAGATACATTTTTAGGAATTTTTAAGGAGTTATTATTTCTAAAATTGTCTGGTTTTAATTATGGATGCAACTTCTGGCACCCTACTGTGTTATAATATGTTATTGGGTATTGTGTTTTTACTGTGTTTTTAATTATCTGTAATTCACCCCGAGCCAGTCAGGAGGGGCGACTAAGAAATCAAAATAATAAATAAATAAATAAATAAAAAGAAATAAATTCCCAAAAAAATCAGGGGATGATCCAAACGTTCTGAAACTAGGTGGCACGGTAGTGGTAGATGTGTCCTCCAAGTGTGGTCATTTTCATCCCAATAGCCCTGAAAATGATGGGAGGGGGGAACACGCAAAGCCCCCCACCCACCCAATTGCCACGAATGGGCCGGACTGAGCCACATTTTTCGGCTGCGGATTGGAAATAGCTATTCGACTGCCAGCCCATTTTCGGATGGCATGCAGAAATGAACCCCCCCCCCCCCCCCAAATTAAGGTAATAGAAACAGATTGGGGTCCAGCCAAAACGCACAAGCCTAGCTGCCATGAAAGCAGGACTACAGAGACATACATTTGTGACCTACTGCTTTGTTTCTCAGACCTGTTCATCCACTTCCAACCTACAGTAATGAAGCTTGCTTAAAAAAGCTCCTCTGCTAAGGTGTGGTGTTCTATAAGCTGCAGCATACACTGAGTAATATTATCCTTATTATGGAAACTCCACAACTGGATGCTATTAACTGTTCAACCCCCAGCAAACTGAAAAGATGAGGAGTGACAATGTTTGACAGCCGACACCACAGAAACTGAATAAACTTATAATGAGCCACAGAAATGTTGTCGTCAGAAATGACCCAGATGGAAATCGTTTTATCTTACGGAATAAATTGCTTTGCACTATACAACAAAGCAGTGGGAAAGGCAAATTCTTCCTATCATGAATAAAATATATCTCTATATATAATAAAGCGGAATGTTTGTATGTTTGTGGGTTTGTTTGTATGTATGTGGCAGCGTTCTGATTGGCTCCGGCCTCTACATTCTGACAACATGATTGGTTGCCAGTGAGGGAGTATTTTCATAAAGCCTCTACCTTTTTGGCCAGCCAACGCAAAATGAACAAAATGACATTAACACTGTAAACATGGCTCTAAACTGCCAAAGTGGGGATAAGGCAAAGGCCTGAGGCAGTCAGCCATGGTGGCAGTTTAAGACCAAAACACTTTGCGGCGCCCAACAAAGATAGAACAAGACCAAACTTGGCACACAAAACCCCCAAGACCCACTCCACATCCTGGTGCAGTTTGAAGGAGGGCAGACCATGGATGATGGGACTTTAAGTACCTCCAATCACTTCCCCAGACTGCTGCAACCCTCATCCACTGACTGATCAAGACCAAACTTGGCACACAGAGCCTCCATGACCCACTTTACATCCTGGTGCAGTTTGGAGGAGGGCAGACCATTCATGATGGGACTTGAAGTACCTTCACTCACTTTCCAAGACTGCTGCAAACCTAATCCAATGACTGATCAAGACCAAACTTGCCACACAGAGCCTCCATGACCCACTTTACATCCTGGTGAAGTTTGGAGGAGGGCAGACCATGGATGATGGGACTTTAAGTACCTCCAATCACTTCCCCAGACTGCTGCAACCCTCATCCACTGACTGATCAAGACCAAACTTGGCACACAGAGCCTCCATGACCCACTTTACATCCTGGTGCAGTTTGGAGGAGGGCAGACCATTCATGATGGGACTTGAAGTACCTTCACTCACTTTCCAAGACTGCTGCAAACCTAATCCAATGAATGATCAAGACCAAACTTGCCACACAGAGCCTTCATGACCCACTCTACATCCTGGTGAAGTTTGAAGGAGGATGGCTCATGGATGATGGGACTTGGAAGTACCTTTACTCACCTTCCGAGACCACTGCGACCCTCATCCAATGAGAGAACAAGACCAAACATGGCACACAGAGCCCACATGACCCACTCTACATCCTGGTGCTGTTGGGAGGGGGATGGATCATGGCCGATGGGACTTGCAGTACCTTCACTAACTTCCTGAGACCACAGCAAGCCATGTAAACATCTGATAAGGACCAACCTTGGCACACAATGCCTTTCTCAAATAACCCGGGCAGGGCTGGGTCCCCAAGCTAGTAGATAATATTTAGTTCTATAACTTTTTTTGTGTAAGGGTTACTCACAGAGGTACGTTTACATCTGGGTTAATCAACACTAATAAACCAATTATTTTCATTAAAATGTCATAAATTGAGAGGCGACAAACATCAAAAGACAAACAGTATACAGGGTTTTTTTAAAAAATCAAAAGTATGTTGACAGGTTGTTTATTATAATTAAAGTTTGGATTAAATGTAGAATCCAAATTCAACCTTTTAAAAATGTTTTTGAAAGTCTTTTTAAAAAGAATGCTCAGTTTCTGTCAAACAAGGCTTTCTTTACAGGCTCTACAAATTATAGTGTGTGTGTGTGTGTTTAATGAGGACGCACACTATAATTTTCCTTTTCTTACATGGTTTTGTTACTTGTTTTGGTATAGAAAAACATTTTACAATATAATTTGAGCATTAAAAATAAAGCTAAATACCAATTTTGGTTGATGAATCAAGGCGGTGGAAGAGGACAAGTACGGGATGCAGAAGATCCATGGTTCAGTGGCCAGCATCTTCCAGTACAGATGAAAAACACTCCTATCTAAATCTTAGGGAGTTTCTGTCAGTCTACCTGGACAATACTAAGTTAGATGTACCTTACCGATACACTTGGTATCCATGAATCTGTCTAATCCTGCCTTGAAGTTGTCCAGGCTGACAGCTGTCACAACCTCCTCTGGAAGTGAGTTCCATAACCCAATGACCCTCTGGGTGAAGAAATATTTCCCTTTGTTACTCCTAACTTTCCTACCTTGGAGCTTCAGGGAGTGCCCCCTAGTCCTAGTGTTGTGTGACAAAGAAAACAGTTTTTCTTTATTCACCTTTTCCATCCCATTCATGATTTTATACACTTCGATCAAGTCACCTCTTAGACGCCGTCTTTCAAGGCTGAAAAGACCAAGGCGTTGCAACCTGGTTTCATAAGGGAGCCGCTCCATCCCTTGGATCATTCTTGTTGCCCTTTTCTGTACCTTTTCCAGTTCCGTTATATCCTTCTTAAGGTGCGGAGACCAGAATTGTACACAGTACTCCAAATGTGGCCTTACCATCGATTTGTAGAGAGGCAATACAACATTTGCTGACCTACTTTCGATTCCCTTCCTGATCATGCCAAGCATAGAATTTGCTTTTTTCACTGCTGCTGCGCACTGGGTTGACATCTTCATTGAGCTGTCCACCAAAACCCCAAGATCCCTTTCCTGGTTTGTCTCGGAAAGCTTTGACCCCATCAATTGGTAGGTGTAGTTGGGGTTCTTTGCCCCGATGTGCATGACTTTACACTTGTTTAGGTTAAAATGCATTTGCCACTTTGTTGCCCATTCACTCAATTTCGAGAGATCTTTCTGGAGCTCTTTACAATCAGTTTCATTTTTAACTACCCTGAACAATTTAGTGTCGTCTGCAAACTTTGCTACCTCAGAATTCACTCCTACATCCAGATCATTAATGAATAAATTAAAAAGTGACGGACCCAAAACTGAACCTTGGGGTACGCCACTTCTCACCTCTTTCCACCCAGAGAAATGTCCGTTTATTACCACCCTTTGTTTCCTACAGTTTAGCCAGTTTTCAATCCAGGACAAGACCTGTCCCCTGATTCCGTGGCTGAAGAGCTTGTTTAGGAGCCTTTGGTGAGGGAAAAGCCTTTTGAAAGTCAAGGTAAACAATATCAATTGGGTCCCCTTTATCTATGTGTTTATTTACACCCTCAAAGAATTCTAACAAGTTAGTAAGACATGATTTGCCTTTGCAGAAACCATGTTGATTTTCCTTCAGCAATGCCTGTTCTTCTATGTGCTTAGTAATTTTTTCTTTAATAATGGTTTCCATCACTTTGCCTATGATCTTACTAGGTATAAGGGGTGGTTCTCAACCTGTGGGTCCCCAGTTGTTTTGGCCTACAACTCCCATAAGTCCCAGCCAGTTTACCAGCTATTAGGATTTCTGGGAATTGAAGGCCAAAACATCTGGAGACCCACAGCTTGAGAACCACTGGATAAGGCAACTCTCTGGAGATCTATCTATTGCCACACGCTCTCTAGCCATCTCTTCTCTCGTTTCATCGATCGAAGTTCCTCAGTAAACCAAGGTGATCGATTTTTACAAGGTCGGAGAGGGCGTCTAGGAGTGATCTCGTCGAGTGCGTAGGATAGGTTGGTGTTCCATGTGTCTACCTGCATCTCAATCGAGTCACTGACAGGTTCCAGATCCCTCAGAGCATTCAGGAAACTATTGGGTTCCATAAGTCTCTTTGGGCGAACCCAAATTAGTTCGGAGCCCAAGCAGCGTGGAGGGGCGTGCTCCAATCGGATTCTTAGGGCACAGTGGTCCGGCCATGGTACCTCTATAATAGAGGATAGGGTCACTTGGATTCCTGCACTGAAGACCAGATCTAGTGTGTGGCCAGCCTCCAACATTCCAACATTCCGAGGTGGCAGAGAGGGGATTGGTTGCCACTGTGATACAATTTGCATATCGTATCCGATTGGGCAGTGTCAACATTCCAACATGCTTAGGTGGAAGAGAAGGAAAACAAAAGAGCCTCCGGCAGTCAGGAATGGTGGGAGTTGCAGTCTAAAACACCTTGCGGCTCCCAACAATAACGGAACAATACCAAATTTGGCACACAAATCCCCCAAGACCCACCCTATATCCTGGTGCAGTTTGAGGGAGGATGGACCATGGATGATGGGACTTGATGTACCCCCACTCACTTCACAAGATCACTGCGACCCTCATCCAATGACTGATCAAGACCAAACTTGGCACACATAACCCCCATGACCCACTCTACGTCCTGGTGCAGTTTGGAGGAGGATGGACCATGGATGATCGGACTTGCAGTACCTTCACTCACATCCTGAGACAACTGCAAGCCACATAAATAACTGATAGACCAATCTTGGCACATGATGCCTTCTCAAATAACCCGGGCTGCACCGGGTCGCCGAGCTAGTATTTATTATTTCCTAAGGCCTAAATACCCTAAAGGCAGTAGATCCCATCTGGCTTGGAATTTAGGCAGGATCAATCCTGTTTAGTATTTGGATAGGAGAACATCTATGAATATCAGGTACTGCAGGCTATATTTCAGAGGAAGGAACAGGCAAAACCACCTCTGAGTATTCCTTGCCTTAGATTAGAACAATCCATTGGAGTTGCCTTAAGTCAAAAGGGAACTTGAAGGCATGTATATGCAAGATCAGCTTTAACAAGATTGCTCATAAATCCTTGTTTGTCTTGTGAATTATCTAAGAAGGGGAAAGAGGGGTCACGTTCTCTCCATCTCTTTTTTTAAACAGAGGATCAAAGTTCAGTAGAAACTACTCAATCTCTTGTTTATCAGAATGCTTATACAGATCTAATGATTAAATTAAGCTAAGCCTGCATCTTGTACTATGCAATAAGAGATAAAAAGACTTCTGCCTTGAAATTGTGATCCCTGATATCTTCAGTGTATTTTATGGCTGTTTCTCCTTATTGTACATTGCACAATGGATCAGAGGCAGAAAAAGACAAGATGCTTGTATCTGTCCCAGTATTTTATCTTATTTATTTATTTAAAACTTTTCTACCCCGACCTTCTCACCTCTATCGAGGGACTCAGACCGGCATAACAGCAAAAAATCCATGCTATACAATTTTAAAACAACTACAACATATTAAAATACATAAAAACCCAGCATAAAACCACATCGCCATTAAAACCATTCCACTCAATCTGTAAATGTGGTCAAACATTCAGTTAGTAGCCATCTCAACCTGTTCTGGGAAGGCTTGGTTCGGGGCACGGGACGGAGACGGTTCTGGTCTCCATCACAGACCAACTCCGCTACCAGCTCGACCAAGGCGGGTCTGCGCTGCTCGTGTTATTGGACCTCACGGCAGCGTTTGACACGGTCGACCACAATCTATTGATCCACCGCCTGGCCGTGGCTGGAGTGAGGGGGACAGCCCTTAAATGGCTGACCTCCTTCCTCCACCAGCGGTCTCAGCGTGTGAGGAGGGGCGAGGTGGTCTCCGAGGGCTCCCCACTACTCTGTGGGGTCCCCCAAGGGGCCATTCTCTCCCCTCTGTTATTTAACATCTACATGCAGCCGCTTGCACAGCTGGTGCGGAGTTATGGGCTGGAGTGTCACCAGTACGCTGACGACACCCAGCTCATTCTGAGATGGAGGGCAGGCCGGGTTCTGTCCCCGATAATTTCCAACACTGCCTCGAAGCCGTTACTGGATGGCTGCGAGCCAGTAGGTTGAGGGTGAATCCGGCGAAGACGGAGATCTTGTGGCTGGGTCGCCCGGGTGATGTTAATGTCCAGCTTCCGAGCCTGGACGGTGCGGTGTTATGCCCATCGCCTTCCGTAAAGAGCCTGGGGATCCATTTGGACTCCCAGCTGACCATGGAGGCCCAGGTCTCTGCGGTCAGCAAGATCGCTTTTTCATCTGCGACAGGCAAGGAGGCTGGCCCCTATCTCTCCCGGAACGATCTGGCCACGGTGATCCAAGCCACAGTCATCTCAAGGCTGGATTACTGCAACGCGCTCACGTTGGCCTTCCTCTGTTGGTGACCCGGAAGCTCAGGCTAGTGCAGAACACTGCCGCCCGGCTCCTGTCTGGCACGCCAGCTGGCGCCCACATAACACCTGTTTTGCAGGATCTGCACTGGCTGCCAATTGAGCACCGGATCACCTTCAAAGTGTTGGTCCTCACCTTTAAGGCCTTACACGGCCTGGGGCCAGCATATTTGAGGGACCGTCTCACCCCATATTGCCCTCCGAGATCACTTCGGTCTGAGGACTCCAATCTCCTGGAGATACCTTCAGCTAAACTCGCAAGGCTGACTGCTACCCGCCGGAGGGCGTTCTCTGTCATAGCACCTACGCTGTGGAACGCCCTCCCGGCCGGAACTCGGGCTATGAAGGACTTGCTCCCGTTTAGACGGGCCTGTAAAACATACCTGTTTAAGCAGGCCTTTGGTGAGTAAGTCCTGCCCATGCCCCGCCATCTATTCGTTCTTCTGAGGATGATGTGCTGTTCATTGTTTTAACTGTGTTATTAATTACTATACTGCTGTTGTTTTTAATTGTTTTAAACTGCTTATTGCCTGTATTTTACTGTGCCCTTCGGCTCCTGTAAGCCGCCGCGAGCCTCAGGGAGTCGGCGGCATAGAAGCCCGAATAATAAATAAATAAATAAATATCCAAGTCTTCCCCAGCCTCCTAAAGGACAACAGAGAGGGGGCAGATCTAGCATCACTTGGGACAGAGTTCCACAGCCGAGGGGCGACAACAGAGAAGGCCCTGTCTCTCGTCCCCACCAGACACGCTTGCGAAGCCGGCGGGACTGAGAGCAGGGCCTCTCCGGAGGATCTTAATGTTCTTGATGGTTCACAGGGGAGAATCCGTTCGGACAGGTAAACTGGGCCAGAAGCATATAGGGTTTTGTAAGTTAAAACCAGCACTTTGAATTGTGCCCGGAAGCTACTTGGCAGCCAGTGGAGCTGGCGCAGCAAGGGAGTTGTATGCTCCCTGTGCCCCGCTCCTGTTAGTAACCTGGCTGCCGAACGTTGGACTAATTGCAGCTTCCGAGCAGTCTTCAGAGGCAACCCCACATAGAGAGCGTTGCAGTAGTCTATTCAGGATGTAACCAGAGCATGGACCACCGTGGCCAAGTCAGACTTCCCAAGGTACGGGCGCAGCTGGCGCACAAGCTTTAACTGTGCAAAAGCTCTCCCGGCCACCGCCGAGACCTGGGTCTCGGATCACTCCCAGACTGCGAACCTGGGCCTTCAGGGGGAGTGTAGCCCCGTCAAGCACAGGCTGTAACCCTATACCCTGTTCGGCCTTACGACTGACCAGGAGTACCTCTGTCTTGTCTGGATTTAGTTTCAATTTTTTAGCCCTCATCCAGTCCGTTACAGCGGCCAAGCCCCGGTTCAGGACTTGAACAGCCTCCTTAGTAGCAGGTGGGAAGGAGTGACAGAGTTGGACATCATCTGCGTACAGATGACACCGCACCCCGAAACTCCGGATGATCTCCCCCAACAGCTTCATGTATATGTTAAATAACATACAGCCTCCCTGTGCATTTCAACCAGAAATAAAAAGTTAAGGTCAGTGCAGCAGCAGTTCCCTGAAAAAGGCAAGACAAGAGCTGATGTTGTTCTCCATCTTGTTACGGCGGCAACAAAAGGGTTCGTTCATCAGTCTGTAATACAGAACCAATTGTGCCGGACATTAGAGAACTAGTTATGCATGGATTTAAGAAACGTGGCTTCAAGTTCTCAACTGTACAACACACACATACTGCTCTGTGTGTACATGGCTTCATGTTGCCTGTTGGTTTGTGGTGGCCTTGGACAAATCTCCAACAATGAAATGGGACTTGAACATTTTGACAAAGTTATTGCTAATTGTGTCTCTGCATTCTGTCCTAACAGTGGATTCTTGTCCAGTATGTGGGTTGTGTGTGTGTGTGTGTGTGTGTGTGTGTGTGTGTGTATATACTGTATATATATCTATATATATAAAAATCGAGTGGTCGTGCAACTCGGTATATACACAGCTAAACTATAAGCCTCACAACCACCAAAACCCCCAAATACATTCCACCACACCACGAGGTATGTCTAGCCCACAAAAAACCCGGCCTACATACCTCACAACCCCCCCAAACAGCCCCCCAAAAAACCCATTAAAACCTGCCTTAGCGCCGCGTCGTTAATGGCAACGGCCTCCTTCCCCCGTGAGGGGAGGGGAAACGCTCTGCTTACCAATGGTGGCGGCGCACTCAGCCCCCAACCCCATCACCTCGCCCTCAGCCCTCGCTTACCATTTCGTCCTCCTTCTCCCGTGCAGCCTGGGACCGGCACCGGCTACAAGTCACCGGAGAAGGCCGAGGAGGCGGCGGCACGGCCCGGGACCGGAACCGGCAGAGAGCCGGCGGAGGAGGCGGCAGCGGACACGGAGCCGACCGCGCGACACGGGTCAAGAAGTGGCTGCGAGACGGCGGACTACCCTCGGCTTCTTCGGCCGGCTCCCAGCCGGTTCCAGACACGGGCCGTGCCGCCGCCTCCTCGGCCCTCTCCGCGTGGCGGGGAGTGGGGGAGTGGAAGAGGCGTGGTCACGCCCGGCAGAGACGTGAGGGAAGCTACCCTTTTCACGGCCATCTCTTTCTCCTTCGCTCCCTGCCCTTCTTCATTCAATCAAGGTAGGAGGGCAGGGGAAGAGACAGAGGTGCCCGGCAAAGGGCACCTTCCTTCCCTCTTCGACGGGTTCACACGCTTCCCCCCTTCTCTAGCTCTGTGTGTCTCGCGAGAGCGCGAGACACATACAGAGCGAGGGAGAGCCGCCCGGGTCCGGAAACAGCTGTGAGGCAGCGGAAGAGGCCGACGAGACAGCGGAGGAGATGCCCACGGCGCCGCCGTCACGGTGGCGAAGATTCCCCTTCGCCCCCCCCTTACGAGACCGCCAAACAGGAGGCGAAAAAGGGCGAGGAGCCATTGGAAGAGGCGTCCATGGCGCCGGAAACACAAACAGCCACAGCGAAGCGGGGCCAGGTCAGCTAGTGTATATATATATATATATATATATATATATATATATATATATATATATAAAATCAAATGTTGTGGCATAGAGCAATCCACACATTTTCATGATCAACTCAGCTAAATATTTTATTATAATCACATGTCCATCTTCTTAATAATTTATTTATTTATTTATTTATTATTTCGATTTGTATACCGTCCTTCCAGATTGGCTCAGGACGGTTTACAGCATATCGAACTACAACAGCAACACAATAAAACAATGTAGTATTAAAACAGTTAAGATAATGTTAATCTATAACCAGATGGTTAAAGGCTAAAAGCCTGTCGGAAAAGCGCAGTTTTGCAAGCTTTCCGAAAAGCCAACAGCTCACTAATTTCTCGAACTTCTGCTGGTAACGCATTCCATAGGCTTGGTGCTACGGCAGAAAAAGTCCTCTGTCTGGTTGGCGACAGGTGAATGGTTCGTAGGGAAGGAATCTGCAAGAGGTTTTGATCCTCAGATCGAAGGGATCTCTGGGGAACATATGGGAATAGGCAGTCCCTCAAGTACACTGGCCCCAGACCATACAAGGCCTTAAAGGTCAAAACCAACACTTTGAAGATGATCCGGTGCTCAATTGGCAACCAGTGCAGTCGCTGCAGAGTTGGAGTAATGTGAGCCCTGGCCGGCACTCCAGCCAAGAGTCTCGCTGCCGCGTTCTGCACCAGTTTAAGCTTCTGGAAGACCAATGTAAAGGGCATTACAGTAGTCTAGCCTCGAGATGACCGTCACCTGGATCACTGTGGCCAGGTCATTTCCGGAGAGATAGGGCGCCAGCCATCTAGCCTATCGCAGGTGGAGAAAAGCGGATCTGCTAACAGCCAAGAACTGAGCCTCCATTGTCAGCAGCGGGTCCAACTGGACTCCCAGACTCTTTACTAAGGACGACAGGCATAGTGCCTCACCGTCCAGAGTAGGCAGCCAGAGCCCACATCCCCCGGGTGCCCCAGCCAAAGGATCTCTGTCTTCGATGGATTCGCTCTCAACCGGCGGGCTCGTACCCAACCAGTCACGGCTTCAAGGCATAGTTGGAAACAATCGGGTACAGTGCCCGGCCGGCCGTCCATCCTCAGCACCAGCTGGGTGTCATCAGCGTACTGGTGACACTCCAAACCAAAGCTTCGCACCAATTTGGCAATGGCCGCATGTAGATGTTAAATAATAAAGGGGAGAAAATGGCTCCCTGAGGCACCCCACAACTTAGGGGGAGCCTCTCAGAAACCATCCCTCCCCTCTCCACTCGCTGTCCCTGATCTAGGAGAAATGAGGACACCCATTTAGGAGCAGTCCCCCTAACCCCTGTCACGGCTAGGCGGTGGGTTAACAATGCGTGGTCTACCGTATCAAAAGCTGCCGTGAGGTCCAATAATACATGCAGCGCTGATCCCCCTTGATCCAATCGGCAGTGGAGCTGGTCTGTGATGGCGACCAGCACAGTCTCTGTCCCATGTCCAATACGGAAACCGGACTGGTAGGGATCTAATCTGGCTATTTATTTATTATTTATTTATTAACTTCGATTTAGTATACCGCTCACTCCGGAGCTCAGAGCGGTTTACAGAAGAAGCATAAACACCGTGAGTAATAAAACAGATTAAACAGTTAAAACACATTTAAACATCAAAGCAGTTAAAACATATTAAAAACACTAGCCCTCAGCAAGGCTGGGGGGACAAGATAAGAATCTGGGGGGGGCCATAGGCGGTATGGCACACAGTGTGGTTGAGTTAAGGGCCGAACGCCTTCCTAAAGAGCCAAGTCTTCAAGGCCTTGCGGAAGGGCAGAAGAGCGCGGATGGCGCGGATCTCCTCCGGGAGGCCGTTCCAGAGACTTGGGGCAGCTACAGAGAATGCCCTCCGCCGTGTAGTGGCCAGTCTGCAGGTTCCAAGGGAAGGCACCTCAAGGAGGTTAAGCTCCTCAGAGCGCAGTGATCTCGCGGCACATAAGGGGTAAGTCGCTCTCCCTCAGGTACACTGGCCCCAAACCATAGATGGCCTTAAAGGTGAGAACTAACACCTTGAAGAGGACCCGAATTCAATCGAGAGCCAGTGCAGCTCGCGCAAGAGTGGGGTCGCGGTCAGATCTTGCAGCACCCAGGAGGAGGCGGGCTGCGGCATGCTGCACTAGCTTAAGCTTCCGGATCATCGACAAGGGAAGGCCAATGTAGAGCGCATACAGTAATCGAGCCTCGAGATGACCGTGGCTTGGATCACCGTAGCAAGGTCGCGTTGGGAGAGGTAGGGAGCCAGGCGCTTAGCCAACCGTAGGTGGTAGAATGCTGTCCTGCAGGTGCAGCCGATCTGCTCCTCCATGGACAGGTGGGCGCCCAGCCGACCCCAGACTTTTTACCGATGGCTGAGGGCAGAGGGCCACACCATCGAACGCTGGCAGCTGGGTCGCACCCCGGCGGCCCAGCCACAAGATCTCTGTCTTCGCCGGGTTCACCTTCAACTTACTGGCTCGCAGCCATCCAGTCATTTAGGAACTGCTGCAGCTGGTCCGCTACTGCCCTCTCAATCACCTTACCCAGGAACGGTAAATTCGAAACTGGGCGGTAACTGGAGGGAACCGAACAATCTAAGTTTGGTTTTTTCAGTAGCAGACTCACCATCACCTCTTTCAATCCCTCTGGAAACACTAGGAAGTATATATCTTCAATAGAACTATATTTGAATAAGGGATTAATGGAATGGTTTGATATCACAAAAAAAATTGAGAGCCTTCTTGAACCAATTGGACTTTCAGAGCAATTCTGAGGATATCCCACAAAAGTGCCTGAAAGGCACCTGGTGATCTCTCATTAGAATCCGGGCTATGTTTAGAAAACATGGCTAGTAGAGATGTGCAATTCAGAGAAAGGACATGCCCTTTTGGGGTCCCTTTATGGCTAACCCCTTATTCTGTTTACCAGGAAATTACCTGAATGGAAAGGGCTGTTGCCGTTTTCATTCGGCAAAGATTCGGCCCATTGGTTACAATGGGAGGCTTTAAAACTTCAATCCTAAGGCCTATCTGCATGATACATACCACATTTACAACTTCAGGCCTGCAAAGTTCAAACCGTTTCACCAATCTACTTAATTTTTGGAATTATTTTAAGTTTTAATCACAACATTGTTTAAAATAAGACAAACTGCAAGAGCGGGTTCTGGGAATTGTAGTCGCTGGTTGTGTCCATTCTGAGCCAATCAGAGCATGGACACAACCAGGCTTATTATTGGCTGAGAGGCACACAGAGAGAAAAACTTTAATTCCCACCATGCTCCGAGAGGAACTTTTCAGTGGCCACCCTATCCTAGTGTCACTGGGAGGAGGAGGTAACTTTCCAAGAAAAAAAATGGAAAAGGTTTCTTCTACCAGGGAGAGAAAAAAAAACTCCGAAAATCCCCTGAGGCAGTGTAGGTATTTTGTGGACTTAACTCTTTCCGAAAAGAGACTTTTCAATGCCCCCCTGAGTTATGTTTCAAGGCTAAGCTTGATAAATACTATGGGGACTCTGCACCATCAATTTCAATGGTAAAAAAGTGGTTTACTGAATTTCATTGTGGCCGTACAAGCACGGAAGGTGCCAAACGTTCTGGACGCCCAGTTGAGGTCTCTACACGCGAAACAATTGAAAAAAAATCACGATATGGTGTTGGCCGATCGGAGATTGAAAGTGTGAGAGATTGTGGAAGCCAAAGGCATCTCACGTGGCTCAGTGGTTTCAATTTTAAATGATCACTTGGGTATGAGAAAGCTTTCCGCAAGATGGGACCAGGACAATGCAAGGGTGCACACATGTGCAATTTCCATGGCAACAATCCATGAATTGAGATACAAATTGCTCCCTCATCCGCCCTATTCTCCGGATTTAGCCCCAAGTGACTATTTCTTGTTTCCAAACCTGAAGAAATGGCTTGGTGGAAAGAGATTTGATTCCAACCATGACATCATCTCACAAACAAATACCTATTTTGATGACCTCGACAAATCTTATTTTTTGGAAGGGATAAAAAAAATTGGAGAAGCGTTGGGCAACGTGTATAGAGCTCAAAGGAGACTACGTTGAAAAATAAAATGATTTTTTAAATCCAAAAACCTGTGTTTCATTCAAAAAGTCACGGATTTATTGACCCACCCTCGTATATTGCAGACTTAACTCTATCTTCTGCAGTAGCTGATAAAATCTGGCTCTCTCAATTCATTTTGCCAAGCTTTTCGGTTCCTTCCTATCCTGTCTGTTTTCGGAGATTATATTAAACGGACCACCGAATATTACAAATCATTTTTGTTCAAACTGATTTGGGCGGGCCCAAGCCTAATGGCTAGCTGTCAAAGATAACAATGCAAGAAAGAGTTGAATCCAGCAGGGAAAGAGGAAGACCACGTTACAAGTGGGTTGGCTCAATAAAGGAAATCATAACCCTGAGTTCAAAACAGTGTATCTCGAAGGTCTCTCATTCATCATCATAAATCAAAGCCAACATGAAGGTGTATATTAAAACATGCTGAGGTGCTCAAACGAAGAACAGTGAGGAAGTCATGAAAATGATAAAATTCAAAGCTTGTAACCTGATTTCTTCCCCAACAGATACTGACAAAACCTTCAGGGGAGTTTATGCAGATTTGTATGTCTGTGAACTTGATGAACACGTAACTTCGTAAGCGCCTCCAATGTACATTCCGTTATTATATGCTAAATATACACTCTATTTCAAATGCCCTATTTCAGACATTGTATTTAAGCCAAACATGAAGAAACTAAAATCTGGAAAGTCACCTATAACAGACAACTCTACTAGCAAATTGTGTAAGGTTTCTGGTGATGCATTAATCGGCCTCTTAAATCCCTCTGCAACAGCATATCAAAAGAAAGGGAGCTTTCCAAAAGGTGGCATGCGTGTGTGTGTATATATATGTGTGTGTGTGTGTGTATATATATATATATATGTGTGTGTGTGTGTGTGTGTGTGTGTATGTGTCTGTGTGTGTATCTTCTATTATGTAAAGGGGTTCCCGTCATGGAACGACCGTCCCAAACAGAGAAACCTTACAATGCAGAAACACCAAACTTGCCAACAGAAATAGGCCTCAAGCAAGGTAGGTTTGTAGCAAAGAAACTTTCCCCTCCAAAACCTAAAAGGCCCCCAAAACAACGAGTAAAAAAAACTACATTTCCCAGCATCCTCCGGGGCTGCCAACGACTCTCCCAGCCTCTACATTCTGACAACATGATTGGCTGCCAATAAGGGCAGATTTGCATAACTCCTGTACTGGCCAGCCAACATGAACATTCCGACCCATAACAAACTGTCAGAGGAGGAGGATAAGGCAAAGGGCTGAGGCACAAACACAAACACCCAATTCACTTCCCACAGAAAATTTACACCCCTACAAATCACAGACCACACCCAAAATTGACAGTAAGGCTTCATTAACTTAATTTCCCTGACTAGGCCTCACTTAATGGAATGCTGCTTACGCTCTGAATTGACAGTAAGGCTTCATTAACTTGATTCTCCCAACTACGCCTCAGCTCATTGGACATTGTGTATGGCCTCCATGGATAATGGGATTTGTACTACTTCAAAACCCATCATTCCCCACAGACCACTGTGGCCCAGAACCAAGACCAATAAAGACCAAACTTGGCACACAATGCCCCCCATGACCCACACTCCATCCGACTGCAGTTCAGAGGAGGACATACCATGGATAATGGGATTTCACTACCTCCACTCACTTCCAAAGTACCCCACCCACACAAGAAACAACCTCTACATCAACACAGCAGACAGAAAGACAAAAAACATTGTATATCCACAAGCTATGCAGAACGCCAGCAACACCACACACCGACAACTCCCCAGGACTTCCAACATCCCACCCACCAGAACAACCCACAACGACACAGCCATGGCCCCACCAAGACTATAACTAACAACAATTCCAACCCTTACATACTCAGACTTTCTCGCATCTCCTAAATAGGGCACAGCAACGCGTGCCGGGTACAGCTAGTATATGTGTATGTATGTATGTATGTGTGTGTGTGTGTATATATATATATGCTCTGTCCGTAATGAGGTTGAAGTAAACAAAAAAAACCACTGGACAAAAACACACCAAATTTGGCAACAAAATGTCTCACAATGCAAGGTGTGACCAACAAAACAAAACAAAAAAAATACAAATCCTAAATCCTAAAAAAGTAGAAGATGCCACTAAGGCCCTTGCCTTTCCACTCTCAGCCACTTCAGAATGTTAGAATGTTGAGGTGGGCCAATCAGAACCCATATGTAAATAACACAACAGTGGCAACCAATCATCATTTCTGACAGCCTCAGGCCCTTGCCTTTCCCGTCTCAGCCACTATAGAGTTTTAGAACTTTGGCACTGTCCAATCATATGCAAATAATACCACAGTGGAAACCAATCAGAAAGCTGCCACATATCCGCCCTCCGTACACATAGATACATACATAATATGTTACTACTATATTACTATATTAAAGACACTCATAGAATAGAGTTAGAAGGAACTCCACCATGGTATTAGGGGAGAACAGACAGGAAGGAAGGAGAGAAGAAAGGAGGGAAGCAAAAAGGGAAGGAATGAAGGAGGGAAAGGGAAAAGGAAGGAAAGAGAGAAGGAAGGAAGGAGGTACCAAAGTAAGAAAGAAGAGAAAGTAGAAAGGAAAAGGAAAGGAAAGTCAGGAAAGAGGTAAAAAATGAAGGGAGGAGAAAAGGAAATAAGTGAAAGAAGGAAAAAAACAGGGAGGGAAGAAAGGAGATGAAAAAGTGAAATAAGGAAGGAAACAGGGAGGCTCACCACAACATGAGGAACCTTATTTAGGACTCAGGGCATTAGAAAGGTTGAGAACCACTGCATTAATACATATATCTTTCTGTTTAATTGCTATTACATTTTTAAAAAAAATAATTTCTAAGGGGCGGTGAGTAAATTTTTCCCTGAAAAGGGGGCAGTAGGCCAAATAAGTTTGGGAACCACTGCTCTAATCCTCTTAACTGAAAGGGCAACACTCCTCCTGTCAACAGGCACCTGTCAGTTGACTCCTGTCAAAATTTGAACAAGCTGTGTCATTTAGTTTGTGTTTGACAGCCATTGATAGCAGACTACCGCGTGATTTGAGGAGAAAATAGAAAAAAGTGAATTTTGGGTGCTCATTAAGCACTATTTTTTGCAGGGAAAAAACCATCACTCAAACCAAGGCTAAGCTTGATAAATACTATGGGGACTCTGCACCATCAATTTCAATGGTAAAAAGTGGTTTACTGAATTTCGCTGTGGCCGTAAAAGCACGGAAGATGGCGAACGTTCTGGACGCCCAGTTGAGGTCTCTACACCCGAAACAATTGAAAAAATTCACTGTATGATGTTTGACGATCGGCGATTGAAAGTGCGAGAGACTGTGGAGGTCATAGGCATCTCACATGGCTCAGTGGTTTCAATTTTAAATGATCACTTGGGTATGAGAAAGCTTTCCGCAAGATGGGACCGGGACAATGCAAGGGTGCACACAATGCTAGGGTGCACACATGTGCAATTTCCATGGCAACAATCCATGAATTGGGATACAAATTGCTCCCTCATCCACCCTATTCTCCGGATTTAGCCCCAAGTGAGTATTTCTTGTTTCCAAACCTGAAGAAATGGCTTGGCGGAAAGAGATTTGATTCCAACCATGACATCATCTCACAAACAAATACCTATTTTGATGTCCTCGACAAATCTTATTTTTTGGAAGGGATAAAAAAATAGAGAAACGTTGGGCAATGTGTATAGAGCTCAAAGGAGACTACGTTGAAAAATAAAATGATTTTTTTTATCCAAAAACCAATAAGTCACAGACTTATTGACCCGCCCTCGTAGATCCACATAAAGTTTAGAGATAGCTATTTACCGAATTTATTCCTGTGTACACTATAAAGGACTTTAGCACGTAATGGACTGCTGCAGGAAAAAAATGGCCCAAACTAGTCAGACTGGTAGAGTGTGCCGTGAATAAATGCCGCAAATGTGTCATTTGGAGAACAAAGCATATGGTATGTCAACCATCAAGGATTCTGCATACTTTGGTGCATTCTTCTGGGCCTAAATTGCGCGCTTAAGTATGCCTGGAAAATTAAGAGGCTATTCCAATCAAAAACTCACTGTGAGAGAGCTGAAAAGAGGAAACTCTCATATCTTACCGAAATTGGTATTTCTTTTCCAGAACTTACCCATATTAAGAAACAACGAACTATTTAAAGATTGGAACAAAGAAATATTGAAATTTATATGGAAAGGAAAGAAACCTAGAATTAAATACATTCATATGATTGACACAAAAGATAGAGGAGGATTTGGTCTACCGGATCTCAGACTCTATTACGAAGTGGCAGGCATGACTTGGACTAAAGATTGGATACTGCTAAAAAGGGGGGGGGGAATCTAGCCTTAGAAGGATTCAATTTGAGGGTGGGATGGCATGCCTAACTATGGTATAACTAAGAAAAAAAAGAGAAAAATTTTAATAACCATTTAATAAGATCTTCACTATTAAAGGTCTGCCAGAAATATAAGGACAAATTATATTCTAAAACGCCAATGTGGTTGTCCCTGTTGGAAGCGGGACAAAGGAGACCACTTGGATGAACAACTTGGCCGACATATAAAGAAGTACTGAAGGATGACTTCTATGAAAGAATATTTAAAAAAGAAAAGAAAAACGTAACAAATATTTACAACTAGCTGTACCCGGCACGCGTTGCTGTGCCCTATTTAGGAGATGCGAGAAAGTCTGTGGGAAGTGAATTGGGTGTTTGTGTTTGTGCCTCAGCCCTTTGCCTTATCCTTCTCTGACAGTTTATTATGGGTCGGAATGTTCATGTTGGCTGGCCAGTACAGGAGTTATGCAAATCCGCCCTTATTGGTAGCCAATCATGTTGTCAGAATGTAGAGGCTGGGAGAGTCGTTGGCAGCCCCGGAGGATGCTGGGAAATGTAGTATTTTACTCGTTGTTTTGGGGGCCTTTTAGGTTTTGGGGGGGAAAGTTTCTTTGCTACAAACATACCTTGCTTGAGGCCTATTTCTGTTGGCAAGTTTGGTGTTTCTGCGTTGTAAGGTTTCTCTGTTTGGGACTGTCGTTCCATGACAACTCTTCCTTTATATATATAGATAAACTGTTAGAATGGTCAACAGAAAAGGAGACAATAAAGGAATGTATGATTACTTGGGCTAGAAATATTGGAAGGACAATAAGACTAATGTGGGGGGAAAATTAAATATACATACTCTATAGCAGTGTTTCCCAACCAGTGTGCCGGGGCACACTAATGTGTCGTGGGAAATTGGAACCTCCAGAAAGGGGGGGGGGGAGTCTAGTGTGCTGAAGTATAAAAGCCCTAAGAAACCTACCCCCCCTCCCCACCCATTGTCTACTTGGTCTCTCCCTCTCCATGCATTGGGAAGGCCCGCCTCCCTTTCCCCAAGTAGAGACCTCCTCTTGCCTCCTGGGGGTTCTGTGTGGGAAGCTTGGCCCAGTTCTATCATTGGTGGGGTTCAGAATGCTCTTTGATTGTAGGGGAACCATAAATCCCATCAACTACAACTCCCAAATGTCAAGGTCTATTTCCCCTGAACTCCTTCTGCGTTCACATTTGGGCATATTGAGTATTCGTGCCAAGTTTGGTCCTGATCCAACATTGTTTGACTCCGTAGTGCTCTCTGGATATAGGTGAACTACAACTCCAAAACTCAAGGTCAATGCCCACCAAACTCTTATAGCATTTTCTCTTGGTTATGGGAGTTCTGTGTGGGAACTTTGTGTCTTTCTGCCATTCCTGCCAGGATATCTCTGTTGTGTTCATCGAAACAGGCCCAGGTTTCACACTGAGTGTATAAATAAATTTAAAAACATATTAACTATATGTATTACTGTGTTCGAGTGTCATTTTGTGTCATTTTGGTTGGTGGTGTGCCCCAGGATTTTGCAAATGTAAAAAGTGTGCCGCAGCTCAAAAAAGGTTGGGAAACACTGCTCTATAGACATGAAAGAAAAGTAGTTCAAGATGTACTATAGATCAGGGATGCCCAGGAAGTCGATCACGATCGACCAGTAGATCGTGGGACCGAAGGAGGTCGATCACAGCTGGATGGGGCGCTACTCAGAGGGGGCGGAGCCAGGCCAAGCCAAGCCAAGGCCCCTCCCCGGCTTTGGCACTCCCAGCAGCTGCTCCAGCCTTGAGGAGGGCAGGGCCAAGCTATGCCACCACTGGCTTGGTACTGCCATTGTCAAGCCTGGAGAAGCTACTGGGAGCTCCAAAGCCAGAGGGGAGGGGGCGGGGCTTGGCGCGGCATGGCTCTGCCCCCCTCTGGCTTCCGCTCTACCAGCAGCTTCTCCAGGCTTGAGGATGGCAATGTCAAGCCAGTCTTATGCTAGCTATGCCACCACCACTGCCATCCTCAAGCCTGGAGAAGCTGCTGGTAGAGCTGAAGCCAGAGGGGGGCGGAGCCATGCCACGCCAGGCCCCACCCCTCCCCTCTCCAGCCTTGAGGAGGTAGGTAGATCTTTCTGACTTGGTTTTATTATAAGTAGCTCGAATGCTGAAAAAGTGTGGGCACCCCTGGTATAGATGGTACATAACACCGCAAAAGCTAGTATCTATTATATAAATGGGTTCACGTCATGTGATGTATACCTCAAATAAAGAAACCTTACAATGCAGAAACACAATATTTGCCAACAGAAATAGGCAAGCAAGGTATGTTTGTAGCAAAGAAACTTTCCCCCCCAAAACCTAAAAGGCCCCCAAAACAACGAGTAAAAATAAAACTACATTTACCAGCATCCTCTGGGGCAGCCAAAGACTCACCCAGCCTCTACATTCTGAACAACATGATTGGCTGCCAATAAGGGCGGATTTGCATAACTGCTGCACTGGTCAGCCAACATGAAAATTCGATCCATAAAAAACTGCCAAAACAAAATAAGGAAAAGGCCTGAGCCAATCCCCAATACAAACACCCAAATCACTTGCAACCCAAAAATTTACACCCCAAAAAAATCACAGACCACTGCCCAAAATTGACAGTAAGGCTTCATTGACTTGATTTCCTAACTAGCCCTCACTCACTGGGAAGCTGTTTACGCTCTGAATTGACAGTAAGACTCTGAATTCATTAACTTGATTCTCCCGACTAGGCCTCAGCTCATTGGACATTGTGTATGGCCTGAATTGACAGTAAGGCTTCATTAACTTGCTGTTCCTAACTAGGCCTCAGCTCATGGGACATTGTGTATGGCATGAATTTACAGTAACCTACCTTGGCACACAGAGCCCCGACCATGCATGATGGGACTTGAAGTACCACCATGGAAAATGGGATTTGTAGTACTTCAAAACCCATCATTCCCCACAGACCACTGTGGCCCAGAACCAAGACCAATAAAGACCCAACTTAAGAACATAAGAAGAGCCATGCTGAATCGGGCCTCAGCCCATCTAGTCCAGCATTCTGTGTCACACAGTGGCCCACTAGTTGTACACAGGGATCTCTAGCAGAAAGGAGGGCAAAACCCCACCTGCTGACCCCACAACCAGTACCGGAGAAAATCCTGCCTGCCTCCATCAACACAGAGGTGGCACTTGGATGTCCATTTCAGTAGCTACTGATTCCCTTGGTATCCATGAATCTGTCTAATCCTGCCTTGAAGCTGTCCAGGCTTGGCACACCATGCCCCCCATGACCCACACTCCATCCAACTGCAGTTTAGAGGAGGGCACACCGTGGATGATTGGACTTTCTCACATCTCCTAAAAAGGGCACAGCAACGCGTGCCGGGTACAGCTAGTTAATGTATAAAACAGCAAGCAACAAATGTTGGGAGTGTGAGAATGCAGTGGGAACATTCTGCCATACATGGTGGTCATGTCCAAGAGTCAACTCCTACTGGAGAAAAATACTAGACTTATGTGAAAAAAATACTTAAAGTAAAAATCCAACTGAAACCAGAATATTTTCTGTTGGGAATAACAGACAAAGATCTAGAACTAGATCAAAACCAAGACATTTTGTTCACTTTCCTAACTACAGCAGCGAGAATGGTTCATGCCAAAAAAAAAAAAAGGAAATTGAAGGAGCTGGCAACAATGGAAGAATTGATCAACAAAATAGTGGACATAAAAGAAATGGACAAATTAACGTTTGCTCTGAAAGACACTCATGGAAGACCTATCCAAAAAACAGACTGGAAATTATATGAAGAATTTTTGAAGATCTATAAAGGACAGGAAAATTAACTTCACCAAGGCAGGACTGTGGCGGAAGAAGAGATATGCCAATTGAGAGGGAAAAGATAAAACACCTATAAGCACGGAAAGGAGGACTAGGAAGTCACAAACCCTTTTCCCTTCCCCATTTTTCCTAGGACTATCCTTCCAATGTCACACCCCCTTTACCTCCCTTAAACTTTCCTTAAATTTCCCTTCCCCAAAACATTAGATAGGTAGGTTTTTTTGTAATCAATGTATATATAAAATGTATGCAAGAATTTTTTTCTTAAGAAAAGAGGAGACTGTCTGAAATCAAGAGAAACCACATAAAAGCTTGTGCAGATATGGATGAGTGTACACTCGAAATGAAACAAACTGTGCATCTGAACTAATTAGAGAGTTTGGTGCTGTGTGCCTTCAAATTGTTTCCAATTTAGAACCAACTCTAAGGTTAACTTATCACAAGATTTCTTTGGAAGGGGGTTTGCCTTTGTCTTCCTCTACGACAATGTACGACAATGGCTGAGCAAGGATTTGGACTCTGGCTTCCAGAAGTCTTAATTCTACATTCAAACTATGACAATTAGAGACTAAATCACAGCAATGTTTATCTAACATGAAGTGGGGAAGGAAGGATTCATGCTAAACATGTTTACTTAGAAGTGGCTCCCAATGACATCAACACTACTTTGAAAATTTTTGTGAGTCAACTCTCGACACTCAAGATGAAGTATGTTACTGACTACTGAACACATATTCACTCTGGGCTTGATACAACAAGGGAGATCCATAGAAGGATATTTTTGTTCAAGCAGCCCACACTTTTTCAGCATGCGCGCTACTTATAATAAAACCAAATCAGAAAGATCTACCGAGAGAGAAGCAGGGTGGAGCAGGGGGAGGGGGCGGGGCTTGGCATGGCCTGGCCTGGCTCCGCCCCCCTCTGGCTCTAGCTCTACCACAGTTTCTCCAGGCTTGAGGAGGGTAGTGCCAAGCCAGTGGTGGCATAGCCACTAGTAGCCACTACTGGCTTGGCACTACCCTCCTCAAGGCTGAAGAAGCTATGGTAGAGCTGTAGCTGGGGGAGGGGGCGGGACTTGGCGCGGCATGGCTCCGCCCCCCCCCCCTCTGGCTTTAGCGCTACCACAGCTTCTCCAGGCTTGAGGAGGGTAGTGCCAAGCCTGGGGTGGCAACTAGCCACTACTGGCTTGGCACTACCATCCTCCGGGCTGACGTAGTTGTGGTCGCGCTGAAGCTGGGGAGGGGGCTGGGCTTGGTGCGGCCTGGCTCCGCCCCTCCCCGTTGGCTTTAGCGCTACCACAGCTTCTCCAGGCTAGAGGAGGGTAGTGCTAAGCCTGGGATGGCTTAACTAGCCACTACTGGCTTGGCACTACCCTCCTCAAGGCTGAAGAAGCTGTGGTAGCACTAAAGCCAGGGGAGGGGGCGGGACTTGGCGGGGCATGGCTCCGCCCCCTCCCCCCTCTGGCTTTAGCGCTACCACAGCTTCTCCAGGCTAGTGGAGGGTAGTGCCAAGCCTGGGGTGGCTTAACTAGCCACTACTGGCTTGGCACTACCCTCCTCAAGGCTGAAGAAGCTGTGGTAGCACCAGCTCCAGGGGCGGGGCTTGGTGCGGCCTGGCTCCGCCCCCTCCCCCTTTGGCTTTAGCGCTACCACAGCTTCTCCAGGCTAGAGGAGGGTAGTGCCAAGCCTGGGATGGCTTAACTAGCCACTACTGGCTTGGCACTACCCTCCTCAAGGCTGAAGAAGCTGTGGTAGCACTGAAGCCAGGGGAGGGGGCGGGGCTTGGTGCGGCCTGGCTCCGCCCCCTCCCCCTTTGGCTTTAGCGCTACCACAGCTTCTCCAGGCTAGAGGAGGGTAGTGCCAAGCCTGGGATGGCTTAACTAGCCACTACTGGCTTGGCACTACCCTCCTCAAGGCTGAAGAAGCTGTGGTAGCACTGAAGCTGGGGGAGGGGCCTGGCTGGCATGGCCCCCCCCCCCCTTTGGCTTTAGCGCTACCACAGCTTCTCCAGGCTAGAGGAGGGTAGTGCCAAGCCTGGGATGGCTTAACTAGCCACTACTGGCTTGGCACTACCCTCCTCAAGCCTGCAGAAGCTGTGGTAGAGCTGACGCCAGGGAGGGGGCGGGGCTTAGTGTGGCCTGGCTCCGCCCCTCCCCCTGTTTTAGCGCTACCACAGCTTCTCCAGGCTAGAGGAGGGTAATACCAAGCCAGTGGTGGCATAGATAGCCACTACTGGCTTGGCACTACCCTCCTCAAGCCTGGAGAAGCTGTGGTAGTGCTGAAGCTGGGGAGGGGGCGTGGCTTGGAGCGGCATGGCTCCGCCCCCTCTGAGAAGTGCCCCATCCAGCTGGGATCGACCTCCTTCGGTCCCGGGATCGACCAATCGATCGCGATCGACTTCCTGGGCACGCCTGCACTAAGGTGTACATCAGGTTCTATACTACAATGTTTACAAGGACCCACCAAACAGGTTTTTTGAAACAGATATAATTCCCATAGCCCCAAGCTGTCAAACATGCCAGATTATTTAAGATTATAGTTTGATTTATGCCTGTGCATGTAAAGTTCATTCTTCATATCCAGATATTTTAAACTGAAAATCCCACAAGTGTTACAAATAACTCTTCCTTGTCCACAATATGTTTGATATTATCTGGACTTGCAGCTCACTCTGAATCAATGTTCCTAACATTTAGACAGGAATATCTGCAGTTTCCCTAATGTCACTGGACAGTTCTCACCGGTACAGTAGAGTCTCGCTTATCCAACCTTCACTCATCCAACGTTCTGTATTATCCAACACAGTCTGCCTCCTGCCAGGATCCACAGCTATTTCAATACATTGTGATGTTTTGGTGCTAAATGCGTAAATACAGTAATTACTACATAACGTTACAGTGTACTGAACTGCTTTTTCTGTCAATTTTGTTGTAAAACATGATGTTTTGGTGCTTAAATCAGGGGCAGCGAGTTGAGAGGATGGGACAAGTCTCCGAGAGGTGCCCCCTTTACTGTGGGGTGCCAAAAGGGGCTACCCTTTCCCCTCTTTTATTTAACATCTATGTTCAACCGCTTGCTCAGCTGGTACAGAGTTTTGGACTGGAGTGTTATCGGTACGCTGTTGACACCCAGCTCCTTCTGCCTCTGGAGACCGGGGCAGTTTCGATACCCGATAATTTTACCTTATGCCTTGAAGCTGTGACTAGATGGCTGCGTGCTAACAGGCTGGGCGTGAACCCGGTGAAGACCGAGATTCTGTGGCCTGGCCGCAGGGAGTAGAGCGCCCGCTGCCTACCCTCGATGGTGAGCCTCTTGCTCCATCGGCCACCGTAAAAAGCCTAGGTGTCATTTTGGACCCCTTGCTATCAATGGAGGCCCAGGTCTCCGCCGTCAGTAAACAGGCGTTTTTCCACCTTCACCAAGCCAGGCAGCTGGCGCCCTATCTTTCCGGGGAGGCCTTGGCCACAGTGGTCCATGCCATGGTCACCTTGAGACCGGACTACTGTAACGCTCTTTACGTTGGTCTTCCTTTGTCAGTGACCCGGAAACTTCGCATTGTTCAAAATTCAGCTGCCAGGCTTCTTACAGGAATTCTTGTGGGATGTCATATAACCGAAGACGGAGATCCTGTGGCCTGGTCGACCTGGGCTGGGTGGGTGCCGGTTGCCTACCCTGGATGGCGAGCGGCTTAACCCATCGCCATCGGTTAGGAGCTTGGGGGTTTTGTTGGACTCCTCGCTGACCATGGAGGCTCAGGTCTCCGCGGTCAGCAGGACGTCATTCTATCACCTCCGACAGGCTAGGCGACTGGCACCCTACCTGTCCAGGAACGACCTGGCCACGGTAATCCAACGGCGGTCATCTCGAGATTAGACTACTGTAATGCCCTCTACGTTGGCCTTCCCTTGGCGACAATCCGGAAACTCAAGCTAGTGCAGAATGCCGCCGCTCGCCTGCTGGCAGGACTGCCAGTGAGGGAGCATATCACACCTATTCTCCGGCAACTGCACTGGCTTCCTATCGAGTACCGAATTGCCTTCAAGGTGTTGGTGTTGACCTTTAAGGCCTTGCACGGCCTAGGGCCTGCGTACCTGAGGGACCGCCTTACCCCGTATTCTCCCCCGAGATCACTGCGCTCAGATGAACAGAATCTGTTGTTAGTACCATCAGTCCGCTCCTGCCACCTATCGACGACTAGACAAAGGACCTTTTCCGTAGCGGCACCAGTGCTCTGGAATGCCCTCCCAGACAGTACCCGAGCCATCTCGGAACTGGCCCCCTTTCGGATAGCCTGCAAGACGGCTCTCTTTGGCCTAGCTTTTAACTAAGCACACCAGACCAAGAGCCATGCCGTATGTCCTCTCATCCCGCGTATTGACGTAATGTGGTTTTAATGTGTTTTATGTTTATATGTTTTATGTTTTATTGTAGGGCCGCATGTCGACATGTCGTGACATGTTGCCCATAGATTCGCATTGTTATCCGCCCCGAGCCTGCTGGGAGGAGCGGAATACAAGAACGAACAATAAATAAAATTAATAAACACCTGTCCTGTGTCAGCTTCATTGGCTACCAATCGAATTCCAGATCTCCTACAAGGTACTGGTTCTAACCTTTAAGGTCTTGTACGGCCAGGGGCCGACATACCTTAGGGACCATCTCTCCCCCTATCAACCCCAGTGGTCATCTCGATCTTCTCAAGAGAATCTCCTCCATATACCGGGCCCTAGAGAAATCCGCCTGGAGGTCACTAGACGGAGAGCTTTCTCAGCCGCCGCCCCAAAACTGTGGGACTCTGCCACTCAACATCCGAGCCATGCGCAAATTGAGTTGTTTTACTGTCGCACTGAAGACTTGGCTCTTTGGCAGAGCGTTTGATTAGTGGTTTTAATGATAATTTAAGTGTTTTATTGATTTATTCTGTAAGTCGCCCAGAGTACAGTTGGTGGAGGGCGACTAAGCAAGTAATAAATTGATTGATTGATTTGTAAAATCATTACATAACTTGACATTTACTAGGCTTTTCCTTAATCCCTTCTTATTATCCAACATTTTCACTTATCCGATGTTTTGCCGGCCTGTTTATGTTAGATAAGTGAGACTCTACTGTATTTGGAGCATCACAAAATAGGCTTTTAGCATACTATGAGGCAATTCTTTATTTATGAGGGCGGGTCAATAAGTCTGTGACTTTTTGAATTTCCCGCCTCTTAACTGAAAGGGCAACACTGCTTCTGTCAACAGGCATCTGTCAGTTGACTCCTGTCAAAATTTGAATAAGCTGTATCATTTAGTTTGTGTTTGACAGCCATTGATAGCAGACTACCACCTGATTTGAAGAGAAAATGGGAAAAAAGTGAATTTCAGGTGCTCATTAAGCTTTTTTTTTTTGCGGAAAAAAACCATCACTCAAACCAAGGCTAAGCTTGATCAATACTATGGGGACTCTGCACCATCAATTTCAATGGTAAAAAAGTGGTTTACTGAATTTCGTTGTGGCCGTACAAGCACGAAAGATGCCCAGTTGAGGTCTCTACACCCGGAACAATTAAAAACATTTGCAATATGGTGTTGGCCGATAGGAGATTGAAAGTGCGAGAGATTGTGGAGGCCATAAGCATCTCACATGGCTCAGTGGTTTCAATTTTAAATGATCACTTGGGTATGAGAAAGCTTTCCACAAGATGGGACCAGGACAATGCAAGGGTGCACACAAAGCATGGGTGCACACATGTGCAGTTTCCATGGCAACAATCCATGAATTGGGATACAAATTGCTCCCTCATCCGCCCTATTCTCCGGATTTAGCCCTGAGTGACTATTTCTTGTTTCCAAACCTGAAGTAATGGCTCGGCGGAAAGAGATTCGACTCCAATGATGAAATCATCTCACAAACAAATACCTATTTTGATGACCTCAACAAATATTTTTTGGAAGGGATAAAAAAAATTGGAGAAACGTTGGACAAAGTGTATAGAGCTCAAAGGAGACTACGTTGAAAAATAAAATGATTTTTTTATCCAAAAACCTGTGTTTTATTCAAAAAGTCACTGACTTATTGACCCGTGCTCGTAACCCAAGCCTAGATTCAACTCATATTTGATCACCGATATAAATGCGACCATTTCTTACAAGAACTTTCTATACTTGGAAAGGTGAAGTCATCTGTGTAACAAATAGACAATTCATTAAACAGCGAGCCTGATGTAGAAGTGTTGGACCAAGAAACCAAGGCCCAAATCTTCATTCGCCAAATTTTATCAGCCCAGCCTACCTCGCAGGGTAGTTAAAAAGATAAAAATGAGAAGTAGCTCCACGTAACTCACTTTGGCTTCCCTGGAACAAAGGCTGACTAAACATGTAATAAATGAATAATGAAAATATTTTCTCCATATACATTTAGTGGGATGTTGAAGCTCTAAATACAAAAGAATACTGAAGCATTTAGGATCAATTGCCTCAGTAAAACTGGCCAAGCTACATTGACAACGCCATTATCCTTGAGCACTCCTGAGAGCTTAAGTAACTGAGATCAGTATGTAAAGTGATCGGTGTGGCGCTATGCCCATCGGCTTCCGTTAAGAGCCTGGGGGTCCATCTGGACTCCCAGCTGACCATGGAGGCCCAGGTCTCCGCGGTCAGCAAGGTTGCTTTTTTTCATCTGCGACAGGCTCGGAGGCTGGCCCCCTATATCTCCCGGAATGACCTGGCCACGGTGATCCAAGCTACGGTCATCTGAAAGCTGGATTACTGTAACGCGCTTTACGTTGGCCTTCCTTTGTCGGCGACCCGGAAGCTCAAGCTGGTGCAGAACACTGCCGCCCGGCTCCTGTCTGGAACCCCAGCAGGCCGCCACATCACACCTGTTTTGCAGGATCTGCACTGGCTCCCAATCGAGCACCGGATCTCCTTCAAGGTGTTGGTTCTTACCTTTAAGGCCTTGCATGGCCTGGGGCCAGCGTACTTGAGGGACCGACTCACCCCACACTGTCCCCGAGATCACTACGCTCCGAGGATGCAGACGCGCCTGCAAAACTTACTTGTTTAAGCAGGCCTTCGGTGAGTAGGTCCTGCCCATGTTCCGCTTTGGCCGCTGTCCTGGGGTGTCACGCTATCTAATTTCTGAACTGTACCTGGGGGTTTTGTATTTTGCTGTTTTAACTGTTTAATTGTCTTAGATGTTTTATCGCATTGCTTGTGTAGTTGTACCTTCGGTTCCTGTGAGCCGCCGCGAGCCTCAGGGAGTCGGCGGCATAGAAACCCGAATAATAAATAAATAAATAAATAAAAGTACAGTCCTCAATTATTTATGGAACCCTGGCAAATATTTTCGGGAGCTATCTGCAAATGCATGGAAAATGTATTTGGATGATGCCAAATTCCCACAAAGTACAGTATACAGTCAACCACTTTGGGACTCAATCAAGATATGTTGTCCAAGGTTTTCATGGCCGGAATCATTGGGTTGCTGTGAGTTTTCCAGGCTGTATGGCCATGTTCCAGAAGCATTCTCACCTGGCATTTTGCCCACATCTACGGCAGGCATCTTCAGAGGTTGCGAGGTCTCACAACCTCAGAAGATGCCTGCTACAGATGTGGGCAAAATGTCAGGAGAGAATGCTTCTGGAACGTGGCCATACAGCCCATAAAATTCACAGCAACCCAGTAAATCAAGATATCTCCATAACAATTCCCCTGATAGCTCAGGTTCGCAGCTTGAAGGTGATGCTGGATCCATTGCTGAGCCTGGATCCCATTGCGCAATTAAAACCCATGCGCCAGCTGCGCCCGTACCTTAGGAAGTCTTATCTGGCCACAGTGGTCCACGCTCTTGTTACATCTCAAATAGATTATTGCAACGCACTCGACGTGGGGTTGCCTTTGAACACTGTTCGGAAACTCCAACTAGTCCAATGGTTGGTGGCGAGTTTACTAACCGGAGCAACTTACAAGGAGCACACCACCCCCTGCTTCGTCAGCTCCACTGGCTGCCAGTCCACTTCCAAGCACAATTCAAAGTGCTGGGCTTGACCTATAAAGCCCTATACGGTTCTGGCCCAGTTTACTTGTCCAAATGTATCTCCCTCTATGATCCACCTTGGAGTTTATGATCATCTGGGGAGACACTGCTCTCGATCCCAGCCACGCTCGCAAGCGTGATTGGTGGGGACGAGAGACAGGGCCTTCTCGGTGGTGGCCCCCTGTCTGTGGAATGCACTCCCCAGTGAAATCAGGGTGACTCCTTCTCTCCTTCAGGAAGAAACTCAAGTCTTGGCTTTGTGACCAAGCATTTGGGCAACTAGCTGGGCAACTAGCTGGGCAACAACTGTAACAACTCATGAGAATTGTCAAGTAAGAGACATTGGACTGGAACTCTGGAATATAATTTGGATTTGCGGACTCAGACTTGTTTATGTTAATATTTTAAGGGCCAATATTTTAATGTATTTTTATTGTTTTTTTATTTTAAAAATGTGTTTTTATAGCTGTGGACCTGTTTGTGTTAATTGTTGTGCTCTAACTGTTTCTTTGTCTACTCCTGTTATCTCACCCTGAGTTTTTTTTAAAAACATTTTAATTTTTTAATCTTGTGCATGCGGCCCGCCTTGTCATTTGTGATTGGAGATACTTATTTGTATATATATATTTTAAAAAATATATATGTCTGTATTTTTATTGTGCTGTTGCTGATGTTTTTTTATTGATTGTATTTGTTGTTTGGGCCTGGCCTCATGTGAACCGCCCCGAGACCCCATCGGGGAGATGGTGGCAGGGTATAAATAAAGTTTATTATTATTATTAATTTACTTTATTTATATTCCGCTCTTCTCACCCTGAAGGGGACTCAGAGTGGATTACAGATACACATACTTTGCAGACAATCCCTGCAGTTCGCGGTTGACACAGTAAGAGAACTTGAGACCCCGTGGCCCTCCGCCGGGCCCACCCTCGACCGGTTTCGGCCACTGGACGCAGATGCTGTTGATAAGATAGTGGCTGCAACTCGGCCTACCACCTGCTCCCTCGACCCGTGCCCCTCCTGGCTTGTTAGATCCTGCCTGGAGGGGTTACGTGGGCCTCTGTTGAACAGCTCCCTTGAGCAAGGAGTCTTTCCAGAGTGCTTAAAAGAGGCGGTGGTAGCTCCATTACTGAAGAAACCGTCACTAGACCTGGCGGTTCCCTCCAACTACTGACCAGTGTCGAACCTTTCGTACCTGGGGAAGGTAGTTGAGAGGGCAGTAACGGAGCAGTTGCAGTCCTTCTTAGATGATGCAACATGGCTAGACCCCTTCCAGTCCGGCTTCCGTTTGGGGCACGGGACGGAGACGGTTCTGGTCTCCATCACAGACCAACTCCGCTGCCAGCTCGACCAAGGCGGGTCTGCGCTGCTCGTGTTATTGGACCTCACGGCAGCGTTTGACACGGTCGACCACAATCTATTGATCCACCGCCTGGCCGTGGCTGGAGTGAGGGGGACAGCTCTTAAATGGCTGACCTCCTTCCTCCACCATCGGTCTCAGTGTGTGAGGAGGGGCGAGGTGGTCTCCGAGGGCTTCCCACTACTCTGTGGGGTCCCCCAGGGGGGCCATTCTCCCCTCTGTTATTTAACATCTACATGCAGCCGCTTG
>JARBWK010000010.1:137457622-137627622 GCA_030556195.1 Anolis apletophallus | reverse complement strand
TAATAAGTCCGTGACTTTTTGAATTTCCGGCCTCTTAACTGAAAGGCCAACACTGCTCCTGTCAACAGGCATCTGTCAGTTGACTCCTGTCAAAACTTGAACAAGCTGCGTCATTTAGTTTGTGTTTGACAGCCATTGATAGCAGACTATCACGTGATTTGAGGAGAAAATGGAAGAAAGTGAATTTTGTGTGCTCATTAAGCATTATTTTTTGCAGGAAAAAAACCATTATTCAAACCAAGGCTGAGCTTGATAAATACTATGGGGACTCTGCACCATCAATTTCAATGGTAAAAAAGTGGTTTACTGAATTTCGTTGTGGCCGTACAAGCACGGAAGACGCCGAACGTTCTGGACGCCAAGTTGAGGTCTCTACACCCGAAACAATTGAAAAAATTCACGATACGGTGTTGGTCGATCGGAGATTGAAAGTGCGAGAGATTGTGGAAGCCATAGGCATCTCACGCGGCTCAGTGGTTTCAATTTTAAATGATCACTTGGGTATGAGAAAGCTTTCCGCAAGATGGGTGCCGCGTTTGCTCACAAGCGACCACAAACGCAATCATGTGACAATTTCGCAGGAGCGTTTTGTGTTGTTCAACCGCAATATGGACGTGTTTTGCGCCGCTTCGTAACCGTGGATGAAACGTGGCTCCACCACAGCACACCAGAGACCAAACAGCGGTCAAAACAGTAAGTTTCTCGGGGTGAATCGGCGCCAAAGAAGGCCAAGGTGGGTTTGTCAGTCAATAAAGTCATGGCAACCGTTTTTTGGAATGTGTGCGGTATAATCTGTCAGATTATTGCATTTTGAATAGCAATTCATGAGTCAGCACAAGATATATTTTCGCAGTTTGAGATGACCTGCAGTGTGACATGTTTGACACCAGATGGCGCTGTCTCAAGACTGCTAAATGGAACCTTGAGGAATGTCAGTTACAAAGTGACAGTTGGGATTTGTCAGTTGGGATTGAATATCTGTGAGGAAAGGATGTTTAGAAAGTTAGCTGTGATGGCTGTTGTTTTTCGATGTTTTGCCAGTTATTGTTAAATACAATTCAATACAAAGTTATATATTTACCTTGTGAATTGAATGAGAGTTTCATTATTCACTCGAACAGAGACTGGAGTTTTTGGGCCGATGGGGAATTAAACTTCTATATTTCTGTTGCCTATCCGCTGTGACATAAATACTCAACGCCAAAGATAATCCACATTGACTCCCTTCAAAAGGGTAAAACAATCCATGGCGAATATTATGCCAACTTATTGGGTCGATTTAATGAGGATTTGGAGAAGAACTGACCGCATTTGGCCAAGAAAAAGGTCCTTTTGCACCAGGACAATGCAAGGGTGCACACATGTGCAGTTTCCATGGCAACAATCCATGAATTGGGCTACGAATTGCTCCCTCATCTGCTCTATTCTCCAGATTTAGCCCCAAGTGACTCTTTCTTGTTTCCAAACCTGAAGAAATGGCTCAGCGGAAAGAGATTTGACTCCAACGATGAAATCATCTGACAGACAAATACCTATTTTGATGACCTCGACAAATCTTATTTTTTGGAAGGGATAAAAAAATTGGAGAAACGTTGGACAAAGTGCATAGCGCTCAAGGGAGACGACGTTGAAAAATAAAATGGTTTTTTATCCAAAAAGCAGTGTTTCATTCAAAAAGTCACAGACTTATTGACCCGCCCTCGTATAAAACAACCAAGTCAAAACGGTCTACCTACCCACTACAAAAATGTAAAACATATAACTATTCTCAAATTTATTAAGGATTCTTTGTATGTATGGCTATCCAGCCATAATAATAATGATGATGATTATAATAATAATAATAATAATAATAATAACAACAACAACCATCTCTAGTCCAAGGACCTCCTGCCGTCATGCAGCAAAATCACAATCAAAGCACCTCAGACAGATGGCCACCCAGCCTCTGTTTAAAAGCCTCCAAAGAAGGAGCCTCCACCACACTCTGAGGCAGAGAGTTCCACTGCTGAACAGCTCTCACAGTTAGGAAGTTTTTCCTCATATTCAGACGGAATCTCCTTTCTTGTAGTTTGAAGCAATTGATTTTGTCATTTGGGAGTTGTAGTTGCTGGGATTTCTAGTTAACCCACAATCAAAGAGCATCCTGAACTCCACCAATGATAGAATTTAACCAAACTTGGCACACTGAACTCTCATGAGACCAACCGAAAGTACTCAAAGGGTTTGCTGGGCATTGACCTTGAGTTTGGGAGTTGTAGTTCTCCTAGAACATAAGAACATAAGAGAGCACTCCTGGCAGATGGACATTCAGACTCTCCTTAATAATAATAATAATAATAATAATAATAATAATAATAATAATCTGGGGTTGGAAGAGACCTCCAAGGGCCATCCAGTTCAACCTCCTTCTGCCATAAGGGAAAAGCACAATCAAAACACTCCTGACAGATGGCCATTCAGACTCTCCTTAATAATAATAATAATAATAATAATAATAATAATAATAATCTGGAGAGCACTGTGGACTCAAATAATGATGGATCTGGACAGGGTCGTAGCCAGGATTTTGATTCGGGGGGCTGAGTTTGGTTCAGGGGGCTGAGACTGGGTGGAAGAGGGTCTACCCTAGCAAACCTTTTGTATTGTTATCCCAATAACCCCATTTATGTGGGATATAATGAGCATGGTGATCAGGTCATGATATGAATAAACATAACAGTTTAAATAATGTACCAGTAAGGCCTTCTCGCGGACCACACTGAGAATTTGGGGGGCTGAAGCCCCCTTAGACCCCCCCCCCTGGCTACATGCTGCTAAGCGCCGCCTCGGGCGCCCCCATTGGCTGCCACCGTGGCACTAACTCCTCCTGCTTCTGCTAAGGCATATAAATATTTTGCCTTTATGGGTCTCTGAATCAAAAAGGTTCCTGACCCCTGAGATAAGGTTTTATTTTTAGTGTGGGTCTGAGTGATATTGGGGGGAGGGGGGCGTAATTCCAAAGTGTGGCCTAGGGTGCAAAAAGGTGTTAATCCGGGCCTGAGAAGGCGATGTGACTGGATGGCCCCTGAGGTCTTCTAGTGAGATACCGTGTTTCCCCGAAAGTAAGACAGTGTCTTACTTTCTTTCCCCCCCGAAAAGTCCCCCTACATCTTACTTTCGGGGTACGTCTTATATAAACTAAGACGTACCCCGTCGCCACGCCCACGCCGCCGCTGCCGCCGTCATGCTGCCGCTGCCGCAACCGCCCCCATCGGCCGCGGCACACCTCCGCGGCGTAGCTTTTCCTGACGAAGGAAGGGAGGGAGAAAGAGCAAGAGGCGTGGCGGCGGCGGCGCATCACTCTGACGCGGCGCTGCTTCGCCACGCCTCTGCTCTCTTCCCCCCTCCCTTCCTGACGAAAGAAGGGAGGAGAAAGAGCAAGAGGCGTGGCGAAGCGGCGGCGCGTCACTCTGACGCGGCGCCGCTTCGCCACGCCTCTTGCTCTCTTCCCCCTCCCTTCCTTGGAGGCCTGGCAGAAAGGTGCGCAGCGGAGGTGTGCCGCGCCGATGGGCCGGTTGCGCGGCGGCGGCGGCGGCGTGACGACGAGGTACGGCTTACTTTCGGGGTACGGCTTATATTAGCCGACCCCCCTGACACCCCCGATACATCTTACAATCGGGGGTGTCTTACTATCGGGGAAACACAGTAGTACTTTTAAGTTTATGTTGGTCAAAAATCCCTAAAAATCAGTGGATGAGAAAATCTCTATGAAACTTGGAGGGAACGATGTCCTGGTTATGTTGCATCATTGAAAATAGAAATTCAAGGAAACGGCTCTTGTAGGTTTTTTTAAAAATGCTGTACCTAAAAACTTCTTTCAATTCCCAAAAATCAGTGGATGACTGAAATGTTCTGAAACTAGGAAGGGGGGTGGTAACAGTGGTAAATGTCTTCTACCACTGTAGCAAGTTTTACCCCAATAGCTCTAAAAATGAGGAAGAAAGGAGCCCCAGAATCTCCCCCCTTGCACAACTACGTAACGAAAAAAGTAACGATTTTTTTTTACTTCAATATCGTTATGATACAGACCTTTAATGTCGTTTTGGAAACACTTTAGAAATGATTCACTGCCGCCCCTAATTTAGTAATGAGTATTGAAAAAAAATATTTCATTGATCTCTCAAGCCTAGCAGTATCTGGTAGTAAACATAATATAGTTCAAGCTGCCGAAGAGGTCAAGCAATGTTATACTATGCCCTAGCAAGTGATCAGATGCCATTTGAAAGAGGCAATGGTAAGACCGCTGCTGAAGAAGCCGAATTTAGACCCTTCGGCTCCCTCCAATTACCGACCTGTGTCTAATTTGCCTTTTTTAGGCAAGGTAATTGAGAGGGCAGCAGCGGATCAGCTGCAGCGGTACTTAGAAGACACAGCTGGACTTGATCCCTTCCAGTCCGGCTTCCGTTTTGGGCATGGGACGGAGACCGTGCTTGTCGCCATTACAGACCAACTTCGCCGCCAGCTGGACCAGGGCGGGTCAGCCCTGCTTGTTTTGTTAGATCTAACAGCAGCGTTTGATACCGTAGATCATGCACTGTTAGCCCACCGCCTAGCCGTGACTGGAGTCAGGGGGACTGCCCTTACGTTGGTAACCTCCTTTCTCCAGGATCGGGGACAGCGAGTGGAGAGGGGGGAGGAGGTCTCCGGGAGGCTCCCATTAAGTTGTGGGGTCCCCCAGGGGGCCATCCTCTCGCCCTTATTATTTAACATCTACATGCGCCCCCTGGCCCAGCTGGCCCGCGACTTTGGTCTGGAGTGTTATCAGTACGCTGATGACACCCAGCTTCTGCTGAGAATGGATGGCAGGCCGGACACCGTACCCGATTGTTTCCATCAATGCCTTGAAGCCGTGACTGGATGGCTGCGTGCCAGCCGGCTGAAGGTGAACCCGTCGAAGACGGAGATCTTGTGGCCTGGTCGCCCTGGGCTGGATGAGTGCTGGCTGCCTACCCTGGATGGCGAGCAACTCAGCCCGTCATCCTTGGTTAAGAGCTTAGGCGTCCAATTGGACCCCTTGCTGACCATGGAGGCCCAGGTCTCCATGGTCAGCAAAACGTCGTTTTTCCATCTACGACAGGCTAGGCGACTGGCCCCCTACCTGTCCAGGGATGACCTGGCCACGGTGATCCAAGCGACGGTCATCTCGAGGCTGGACTACTGTAACGCCCCTACGTTGGCCGCCCCTTGTCGACAATCCGGAAACTCAAGCTGGTGCAGAATGCCGCTGCTCGCTTGCTGGTGGGAGCACCAGTGAGGGAACACATCACTCCCATCCTACGGCAACTGCACTGGCTTCCTATTGAGTACTGAATTGCCTTCAAGGTGTTGGTTTTAACCTTTAAGGCCTTGCACAGTCTAGGGCCTGTGTACCTGAGGGACCGCCTTACCCCGTATGTTCCCCCGAGATCACTACGCTCGGAAGAGCAAAATTTGTTGGTTGTTCCATCGTCCCGCTCCTGCCATCTGTCCAGTACGAGACAGCGAGCTTTCTCTGCTGCGGCTCCAATCCTCTGGAATTCGCTCCCTGACCATATTCGAGCGGTCTCTGAACTTCTCCCTTTTCGAAGGGAATGTAAGACGGCCCTTTTCAGGCTAGCGTTTGGTTAAATCCGAAGGCAATCGGTGCGCTTCGCCTTAGTCAAAAAATCGTAGTCCTGTATCATCATGGTTATGTACTGTGTTTTTATTGCATGTTTTTATCGTATGTTTTTATTGTATGTTTTGTATCTGTAATCCGCCCCGAGCCTGCAGGGAGGAGCGGAATATAAAACCGAATAATAAATAAATAAATAAATAAATAAATAAATAAATAAATAAATTTGCAAACACATTACGGAGATCAGCATGGAAAATGAAAATACAATAGCTTCAAAGGATTTAATCATGCAACAGCTGTATTGAAATACATGTTCCCCAGTTACATCTCCTCTTCAAGGTAAACGTTCATTTGAGCTAAATTGGTAATGAAACCCATTAAATGCATTTACACTCGTCTCCTCAGAAAATATCCAGAAAAGTTGTTTAGTTCAGTAAACAAAAGTGAGACTTCCTAATGATGTTAAGTTTCTTTCATACTGTAAAATTATCGCACTTTGATGCTACGTTTAAGGGTGCATCTACACTGTAGAATTAGTGCCATCCCCATCCCCGTCCCGTCCCCCTTTTAACTACCAATGCTATAGGACAGGGCTGTCCAACTTCTGCCAGCCCAGGGGCCTGAATTCCAGTCACTGATGACCTGGGGGGCCATAGGGTTTGGCCCCTGCCCTGGCTCCGCCCCCTCCCCACCCCCGGCTCCGCCCTCTCCCCGGCCCCCTTATTTTAATTTAATATTAAATATATTTAATTCCATCCTCCCCTCCCCCCTTATTTTAATCTATCCCATCTCCCCTTATTTCATCTTTAAATATATTTAATTTTATATTTCATACATGAGGGGAGTTGGGGGGAGGGAATGAGGAGTCCCCTGAGGAGCCCCCTGCTTCGGCCTACCTTTTCCAAACGCGCAGGATCCAGGAGTACCCGGACGACGAGAGAGGCGACGACCGACTGAGTCGAAGAAGGTCCTAATCGCCTCTGTGGGCCTCAGCGATCCAGTAGTAGAGTAGCCGAAGAGTATCGCAAGAATACGCAATCCACACGGGATTTCGCTGTCAACGCCGGCGTGATCTCGCGTTGACAGCGAAATCCCATGTGGATTGCGTATTCCCGCGATACTTGCTCCAAACCCAGGAGTAGGTATTTTTTTTAAATTTTTATTATTTATTTTATTTTTCAATTTTTATTTTTTATTAAAAAGCTTAGGGGGCCGGAGGGAAGGGACTGGGGGGCCTTATACGCCCCCCCCCCCGGGCCGCCAGTTGGACAGCCCTGCTATAGGAGCTCTGTTTTTACAAAGTCTTTAGCCTTGGTCGCCTTAGTGGATGATCTATGCCGGGAGCTCGACAGGGGGAGTGTGTCCCCGTTGGTTCTGCTGGACCTCTCATCGGCCTTCAATACCGTCGACCACGGTATCTTTCTGGGACGCCTCGCAAGAATGGGCCTTGGGGGTACTGCTTTGCAGTGACTCCAGTCCTTCCTCGAGGGTCGTTCACAGAAGGTGAGGGGAGTCCTGGGGAGTCCTGCTCGACCCCACGGCCATTGTACTGTGAGGTCCCGCAGGGCTCATATATTGTCCCCTATGTTATTGAACATATACATGAAGCCATTGGAGATCATCCGGAGTTTCGGGGTGCGGTGTCATCTGTACGCAGATGATGTTCAACTCTGTCACTCCTTCCCACCTGCTACTAAGGAGGTTGTTCAAATCCTGAATCGGTGCTTGGCGGCTGTGTCGGACTGGATGAGGGCGAACAAATTGAAACTAAATTCAGACAAGACCGAGGTCCTCCTGGTCAGTCGTAAGGCCGAATAGGGCCTAGGGTTACAGCCTGTGCTTAACGGGGTTACACTCCCCCTGAAGGCACAGGTTCGCAATTTGGGAGTGATCCTGGACTCATCACTGAGCCTGGAGCCACAGGTCTCGACGGTGGCTGGGAGAGCTTTTGCACAGTTAAAGCTTGTGCGGCAGCTGCGCCCGTACCTTGGGAAGTCTGACTTGGCCATGGTAGTCCACGCTTTGGTTACATTCTGTATAGACTACTGCAACGCTCTCTACATGGGGTTGCCTCTGAAGACTGCTCGGAAACTGCAATTAGTCCAACGCTCGGCAGCCAGGTTACTAACAGGAGCGAGGTACAAGGAGCACACAACTCCCTTGTTACGCCAGCTCCACTGGCTGCCAATTAGCTTCCGAGCACAATTCAAAGTGCTGGTTTTAACCTACAAAACTCTATACAGTTCTGGCCCAGTTTACCTGTGCAAACGGATTCTCCCCTATGAACCATCAAGGATATTAAGATCCTCCGGAGAGGCCCTGCTCTCGGTCCCGCCATCTTCTCAAGCGCGTCTGGTGAGAACGAGAGACAGGGCCTTCTCTGTAGTGGCCCCTCGGCTGTGGAACTATCTCCCAAGCAATGTTAGATTCCCCCCCTCCCTGTTGTCCTTCAGGAGGCTGGTGAAGACGTGGCGTTGGAACAAAGCATTCCAAGAATAGGCCGAGATTGATTATAGTCTGAAATGAGTGACAACGTTTACTGACCGAGTTGTCAGTAAACGGAAGTCCTCTACCAGCCCGCACCACAGGAAGAACACCATCATCCCCACGTCAGCATAGGCAAATCTGTGCTTAAGTCCATTCAGCAGTTCACCTACCTGGGAAGCATCATCTCTTCAGACGCCAAGATTGATAAAGAGATAGATCACAGATTAGCAAAGGCATATAGTGCATTCGGAAGGCTTCACAAAAGAGTCTGGAGCAACAAGCACCTGAGGCAAAGCACCAAAATCAGTGTGTACAGAGCTATCATACTGTCTATTCTCCTATATGGGTCTGAAACATGGGTCACCTATCACCAACACCTATGACTCCTCGAACGCTTTCATCAGCGCTGTCTTTGCACATTCCTAAATATACACTGGACAGACTATGTGACTAATGTTGCTGTCCTTGAGCAAGCAGGGATCACCAGCATTGAGGCCACTCTATTGAGAAAACAGCTGCGCTGGGCAGGGCACGTTTCTAGGATGGAGGGCCACCGCCTCCCAAAGATACTACTCTATGGTGAACTCGCCACAGGTTAGCGCAAGAGAGGCACCCCAAAAAAGAGATATAAGGACTCCCTGAAACAGCATCTCAGGCTCAGCCAGATTGATCACCAACAATGGTCCACCCTGGCCTCACATCAGGAGGCATGGAGATGCACTATCCACAATGCTGCTGCCTCTTTCGAGAAGACACGCCCAATGGGTCTTGAAGAGAAATGACAACGCAGAAAGAACCCCAACTTGGAAAAAACATCCCCCAAGGAGACTTTCTGCTGTGCTTTCTGCAACCGGACTTGCCTATCTTGGATTGGCCTTTTTAGTCATCAACGCGCTTGTAAAAAGCGTGGCATGAGTCCTTCCTAAGAATCTTCGTTTGCGAAGTAATGCCGATATATATATATATATATGGAGAACGTTTTTCTTAGATTTTGTTTCATCCGTTGATGGAGATCGAGATGCATCCTGATCAAGAATGGGGACCACATTCTCTGCAATTTATTTGCCAGAGGTCATTGCTATAGAATCCGGCGCCAGACCCCTTTGGCCGAGAACTTATTTATTTATTTACAACTTTTGTAACCTTCAAGGTGCTGCTTCTGACCTTTAAGGCCTTGAATGGTCTGGGGCCAGTGTACCTAAGGGACCGCCTCTCCCATTACAGCCCTCCTCGACCACTGCGATCCGAATCCCAGAACCTTCTGGTGGTGCCTAGCCGCCAATCTATCCACCTGGATACAACACGGAGGAGGGCATTCAGTGCCGCTGTGCCGGTCCTGTGGAATGCCCTCCCTTCCACAATCCGAGCACAGACTGAACTGGTAACATTCCGCAAGGCCTCCAAAACCCTCCTTTTTACCCAAGTGTTTGGTGCATAGTTATTTGAATGTTTAGACTGTGTTTGCATGCCTGGTTGCTGCAATTTTAACCGACGATTTGTTTCAGTGTGTTTTATGCCTTTTATGAATGTGAGTCGCCCTGAGCCCACGGGAAGGGCGACTAATAAATCGAATATATATATATATATATATATATATAAAAAAATGGGTTCACGTCATGTGATGTATACCTCAAACAAAGAAACCATACAACGCAGAAACACAATACTTGCCAACAGAAATAGGCCTCAAGCAAGGTACGTTTGTAGCAAAGAAACTCCCCCCCCCAAAACCTAAAAGGCCCCCAAAACAACGAATAAAAATAAAACTACATTTACCAGCATCCTCCGGGGCAGCCAACGACTCACCCAGCCTCTACATTCTGAACAACATGATTGGCTGCCAATAAGGGCGGATTTGCATAACTGCTGTAACCATAGCAACGCTGGCAAGAGCCATCCAAGGCTAGGATAGAATGCTGAGAGATTTCAGTTGGTGTTTGAGGGTTAAACTGCCAAAACCAAACTCTGAGGCAGCAATTCTCCAGCAAATTCCTACCCACACAACACAACACAACTTCCAATCACAACCCATCCCACCAACCTTACGGGACCCCGTACACACAACACCTACAAACACCACAAACTAAAACCATTCCTTCCTTCCACACAGACATAAACTGACCCAAAAGACAAGCCATGCCTTATAAAAATAAGAGCATCGGATGACAGACTCACAACGCTACATACATCAAACAAAAAAGGGCAGAACAAACGCCAGAACAGAAACACACTGCGCAGCAGAGACACAGACAACAGGTCACTGCACGACGCACAGCTGAGAACCAAATGCAAAGAACTGCACGACAAGAAGAAGCGCGCAGCCAGGAACAACAAAGACGCAGAAATGCAACACAACAGCAGTGCGCAAGGAGCTCAGAAATACAACGTCGCAACACAGAAAACAAACTTCAAAAACACCACAACCAATTCCACCGCCTAGCCTTCAGATACAACGCTGCAGAAGACTACAGCATGGTGCCAGAGGCCGACATTGGCACCCTAACGCACATCTGCACACACTGCAAAGCCCTGAAATACCCAGCAGAAACACCGGGAATGTGCTGCCTAGCCGGTAAAGTCTCTCTACCACCACTTGCCACTCCTCCACAACCACTACAGACTTTGCTGAGTGGAGACACTCCAGAATCAAAACACTTCCTCCGCTATATAAGACAATACAACTCATGCTTCCAGATGACATCATTTGGAGCACACATAGAAAGTGCACAATTCATGCCTACATGACCCCACCAAGACCGTGAGTAACATCATTTCCAACCCTTATATCTCGCATCTCCTAAATACGGCACAGCAACTCGTGCCGGGTACAGCTAGTATATATATATAGGAAGAGTCGTCATGGAAAGACCGGCCCAAACAGAGAAATCTTACAATGCAGAGACACCAAACTTGCCAACAGAAATAGGCCTCAGACAAGGTAGGCTTGTAGCAAAGAAACTTTCCCCCCAAAACCTAAAAGGCCTCCAAAACAACGAGTAAAAAAACTACATTTCCCAGCATCCTCCGGGGCTGCCAACGACTCTCCCAGCCTCTACATTCTGACAAAATGATTGGCTGCCAATAAGGGCGGATTTGCATAACTCCTGTACTGGCCAGCCAACATGAACATTCCGACCCATAATAAACTGTCAGAGAAGGATAAGGCAAAGGGCTGAGGCACAAACACAAACAGCCAATTTACTTCCCACAGAAAATGTACACCCCTACAAATCACAGACCACGCCCAAAATTGACAGTAAGGCTTCGTTAACTTAATTTCCCTGACTAGGCCTCACTTAATGGAATGCTGTTTACGCTCTGAATTGACAGTAAGGCTTCATTAACTCGATTCTCCCGACTAGCCCTCAGCTCATTGGACATTGTGTATGGCCTGAATTGACAGTAAGGCTTCATTAACTTGCTGTTCCTGACTAGGCCTCAGCTCATGGGACATTGTGTATGGCCTGAATTTACAGTAACCTACCTTGGCACACAGAGCCCCTATGACCCACGCTACATTCTACTACAGTTTGGAGGAGGGAAGACAATGGATTATGGGATTTGAAGTACCTCCATGGATAATGGGATTTGTAGTACTTCAAAACCCATCATTCCCCACAGACCACTGTGTCCAAGAACCAAGACCGATAAAGACCAAACTTGGCAAACAATGCACCCCATGACCCACACTCCATCCGACTGCAGATTAGAGGAGGACACACCATGGATAATGGGATTTCAAGTACCTCCACTCACTTCCAAAGTACCCCACCCACACACGCATCAACCTCTACATCAACACAGCAGACAGAAAGACAAAAAACATTGTATATCCACAAGCTATGCAGAACGCCAGCAACACCACACAACAACAACTCCACAGGACTCCAACATCACACCCACCAGAACAACCCACAACAGCACAGCCATGACCCCAACAACACCAGAACTAACAACAACTCCAACCCTTACATACTCAGACTTCCTCGCATCTCCAAAATAGGGCACAGCAACGCGTGTCCGGTACAGCTAGTATATATATATATACAGTGGTGATTGGGTTTTTATGTATTTTACTTTTATGTATTTTAATATGCTATTGTAAGATGTTTTAATTTGTATAGCATTGAATCTTGCCGGAAGCCGGTCTGAGTCCCTCTATGGAGGTGAGAAGGCCGGGGCACAAAAGTTGTAAATAAATAAATAAGTTCTCGGCCAAAGGGGTCTGGCGCCGGATTCTAGAGCAATGACCTCTGGCAAATAAATTGCAGAGAATGTGGTCCCCATTCTTAGAACATAGAACATAAGAACATAAGAAGAGCCATGCTGAATCGGGCCTCAGCCCATCTAGTCCAGCATTCTGTGTCACACAGTGGCCCACCAGTTGTACACAGGGATCTCTAGCAGAAAGGAGGGCAAAACCCTCACCTGCTCCCGACCCCCCACAACCAGTACCCGGGGAAAATCCTGCCTGCCTCCATCAACACAGAGGTGGCACTTGGATGTCCATTTCAGTAGCTACTGATTCCCTTGGTATCCATGAATCTGTCTAATCCTGCCTTGAAGCTGTCCAGGCTGACCGCTGTCACAACCTCCTCTGGAAGTGAGTTCCATAACCCAATGACCCTCTGGGTGAAGAAATATTTCCCTTTATTAGTCCTAACTTTCCTACCTTGGAGCTTCAGGGAGTGCCCTCTAGTCCTAGTGTTGTGTGACAGAGAAAATATTTTTTCTTTATTCACCTTTTCTATCCTATGCATGATTTTATACACTTCGATCAAGTCACCTCTTAAACGCCGTCTTTCAAGGCTGAAAAGACCAAGGCGTTGCAACCTGATTTCATAAGGGAGCTGCTCCATCCCTTGGGCCATTTTTGTTGCCCTTTTCTGTACCTTTTCCAGTTCCGTTATATCCTTCTTGAGGTGCGGTGACCAGAATTGTACACAGTACTCCAGATGTGGCCTCACCATAGATTTGTAGAGAAGCAATACAACATTTGCCGACCTATTTTCGATTCCCTTCCTGATCATGCCTAGCATAGAATTTGCTTTTTTCGCTGCTGCTGCGCACTGTGTTGACATCTTCATTGAGCTGTCCACCAAAACCCCAAGATCCCTTTCCTGGTTTGTCTCAGAAAGCTTTGACCCCATCAATTGGTAGGTGTAGTTGGGGTTCTTTGCCCCGATGTGCATGACTTTACACTTGTTTAGGTTAGAACATAAGAACATAAGAAGAGCCATGCTGAATCGGGCCTCAGCCCATCTAGTCCAGCATTCTGTGTCACACAGTGGCCCACTAGTTGTACACAGGGATCTCTAGCAGAAAGGAGGGCAAAACCCTCACCTGCTCCCGACCCCCCACAACCAGTACCCGGGGAAAATCCTGCCTGCCTCCATCAACACAGAGGTGGCACTTGGATGTCCGTTTCAGTAGCTATTCAGATACCGATTCATTGGTATCCAAGAATCTGTCTAATCCTGCCTTGAAGCTGTCCAGGTTAAACTGCATTTGCCACTTTGTTGCCCATTCACTCAATTTCGAGAGATCTTTCTGGAGCTCTTTACAGTCAGTTTCATTTTTAACTACCCTGAACAGTTTAGTGTCGTCTGCAAACTTTGCTGCCTCAGAATTCACTCCTACATCCAGGTCATTAATGAATAAATTGAAAAGTAACGGACCCAAAACGGAACCTTGGGGTACGCCACTTCTTCTTGATCAGCATGCATCTCGATCTCCATCAACGGATGAAACAAAATCTAAGAAAAACATTCTCCATAGATCTTTGTTTTCCATCCCGTTATTAGTTGACTGTGGGAGCTGACTGATGTGGGACAAGGGGTGTATATAGCTCTGGACATGGAGAAAAGTGGTTTGGGTGAGCAGATGTAGGGGGGAAGAAAATCCATGGCTGTTGTCAGGAGAAAGGGTTACCTAGCAACTTTGACACAGGCGTCTCTTGTGTACAGAAGTGGGATTATTTTGCAGACTCTCACCAGACAGCAGTGAAGGGGGGAAACACCTCTCTGCCCCATGGCCGTAGCAACCCTTTAAATGGTGAGTAGCCCCTTTATAAATATTGAGCAAGAGACACATCCGGCATTTGTTATTTTCTTTGTTCAAATGCCAAAGCTGGAGGCCAAATTATCTTTTGCAGATGCTTTAAAAACAATAGCTGCTTGAGAACCAGACAGCTGGGGAGAGAGGAGAGAGAAATCGAGACTGCCTCCTGCATCCAATTTGAGTCAATGCCCTGCAACAATTGGTTAAGAGAAATTTTGGATAAGAGATATACACCCACAAGTTGAGTATCTCTTACCCAAAATGCTTGGAACCAGAAGTGATTTGGATTGTAGATATTACAAATAAAATTAGGAATACCTTTATATGTGGGGTTGCCTTTGAAACTTCAAATAGCTCCGGGAATGTGGCGCAGCTGGCTGGGTGTCAGCTGCATAACATCTCTACTGACCAGAAGGTCATGAGTTCGAGGCCTGCCTGGGTTGAAGTGGGCTCTCGACCTATTGTGTAGCCCAGTGTTTCTCAACCTTTTTTGAGCCGAGGCACATTTTTTACATTTACAAAATCCTGGGGCACACCACCAACCAAAATGACACAAAATGTTTTATGGCGTTTCGGCACCTCTTTTACACAACAGGCTGCATATGCAGGGGACAAAGAGTAGGCAAAATAATAATAATATAGTGAAACTAGCAATATGCACAATTACAAAAGTTTTATGAAGTTAATGTATCAATATAGTGAATTCGAAACACACAGAGTACAGTTTGGCACCCACATGATGTTGGCACCTCCATGGGAGAAAAAGGAAAAATCTTCTCTTACCGCGTTGGATTAGGCTCTGTACTTGATAATCTGCAATATATAGAAGTTCAATATATAGGAGTTATCCACAAACAGAGGGCAGCATGTGAAGCAGGAGAGGAGCGCAAGTGGGCGGTTCCAAAAGTTATCCACAAGTGGGCGGCTCCAAAATGACACGGCATCATTTTGGAGCCGCCCATTGGGCTCCTCTGCTCCTTTGCATGCTGCGTAACGCTTTTCCCTCGCAGCAGGGGGCGTCTGCGGACAGAGCCTAATACCAACGTGGTAAGGGAAGATTTTTTCTCCCATGGAGGAGGACAAAATAATAGCGGTGGCAAAAGGAGGGGGGAAGGAAGGGGGGCAAAAAGTTTTTCTGGAGGCACACCTGGACCTCTGCAAAGGCACAGGAGTGTGCTTAGGCACACTGGTTGAAAAAGACTGGTGTAGCCTGTTGTCGACCTTTGCAACCCGAAAGGCAGTTGCATCTGTCAAGTAGGAAATTAAGGTACCACTTAGTTGGGAGGCTAAATTTAACTGATTCACGAGGCCATAAAAAAGATCTCCAGAAAAGCTGAGTAATGAAGGCGTGCGACAGCTCCCCCTGGTGGCCAAATGTTAAATTGCCTCTGTCTGTCTTGTGTGTTTGTGTGTCTAAATGTAATGTGTACAATACATTGTAATCCGCTCTGAGTCCCCTGTGGGGTGAGAAGAGCGGAATAGAAATAAAGTAAGTAAATAAATAAATAAATAGTCCAATGAGAGGCAGCCAGATTATTAACTGGAGCGGCATTCAGGGAGCACACAACTCCCATGTTACACCAGCTCCATTGGCTGCCAGTCTGATACCGGGCACAATTCAAAGTGCTGGATTTGGCTCATAAAGTCCTAAACAGCCCCAACCCAATTTACCTGTCAGAACGCATCTCCCCCTATGAACTCTTGCTGAGATTAAGATCCTCCGGGGAGGCCCTGCTCTCCGTCCCGCCATTGTCACAGGCGCGATTGGTGGGGACGAGAGACAGGGCCTTCTCGGTGAACGGCCCGCTCCCTCCTGTCCTTCAGAAGGATGGTAAAAACTTGGCTGTGGGACCAAGCTTTCAGGACAGAGCAATAAAGCAGCAATAGGAAAGATTACCAGGCCAATTAGATTCGACGCAGGTGACCAAGACGGTTTTAAATGGTGTATTTTAATTATTGAGATTAATGTTTTAATGTTTATGCATGTGTATATGAATTCTTGTCCCGGCATTGAATGTTTGTCGTATATATGCTGTGCTCTGCCCTGAGTTCCCTTCGGGGCGAGAAGGGCGGAATATAAATGTTTTAATAATAATAATAATAATAATAATAATAAATATATGCATACAGGCACATAATGAGATATCTCGGAGATGGATCCCAAATCTAAAGACAAAATTCATTTATGTTTCATATAAGACAGGGCTGTCCAACTTCTTCTGACCCAAGGGCCGGAAGAAGTGTCACTGATCACCTGGGGGGCCGTAGGTGATCAGTGAGCGGGGGGCGGGGCCGCTGGGGGGGGGGGGGGGGGGGGGGGCCGCTCGCTCACGTAGCCCCTCCTCTTCCCCCCCGGGCGCGCCGCCGCCCGGAATCCGAGCAGCGGTGCGCCCGGGGAGAAGGAGGAGGGGGCTACGGAGGAAGAAGGCAGCCGGCTCCCCTGCCATTTCTAGCCTCTAGGCGGCGCCAAGGGCGGCGCACCGCTGCCCGGGATCAGAGCAGCTGTGCTGCCCGGGGAGAAGGAGGAGGGGCAAGGGAGGAAGAAGGCTGCCGTGCTCCCCCGCCCTTTCTAGCAGTAGGCGGCGCCAAGGGCGGCGCGTCACACTAGGCCTCTGACGCGCTGCCCTTGGCGCCGCCTACTGCTCCTTTCGGTGGCTCCCCTGCCCTTCCTAGGGAGGGAGCCGTGGAGCAGAAGGCGGCGCCAAGGGCAGCGCGTCACGCTAGGCCTCTGACGTGCTGCCCTTGGTGACGCCTACTGCTCCTTTCGGTGGCTCCCCTGCCCTTCCTAGGAAGGGGGAGCCGCGAAAAAGGAGCAGAAAGCGGCGCCAAGGGCAGCGCGTCAGGCGCCTGGCGTGACGCGCTGCCCTTGGCGCTCCCTACTGCTCCTTTTGGCGCAGAGAGAGGGACGGAGGGGCGGTGCAGGGAGGAGGAGCTGGCTCCCTTCCTCCTTCCTGCCCCGCCTCCTCCCCCCCCCCCGCCGCCATTTTTTTAAAAAAAATTTTTTTTATTTTTTTAAAATTACATAAATTCTTACAGGAGGCTGGGGGGCGTGTCCAGGAGGCTGGGGGGGGGGGCGTGTACGGCCCCCGGGCCGCCTGTTGGACAGCCCTGATATACGACATATGTGCATAGGCTGAAGGTAATGTTATACAATATTTCTAGTAATTTTGTGCATGAAACAAAGCAAAATGTCACTATTTAACCCATGTGGTCAATTTCAGGTTATGCAGTGTATCAAAATGCCAGACAATGGACACTCAACCTGCACACATGAGTGTAAAATAATAATAATAATAATAATATACTTTATTTATACCCCGCCACCATCTCCCCGAAGGGGACTCGGCTTACATGAAGCCAATCCCAGAAGTGCATTTTAATACAGTAACATAAAAAAATAAAGCAGCAATACAGTAACAAATACTGTATTTTCTGGCATATAAGACTACTTTTTAACCCAAGAAAATCTTCTCAAAAATCAGAGGTCGTCTTATTCACGGGAGTAGCCTTATACGCGGGAATAGTCTTACATGCGGGTCTAGTCTTATACGCCGGGAGTCGTCTATTAGAGCGGGTGCTGAAACTTCCCCTCCAGATTGGAGAATCTGTGGTTGCCGCATATGGTGGGGGGAGCTCAAAAATGGCACTGGCCGCATCCCTGCCGTATGCAGTGACTTTATGAAAGCATTAAGGGCGATGCTGTACAAATACGGTACAAGAAAATCCATTCAGCAGGATTCGTGGACTTAATGCGGTCCCGATAGTGAGGTGAAGGGGCGCGTCACCGGGAAGGTGTAAGTGAAGGGGCGGAGCAAGCTGCAGGTGGTCCGGGGTGCCCGGGGTATGGAAAAAAGAGATAGAGTGGCTCTGGGCCCAGAAAAACACACCTCTTTTACCTGTCTGGCCCACTCTTGGATCTGATGACCGTACCTCCTCCTCTGCCTCTCAGATCTCGCTCCAGTGAAGCAGTGCAGGTGCGTATGTGCGAGATCTGAGAGGCAGAGAAGGAGGTACAGTAATAGGAAAATTACTATATTCAAATAAAATCTGATGCTTCTCTGGGCCACTGCCAGACGCGTCCTCTTCCTCAGCTGGCGCTGAGGCCTCCACGAGCTGCCCGAGGGAGGGGCGTTATGCAAGGCCAGCACCAGGAATGGATCTTAGTGGAGGCAAAGTAAATGGCCGCTTCAGGGCGCCACGTGGCCAAGGGCGCATCCGGCCGCCAGGTTCGGCGCATCATGCTGCGGGCGGGCGGCGCATGGACGGGAGGCTCCGCCCTGGCTGCAAAAGGTTCCCTGGCTTGTCCTTTTCATCCTCTTGGGAGTGCTCTGCTTTAATAGCGCATGCGCAAAACTTTCACACATGCGCCATCGGGTCAGAGCGCTTCTGGTGGAGGGAGATCCTAAACGCACTCCCAAGAGGCCGAAAAGGACAAGCCAGGGAACATTTTGCAGCCAGAGGCGGGAAGCTCAGCCCCGGCTGCAAAATGTTTCCCCCGTCCTTTTCATCCACTTGGGATTGCATTTCGCTTCTACCTCCACCAGAAGCGCTCGGTCCCAATAGCGCATGCGCAAAACTAGCTGTTTGTGCGCATGTGTGCCACCACCATCACCACGCTGAAAACCCAGGGGGCGCAAAAAAAAAAAGGTTCGTTTACTACAATTTTTTACCTTCGTCTGGTCCTGTTTGACACTCTAGGTGACTTTCCGATCTGGGGGGGGGAACATGGGCGTCCAATCCCGGGCTGAGATCTGCAGGAGATTTCCTGCCAATTGCCCAGTCTTTCCTTCCCAAGTGGAGGGAAAGCCTGGCCGATCTGGAGGAAATCTGCTTGCGCCAGGAAACCAACACACATTAAAGCTAACGCGCATTGGTTCCCAGGCGCCGAAGCGCATTGGTTCCTTCCCAGGCAGCGAGGGGTGGAGGGCATCTTTCCACTCCCTGCCGCCTGGGAAGGAACCAACATGCGTTACAGCTAACACCGTCGAGGAGGAGAGTGTATAAATACATTAAAAAACATATTAGTAATATGTTAAAAAAAACCGTCGAGGAGGAGGAGAAGGTGGCGGCAGAGGGAAGACCTGGGCTGTCAAACCCAGTTTTGGCAGGTTTACGTGCATTGCACATGCGTGTCCGCCATTAAGGATTTACTAACGAATTTCGTTAGTGTTTATGAAATAATTTTGAAATTTCCACGGAAAATTTCGGAACTCCACAAGATACAAAACGCCAGCGCCCTCTACATCCGAAATGAGTTTTGAACCATTTTTTTGGGATCAACCAGCCCTACAATCTACTAACTCTTTCCACCCAAAGTCAGGCCCGGATTATCCATAAGGCCACACTAGGCCATGGCCTAGGGGCGCAAGCCAAGGGGGGCGCAGTTCACACAGACAAAAAAATGTGTTTTTTTTTTAAAGGAGGGAATCATAGGGTGCGAATGGAGCCGGAAGTGTCTGTGCTGGGCTCTTGCCAGGCCTCTTTGGCCCAGAGGGGGCATGGCCGGCATGGGGAGAAGGGGGGTACTCGTCCTCCGGTTGCGTCACGGGCGTGCGTGCATGCGTGCCGGGCGCCACGGCGCATGCGCAGGAGGAGGCTTTGGGGAGCGGCCGAGCCGGCTCGAGGAGAAGCGGGCCCTCATGGTGGCACGGAGGAGGAGGCCGAGGAGGAGCACGGCAGTGCTGACATGAGGGCCGGACAGTGAGGGAGGGACCCCAAGGCCTCACCCCAACACAGGGAAGGCGGAGAAGGGAGGCCGGGGAGGGAGTCCGCTGCTGAGCTGAGCTGAGGGGCCTCCAGGCCGGGCCTTGGCCCTCCTCACTAGGCCTCCTCCTCACCCTTGCATTTAGAGCCCTCCAATCACCTCCCTCCTCTATATTATTATTATTGTTATTGTTATTATTATTATATTCTCTTTCATTTACAACACTCAAATAGCCTTCTTTCTGTAGATTATTGTTGTTGTTGTTATTGACTCAAGGAAGGAGGGTGCACGGAGCAGCGAGGAGGAGGACGTGGGGTGCGGGGGGTGCGGTAGAGGTTGGTTTGGGGACGTAATTCCAAAATGTGGCCTAGGGCGCCAAAGGGGCTTAATCCGGGCCTGCCCAAAGTCAAGGTGTCCTGATCCTAAACCAGTGTCTGTCACCTGTAAGGTACTGGGTAATGGCAAACAAATTGAAACCTTACCCAATAAAGGTGCTTTTGGGCCCCTTCTACACCACCATATAAAATCCAGATTATCTGCTTTGAACTGGATTATATGGCAGTGTAGACTCATATAAACTAGTTCAAAGCAGATAATGTGTATTATCTGCTTTTGATAATCTGGATTATATTGCTTTGTAGAAAGGGCCTCGGTCAGTTAAAGACAGATCAGATTCCAAATGAAGACACAACTTCACAGTAATTTTGTCTGTTTCTTTTCTTTTTTGATACCTAAACTCTATTTCTAAATGCTCATTTTGAATCCCAGAACTGAAGGAAGATTACCATCTTTCTGCAGGAAAGAAGCAATCTTCCCTGATTACTTCCTGTAACAATATCCCATTAATAATGACTTCCTGCTCTTCAATGTGCCTACTCCAGCTGAACAAGACCAACTGGATGCCGGAGTGTAGTACTGCTATAGTTTGAACCACAACCCCCCCAAATAGTTTTTGTTTTGCTGTCTGTGCCCCTGTTCAGAAGATTTCACCTCACTCTCTGTCCCTGTGATAAATTGATTTTTTAAAAAATTGGCTTGTTGTGGTGAAGGGGAAATGGATGCTTTTAGCAGAAACGATGTCAGGAGAAAGTGCTGCTCAGTATAGGCTTTAAAATAACAGGGTAGCTTGCCAAGTAACAATGACGAGAATAAGCTACTCTGATTGGTATAAAGGCACAAGCAGTGATTCGCCAAAGAACATCATGTGCATCTTAGATAAAAAGCGGCCCTGATTGGCCCAATGTTAGACAATGTGTGTTTGTTTATTTTATTTATTTATTTATTTATTTATTAGTCAGTTTTATATTCCGCTCCTCCCTGCAGGCTCGGGGCGGATCACAACAAGAATAAAATGTACAATACAAATGCACAACAGGTTCCATAAAACAGTAAAAACATAATCAATAGCCAACTAGTTACAGATCCTCGATCTTAAGTTCGGACACTAGAAAACTTCTCCATTCAGTTAGCCGAACGCTGTTCTAAAGAGGACAGTCTTACAGGCTCTTCGAAAAGGGCCGAGTTCGTGTATTGCCCGGACATAATTGGGTAGCGAATTCCAAGTCATAGGAGCCACAAATGAAAAGGCTCGTTGTCTCGTACTGGACAGATAGCAGGAGCGGGGTGATGGAACGACCAACAGGTTCTGCTCTTCCGAGCGCAGTGATCTCGGGGGAACATACGGGGTAAGGCGGTCCCTTAGGTACTCAGGCCCTAGACCGTGCAAGGCCTTGAATGTTAAAACCAAAACCTAGAAGGCAATCCGGCACTCAATAGGCAGCCAGTGCAGTTGCTGTAGAATGGTGTAATATGCTCCTCACTGGTGCACCCACCAGCAAGCGAGCAGCGGCATTCTGCACTAGCTTGAGTTTCCGGATTGTCGACAGGGGAAGGCCCACATAGAGGGCGTTACAGTAGTCCAGCCTCGAGATGACCGTCGCCTGGATCACCGTGGCCAGGTCGTCCCTGGACAGGTAGGGTGCCAGTCGCCGAGCCTGGCGAAGCTGGTAAACCGCCGTTTGCTGACCATGGCGACCTGAGTCTCCATGGTCAGCAAAGGGTCCAATTGGACGCCTAAACTCTTTACGAGGGATGACGGGCTGAGCTGCTCGCCATCCAGGGTAGGTAACCGGCACTCATCCAGCCCAGGGCGACTGGGCCACAAGATTTCCGTCTTCGACGGATTCACCTTCAGCCGGCTGGCACGCAGCCAACCAGTCACGGCTTCAAGGCATAGATGGAAACAATCGGGTACGGTATCCTGCCTGCCGTCCATTCTCAGCAGAAGCTGGGTGTCATCCGCGTACTGATAACACTCCAGACCAAAGTCGCGAACCAGCTGTGCCAGGGGGCGCATATAGATGTTGAATAATAAGGGTGAGAGGATGGCCCCCTGGGGGACCCCCACAACTTAATGGGAGTCTCCCGGAGACCTCCTCTCCCCTCTCCACACGTTGTCCCCGGTCCCGGAGGAAGGAGGCCACCCACTTAAGGGCAGTTCCCCTCACCCCGGTCACGGCTAGACGGTGGGCCAACAATGCATGATCTACAATGTTTACAATGTTCCTGAATGGGTAGATAGTGCGCATGGCAATTGAAGGCTTCTCTCTGTGTGAATGCTGGGGAGAAGTTGCATAGATTTGTAACAATTTGGGAACACGCTGCATCAGAGCAGATAACATAGCCTGAGAATCAGAATTAATACCTACGCCATGCCTTTTAACAAATAGGAGTGAGATGCTAGAGAATGCTTTGTTTAATTGGATAATAAAATGAGTTCATGAGTGCCAGCCAGTAACAGGGCATGAAGAAGGGCGGGACAACGGGGTTTGTCGCCATTGCTTGTATAAAATCAAAGTGTGAAGATTGTTCGGGGCTCTTGCCCTTTAGCAGCTAGTTCTGCCGGGCTGATCCCGTCAGCTGATGTCTTACAATAACGTTTGGCTTCATTGAACCGTAGTAAGAATTGTCGCGTTGTTCATCCGCCCCTGTGCTCGCACGGAGACGTCGCCTGAGGTAAAAGTTACTGCCTAAGGAGTCTTGGGACTCCAAATTGCCGCTACAGTGGAAACAAGGATTGGTGAGAAAGCTTCAGTGGAGACACTTTCCCCCCATGATAACTCTTTCGGAAGTGATCTGGCTACGGTCGTCCACACTCTGGTCACATCCCGAATAGATTACTGCAACGCGCTCTACGTGGGGCTGCCTTTGAAGACAGTTCGGAAATTACAACTAGTCCAAGGGGCGGCAGCCAGACTACTAACTGGAGCTACATACAGGGAGCATACCACCCCCCTGTTGTGTCAGCTCCACTGGCTGCCGGTCCAATTCCGGGCTCAATTCAAAGTGCTGGTGTTGACCTTTAAAGCTCTATACGGTTCTGGCCCAGCTTACTTGTCCGAACGCATCTGCCGCTACGTCCCACCTTGTACTTTAAGATCATCCGGGGAGGCCCTGCTCTCGCTCCCGCCGGCTTCCCAGGTGCGGCTGGTGGGGACGAGGAGAGGGCCTTCTCGGTGGTGGCTCCCCGCCTGTGGAATGCGCTCCCCTAGCGACATACGATCAATTCCATCCCTCCTGACATTCAGGAAAAAGTGAAAGCCTGGATGTGGGACCAGGCGTTCGCATAGTAGCACAGGACAGCACTTTAGTAGTTTTAATGGAAAGTTGGTGAATAGGGCTCAATGCTTTTATGGACGGAACACTGTTTTTAACATAGGTGAATGCATAGGATGTGTGAATATAATTGTATTTTAATGTATTTTAGTGTCAAATGCTGGAGGGTTTTATATTGTGTTTTATACTGCAATTGTGATGTAGGCATCAAATGGTGCCTTTTGGAAGCCGCTCTGAGTCCCCCCTCGCGGGTTGAGAAGAGCGGGGTAAAATGCCATAAATAAATAAATAAATAAATAAATAAATAAATAAATAAATAAATAAATTTCCCTTTGAAGGGGTAGATTTCTCTCACTGTGAGCGCCACCTACATAAAATATTTTGAGTTTGTAAAAGTTTATTTATTTATTTATTTATTTATTTATTGGTTCGACTTAATATACCGCTCTCTCTGGAGCCCAGAGTGGTTTACAGAGTTAATAGATAAAACACATAAAATGCAATAAAATGCAATAAGATCAATTAAAAAACCCCAGTTAAAATCAATTCCAGCAAACTGCGATGGCAGTAGGAATATGCTGGCAGCGGCACAACAGGATGCTGATAATACTCATTAGTTATGGGCCAAATGCCTGTCTAAATAGCCAGGTTTTTACGGCTCTGCGGAACGGCATTAATTCCCGGCTGGCTCGTAACTCTTCAGGGAGGGTGTTCCACAGAGTTGGCGCGGCTACGGCAAACGCCCTCTGCCGCGTGCTGGCAAGTCTATAGACCTTAATCCCAGGCACATCCAGTAGATTGAGCCCCTCTGAGCGCAGTGATCTCCTGGGCACATAAGGGGTAAGCCGCTCCCTCAGGTACACTGGCCCCAAACCATATAAGGCCTTGAAAGTTAAAACTAACACCTTGAAAGTGACCCGGAATTCAATAGGAAGCCAGTGCAGTTCGCGCAAGAGTGGACTCACGTGGGCAGATCTTGATGCTCCTGAGAGCAGACGTGCTGCAGCGTTCTGCACCAGCTTGAGTTTCCGGATCGCCGACAAGGGTAGGCCAATGTACAGCGCATTACAGTAATCGAACCTCGAGATGACTGTGGCTTGGATCACTGTGGCCAGGTCGCAGGGGGAGAGGTAAGGAGCCAGACGTTTTGCCTGTCGTAGGTGGTAGAAGGCTATCTTGCAGGCGCAGGCAATCTGCGCCTCCATAGACAGCTGGGCGTCCAGCCGGACCCCTAGGCTCTTTACTGACGGTTGCGGGAAAAGAGCCACGCCGTCGTACGTCGGCAACTGGGTCTCTACCCCCCCCCCCCCGGCGGCCCAACCACAAGATCTCCGTCTTCGCCGGGTTCACCTTCAACTTACTGGCTCGCAGCCATCCAGTTACGACTTCCAGGCAGAGATGGAAATTATCGGGTACAGAGTCCACTCCGGGGTCCATCCTCAGAATGAGCTGGATGTCATCAGCGTACTGATGACATTCCAGCCCAAAACTCTGTTTAAAGTTTGTTTAGTTAAGATGTGTTTATGTAGGCTACACAGTTTGCTATAGGTTTAGTTGCATGGATTGGTCCCTAGCAACTGCCAATCATCGTTTGCAGAGCCCAGTTGAGTTTGTTCCGCCCCCTTTCCCAGGGATCTGAGGAGTAAGTCTTTTTACAGCCAGAGCCTTCCAGAACTCCTTCTGTAAAGGACGTATTATTATGATTGGTGTTTACACCAGTGTTTCCCAACCTTTTTTCAGCCGCGGCACACTTTTTACATTTACAAAATCCTGGGGCACACCACCAACCCAAATGACACAAAATGACACTCTAACACAGTAATACATATAGTTAATATGTTTTTAAATGTATATATACACTCAGTGTGAAACCTGGGCCTGTTTCGATGAACACAACATAGATATCCTGGCAGGAATGGCAGAAAGACACAAACTTCCCACACAGAACTCCCGTAACTGAGAGAAAAAATACTATAAGAGTTTGGTGGGCATTGACCTTGAGTTTTGGAGTTGTAGTTCATCTATATCAAGAGAGCACTGTGGACTGAAACAATGTTGGATCAGGACCAAACTTGGCATGAATACTCAATATGCCCAAATGTGAACACAGATGGAAACCAAGTGGAGAAAAAAAAGTGTTCGGCAGGAGAAGAAAGGAAGGGTATTGAAGGTTCCAATTTCCCATGACACACCCGATGATCTCTCACGGCACACTAGTGTGCCATGGCACACTGGTTGGGAAACACTGGTTTACACAACCCTAAATTCGGAATGCATTCTCTTTCCCTAGGTATGGAAAGCTGTGTACCAGCTATTCCCAATCTGATGTTCTCTAGATGTGTTGGATTGATATCCCAGCATCCCTGGCCAGCGTGAGAAAGCTGGCTAGAGGAAATTATAGAGTGATCCAACACATCTGGTAGGTGAGGTCACCGAGGTACAGAAGACTGAATATTTATATAACTACTAGCTGAGGACCCGGCGGTGCCCTGGTGATTTGAGGAAGGCATTGTGTACCAAGGTTGGTTCCTATTAGATGTTTATGTGGCTTGCAGTGGTCTCAGGAACTTAGTGAAGGTACTGGGACCTGTCTCATTGGCCATGGTCTATCCCCCTCCAAACAGCACCAGAATGTAGAGTGGGTCATGGGGGCTGTGTGTGTCACATTTGGTCTTGATCATTCTGTGGATGAGGGTTGCAGTGGTCTCTGGAAGTGAGGAAAGGTACTGGAAGTCCCATCATCCATGGTCCCCCGTTCTCCAAACGGCACCAGGATATAGAGTGGGACATGGGGGCTCTGTGTGCCAAGTGTGGTCTTGATCAGTCATTGGATGAGGGTGGCAGCGGTCTCAGAAAGTGAGTGAAGGTACTTCAACTCCCATCATCTGTGGTCCATCCCACTCAAAACTGCACCAGGATGTAGAGTGGGTCATGGGTACTCTGTGTGCCAAGTTTGGGCCTGGTCTCTGATTTGTAGGGGCTGCAATGTTATGTGGGAAATGAATTGGGTGAAGGTACTGCAAATCCCATCATTTGTGAGCCATCCTGCCATAAACCGCACCAGGTTTGTAAAGCGGGCCATTGGGCCTCTGTGTGCCAAGTTTGGTCCTGATTTGTCATTGGTGTGGGCCACAGTGCTCTAAGGAAGTGCATTAAAGTACTGCAAGTCCCATCATCCATGGCCCATCCTCCCTCAAACTGTACCAGGATGTAGGGTGCATCTTGGGGGGTCTGTGTGCCAAGTTTGGTCTTGTTCTGTCATTGTTGGGGGCCTAGTTAGGGAAATCAAGTTGAGGAAGCCTTGCTGTCAATTTTGGGCCTTGTCTGTGATTTATAGGGGCTACAGTGTTGTTTGGGAAGTGAATGATGTGACGGTTCTGCAAATCCCATCATTCGTGGCCCCTCCTGCTCTAAACCACACCAGGTTGTGAAGTGGGCCATTGGTCCCTTGTTTATTTATTTTATTTATTTATTATTTGCATTTGTATTCCGCCTCTTCCCGAGGGCTCGTGGCGGGTTACAAGACATACATAGTGATCGGCAGGCAACACTCATGCCGACTCACGAACAAAATAAAACAATGCTATAACCATAAAAATAACAAAAATGATACTAAAAAACATCATTAAAACATTGTTAAAATTACACTAAGTGACAAAAACCGGTAACACAGAGTCATAAATCGATTGAAAGCAAGAGGCGTTATATGTCAACCGAAGGCCTGCTTGAAAAGGAAGGTCTTACAGGCCCTGCGGAAGGGGGCGAGCTCCCGTATGGCTCTAGCCTCCTCCGGCAGGGCATTCCAGGCCAAGTGTTTGCCAAGTGTGTTCCTGATCTGTCATTGCTGTGGGCCGCAGTGGCTGACTGCCTGAGGCCTTTCCTTTTCCCTCTGAGTCACTTTAGAATGTTGGAATGTGGTTGGACAATCGGAGTCCTTTATGCAGATAATCTCATAGTTTCAGCCAAATCAAAACGCTGGCACATATTCCTCTCGTCGCACCACCACACCACCGCCCGCAAACACTGACTTTTATTATATACACAGATTTATTTTTTTAAAATATTCAGATCCAGTCCTGTAGTGTAAGGTTTCTTAAAGTGGCACAGAATAAAATTAACTTAAGCAATCTACAACATTCTTAAAAAAAAAAATTAAAATAGCAATGCCAGTCATCAAATGCATGTTTATGCAATGACATCAAATTAAAATTTCTAATCGGCGGTCTTGAAAACAAATCCTGCACTTGCCTATTTGCCTTTGTTTGGTAAACAGTGTTTAAAACTCTAGCATTTTAATGTACCCACTTGCTGATTCCTACACACTCGATGATGTTACATATGCATTACCTGTATGGCGACATAAACAAGTCTCAAATTATGCTGAGGTTTGTTCTCCGAACAACACTGTTGATGCAATGTACCCAATGATTTAAGTTTGTTTTGAAACATAACCCAAGGGAAAAGGTGACGCACAGGCCTGATGCTTCAGTGGTTGCTCATAATGGTATCTCTGTTATTTATGCTGAGTATGCAAGGCTCTTTGCAAGGAATTATCAGCAAACAAGCCTTGAAGACAAAGAGTTCTGCAAGTCTTCAAAATGTGATCTAAGCGATATGGCCAAGACTCCAGGTCACCTTTCAAACTGTCAGGAGGCAGGAAGATATTAAATGCCCATTTTTCTAGATTCTTTGGCAATTTTGTTGAAGTTTGCACACGTCTCAGATTCCATCACTAGGTTTCCTCATATATATGCCGCTAACCTGTGATTTGAAACTATTTTAGCCAATTACCTATACCATTCTTTTCGTTACAACATTCCATTTGACAGCAGAATTTCAGGTAAGTTCTAGATTCAGAATTATTCATTTCATAGAGCAGGGGAAATGCAAAAATAAAAAAAAGGAAATGGAAATCTGTGATGAGGTGGTTATTTATGTGTAAATACATGTGCTATATGTTAATCCCATGTTGGTTTGTGTATTTAGAAGGAACATTCTTTAAAAGCTGCAGAGAGTGAGCAGTGGAATGTTCGCAGCAGCAAGCTGTAAGCAGAGGCTGTTGCCATGACAACAGAGGCCACTCTGGCTTTAGAATGTTCAGTTTTGAATCTGACAGTTGGAGAATGTCAGTTGGCCAGCTGCTGTGACCAACGTTAGTTGGGAATTAGCAGTTGCTGAAGCTGCAAGCTATCTGTAGGAGCTGCAGTGTGCAGTTCAGTTCTGTGTGTGGGTTGAGGGAAACCCAAGTGTGTGGGACAGAGTTTGGTCCCAGGGTTGAGAGTAACCCAGTATTAAGTAGTTACTTGTGTGTAACTATATTAGGGGTATATTCGGTACAAACTTGCAATATTAAACAATATAACACCGGGGTTTTAAACTATATTAGGGGAAGTTAAAACCCCGGTGTTATATTGTTTAATATTGCAAGTTTGTACCTCTTCAGAGCACCTTTAAAAAAACCACCTAAGCTTTGAACCCATTTGTGTAAAATAAACTGTTAAACACTTTCAACAAAACATCTGTGGAAGTCGTTTATTCACAAAGACCCTCCACATCTAGTGGTCAAGCCTTGACAAATGGTGGCAGCAAGTTAATTAAAGTTAATAATAATAAAGAGAAAGCAAAACATTGAGTATTTATTTATTTATTTATTTATTTATTTATTTATTTATTTCTTCGATTTTATATTCCGCTCCTCCCTGCAGGCTCGGGGCGGGTAACAACAAAATATACATGGGCGACATGACCTCAGCATGCAGCCCTACAATTGCATAAAAACAAGTTAAAAACACAATCCGACGAATTCCAAATGCAAGGGACATACTGAAATTTTTCAGTATGCAGTCCATTGAAGCCTAAGGGAATGCTAGTCCAAAGAGGGCGGTCTTACAGGCCCTTCTGAAGGGTACCAGTTCTAGGATGGCCCGGGTACTGTCCGGCAGAGAGTTCCACAGGGCTGGAGCTGCCGCGGAGAAGGCTCTCTGACGAGTCACGGATAGGTGGCAGGAGCGGACTGATGGTATGGTCAGTAGGTTCTGTTCCTCTGACCGCAGTGATCTCGGGGGCAAATACGGGGTAAGGCGGTCCCTCAGGTATTGGTGGCAGTGGTCAGCCATCCACAGTGAATCCAGTACGAGGCCTTGAACATCTTCACAATATCTGTTTCTGAATGCATCTAAACCACTGCTTCTTAAACTATGGCTCCCAGGCAGAAATGGGGTTTCCTTAGCTCAGGGGTAGGGAACCTATGGCTCGGGAGTCAGATGTGGCTCTTTTCATGATTGAATCTGGCTCTCCAGAGCAGCCTGGGCCTAGGTTTTCCAGCATGCAGCGGGGAGCAGTGACGCAAATGTGCCGCGACTGCCGCTTCCGTGCCGCTGTTGCTGCCTTTTTCTCATCACCCGCTGCTCTCGGGGCCTCGCACCTTCCTCCCCTTCCTTCCTCTTCCTTTCTTTTCCCCTCTCATTTTGTTTCATTCTTTTTCCTCCCTCTCTCCCTACCTTCTTTCCTCCCACCTCTTCCATTCTTTCCTTCTCTCCTTCCTTTTCCCTCCCTCTCTCCTCTTCCTTCTTTCCTCCATTCTCCCTCTTCCTTCCTCTTCCTTCCTTTCTTTCTCCCCTTCACCATTTCCTTCTCTCCTTCCTTTCCCCCTCTCTCCTCTTCCTTCATTCCTCCATTCTTCTTCCTTCCTTCCTTCTTTCCTTCCTTCCTTCCTTCCTTCCTTCCTCTTCCTTCCTTTCTTTCTCCCCTTCACCATTTCCTTCTCTCCTTCCTTTCCCCCTCTCTCCTCTTCCTTCATTCCTCCATTCTCCTTCTTCCTTCCTTCCTTCCGTCCTCTTCCTTCCTTTCTTTCTCCCCTTCACCATTTCCTTCTCTCCTTCCTTCCCCCCTCTCCTCTTCCTTCCTTCCTTTTTCCTTCCTTCCTTCCTTCCTCTTCCTTCCTTTATTTCTCCCCTTCACCATTTCCTTCTCTCTTTCCTTTCCCCCCTCTCTCCTCTTCCTTCTTTCCTCCATTCTCCCTCTTTTTCCTTCTCCTTCCCTCCTTTCTTTCCCCCTTCACCCTTTCCTTCTCTCCTTCCTTTTCCCTCCCTCTCTCCTCTTCCTTCTTTCCTCCATTCTCCCTCTTCCTTTCCTCCTCTTCCTTCCTTTCTTTCTCCCCTTCACCCTTTCCTTCTCCCCTTCCTTCTTTTCTTCATTCTCCCTCTCTCTTCCTTCCTTCCTTCCTTCCTCTTTTATTCTTTCCCCCCAAGGCTTCCTTTCCTTCTCCTTCCTTTCTTTTCACTTCCCTCTCTCTCCCCTTCTTTCTTTTCTTCTTTTCCCTTCATTATTTTACTTTTTTTCTCACTCCCTTTCCTTTCTTTTTCCCACCCTTTCCTTTCCTCCCTTCCCATTTCCTTCTTTCTTTCCCCCTCCTTGTCTCTCTCCTGCTTTTCTTTTCTTCCTTTTCCATAGTTCGTTCTTCTTTTCTTTCTTCCTCTCCCCCTCCTTCCTTTATTTCCTCTGCCGGGGAATCCTTTTCTCATAGTATGTACGTATATACTCAGATTTAGTTGAAGTCAGTCTTTAAATATATTATATATATTACATGGCTCTCACTGAAATAAATTTCCAAATATTTTCCTTTCATGGCTCTCGGAGTCAAAAAGGTTCCTGATCCCTGCCTTAGCTTAATGTGTGGGTCAAGAAAAATTTCGCGGCAGTGAAAGGTTTCTGAACGCCACACATTTGCACAAATCTGGCAGCAACAACATGCCGTGGAGTCTGCTAAAAGGCTTCAGCTGTACTCAACAAAAAGGAAAATCAGCCGGATCTCCCTCCATGAACCAACTCGAACGTTCTGCTCCTCGGCGGAGGCCCTCCTGTCACCCCTGCCAGTCTCACAGACTTGTCTGGTTCGCACAAGGGAGAGGGCCTTCTCCTCTGTGGCCCCCTAATTCTGGAATTCTTTGCTTGGACAGATTAGGAAAGCCCCCACTTTGGAGACCTTTAAAAAACACCTGAAAACATGGCTCTTTCGCTATGCCTTTGGAGAGTAGTCATTTAATTCCTACCATTGCTCTCCTCAATGCCCCCGTTCTTGGAGTCCCCCCCCCTCATAAAATGTTTTCCCCCATAAGGATGCTATTCCGCTTACCTCACTCTGAGTTTTTAATACTTTATATGTGTGTCTGTGGCCCGCCCTGTCATTTGAGGATTGTTGTTGTTATTATTATTATTATTATTATTATTATTATTATTATAGGTGCAGCTAAAAAGGGGTGTGTATGATTAATCTTCAAATGCACAACGGAAAAGCCAGGTTTTAAGATCCTTCTTGAAAGTTGCTAAAGTGGGGGCTTTTCTAATCACAGCGGGTAATGAATTCCAGTGTTGGGGGGCCACAGAGGAGAAGGCTGTCTCCCTTGTTCCCAGAAGGTGAGCCTGTGATGTTGGTAGAGGTAAAAGAAGGGCCGCGCCCGAGGATCGAAGAGATCGGGCCGGAACGTGGAAGGAGATACGTTCACGAAGGTAGGCAGGTCCCAAACCGTTTAGGGCTTGATAGGTGATGATCTGCACCTTGAATTGGGACAGGAAAATAAATGGCAGCCAATGGAGCTGCTTAAACAGGGGGGTTGACCGCTCCCTGTAATTTGCCCCAGTTACTAATCGGGCTGCCAAACATTGTAGTTTCTGGGCTGTCTTCAAGGGTAACCCCACATAGAGTGCATTGCAGTCATCCAATCTAGAAATCCTTTGGGTACGTATCATTTGAGAGACCCTGGGAACAGTTAGCAATATGTCATGGATGGCTGCAAACACAAGAAGTACTGGGATAAATCTCCAGTTTCCAATTGGTAAGTCGAAGGAGCTGGACAATAAAAAACTTGCCTTTACTTGGTAACATCCTGGTTTTCCCAAAGAGGAAAATTCTGGCTATTGGAAGCAAGAAATGCCCTGCTTTCATGCTAGACTTTGAGCCTAGTTCTCTATATGGTGCACAGAGATTCCAAGCGCAATGCAAATCTTTTCACACAGCCGGGTCTGCATGCATGGCTTGCAAAGTGGCTGGTGCAACAGGTCCCTCTGTACCAAAGCGATTCTGCATTCACCATAACAGGAGCAAGCCACATAATTCTCTTTTATTTTGCTATCTCATTTTGTAGGAGGGTTTAATGAAAATATGAAGGGGGGGGGGAGAAGATTGATTATCATAAAGATGATGATGATGATTATTATTAGCAAGCCTTGCAAATGCTGATTGAGTATCAGTAAATGTTTGGTTTTTATAACTATTTACTATAGGTTAGCTATGACTATTTATTAGGCATGAGAAAAATGAAACGGAAATTAAAAGGATTCGTAAGAGATTAGTATGTAATGGGACTTTTGAGCTTTTATGGATCGCTGCCGCGAACCCGGAAGTAGACTTCCTTTTACGGTCCTTGAGGCCAACAATTTGTGTTAGGATCGTAATAAATTCTTAATTATTAATTAATTAATTATTGTACTACGTACTCACTTCTCCCTGTCTTCTCCCCCTCATTTCCTTCCCGCCTTCATTCAGCTTCTTCTTTTCCCCGCATTTCTATGGGGAACTGGAAGTGACGCTGCTGCTAGGTAGGCAATGCATTCTGGAAAGTGTAGTCCTCCACGCTTCCCCCCCCCTTCTCTTCCCCGTTGCTCTGCTGCCATGCCCCATCGCAGGGGCCAGCTTCACACACACACACACGCGCTTCTCCTCCTCTCTTTCCCTGCGCTCTCTCAGATGCTTCTCTTCCCCATTGCTCTGCTGCCATGCCCCATCGCAGGGGCCAGCTTCAGCCCTCCAGGTACGTGTTTTGGACTTCAACTCCCACCATTCCTCACAGCCTCAGGCCTCTTCCTTTTCCTCTCAGCCTGGGCAGCGAGGAGCGAGGGGGGGGGCTTCCAAGAATAGAATACCCCCTCCCTCCCTTCCTCCTTCCCTCCCTCCTTCCTATTTGGAGAGTCCCATCTAGAATTCAGCGTGATTTATTCAAGTTTTGGCCTACAACTCCCAGAAATCCCAGCCAATTTACCAGCTGTTAGGATTTCTGGGAGTTGTAGGCCAAAACCATCTGGAATGCGCATGCTCTGGCATACGAATTACTAACGATTTTTCGTTAGTACTTAAGTTACATTTTAGAAATTTTGGAAATTTTTTGTAAGTCTTTCTTTTACAAATCAAAAAAAAAATCCCCCCCCCCCCCCATTTGATTTTAGAATCGCCATTTTTGGGTTCTAAAACATGCCTACTATTTATATACCTGGGGTCACGTTAAAATTCCTCTGTCAGAAAGAAGTTGCGAGTGGAAACAGTTTAAGAAGCCCTCTTCTCGGTAGCATAATTGGTCATGTTGATTGAATCCCCTGGAATATGAAAGATGGCTTATCGTAATGCTGTGTATCAAACACATATTAGGGTTAATTATTTATTTATTTTATTTATTATTTATTATTCGGTTTTATATTCCACTCCTCCCTGCAGGCTCGGGGCGGATCACAACGTACTGTAAAAACATACAATAAAACCATAAAATATAACAGCGATAAAAACGGAGATTACAGTTCTTGAATTCAAGGACATAGGCATGCCATTTACAATTCAGACTTAGCTAAAAGCAAGCCTAAAAAGGGCGGCCTTACACGCCCTTCGAAAGGGGGCGAGCTCTGAGATCGCACGAGTATGGTCTGGAAGCGAGTTCCAGAGCGCAGGCGCCGCGGCAGAGAAGGCTCGCTGTCTCGTAGTAGACAGGTGGCAGGAGCGGATCGATGGGATGACCAACAGGTTCTGCTCTTCCGAGCATAGTGGTCTCGGGGGAACATACGGGGTAAGGCGGTCCCTCAGGTACACAGGCCCTAGACCGTGCAAGGCCTTAAAGGTTAAAACCAACACCTTGAAGGCAATCCGGTACTCAATGGGGAGCCAGTGCAGTTGCCGTAGGATGGGAGTGATGTGCTCCCTCACTGGTGCTCCCACCAGCAAGCGAGCAGCGGCATTCTGCACTAGCTTGAGTTTCCGGATTGTCGACAAGGGAAGGCCAACATAGAGGGTGTTACAGTAGTCCAGCCTCGAGATGACCGTCGCTTGGATCACTGTGGCCAGGTCGTCCCTGGACAGGTAGAGTGCCAGTCGTCTAGCCTGTCGTAGATGGAAAAACGACGTTTTGCTAACCATGGAGATCTGGGTCTCCATGGATAGCAAGGGGTCCAATTGGACACCCAAGCTCTTTACAAGAGATGACGGGCTTAATTGCTCAGTAAAAAACAATAGGCAACACCGTAGTGTAGAAACTGAAAATGCTATTCAGGTGTATCAGTAAATACAGTAAACTGTAATATATCAAATAGTCATCTATTAGCGATATATAGGTCAATACATTTATAACCACAATGGGATATGTAGGAGGGGGGGTACAAGTGGAAACACCACTATGCGAATACATTCAAATACAGTCAAGAGACTAACAATTCATCTTATGCATCATAGCAATGTACAAACATGTCAAGAAGTCTTGGACCAAGAGGGACAAATGTTCTTTCTTGGTGCAGGGAGAAACTACAGTTCAAAATGGCCATTTCCTGCTGATGGAATGGTCCGTCCTCCATGCAGATTGGACAACTCTTGATGACTTACTAACCTTGAGGACGCCTATTCTATGCCTCTGAAGAAGTCTGTTAGACGAAACGGCCCTTCGCCGGCTTAGGAGTGAGCTCCCGCCGTCAGGCAACCTCTCCTCCGCTGCTCTCACCCACCGAGTGACAAGCAGACTCCCATTCTACTTTCCCGGCATCTGCCAATCCACCCTTTACCACACGGACGCCCTTAGAACCTTTCCGAACTACCTTTACCACCATCCTTTGCGGGCTGCCATTGTGCGCCTCCCGCACATGCGCACAGCGCAGTTCGGCCTATCGAGCGTCCCGACAGGACTACAACACCCAACTGCACTTGCGGCTAGCCATAGCGCTTGTCCGCGCATGCGCCCTAGACGTCTGGGCCGTTGCTGAGCGTCTCCTGTCGCTTTTTCGCCCTGCTTGACACAGATACACCTGGGATCCTCCCACCTTTATCTGCAGTTCGTTTACCTTTACTTTGCTGTTGATATTATGTATTTTGAACTGTAGTTTCTCCCTGCACCAAGAAGGAACATTTGTCCCTCTTGGTCCAAGACTTCTTGACATGTTTGTACATTGCTATGATGCATAAGATGAATTGTTAGTCTCTTGACTGTATTTGAATGTATTCGCATAGTGGTGTTTTCACTTGTACCCCCCTCCTACATATCCCATTGTGGTTATAAATGTATTGACCTATATATCGCTAATAGATGACTATTTGATATATTACAGTTTACTGTATTTACTGATACACCTGAATAGCATTTTCAGGGCTTAATTGCTCGCCATCCAGGGTAGGCAACCGGCACTCATCCAGCCCAGGTCAACCGGGCCACAAGATCTCTGTCTTCGACGGATTCACCTTCAGCCGGCTAGCACGCAGCCATCCAGTCACGGCTTCAAGGCATAGATGGAAACAATCGGGTACGGTGTCCGGCCTGCCGTCCATTCTCAGCAAAAGCTGGGTGTCATCAGCGTACTGATAACACTCCAGACCAAAGTCGTGGGCCAGCTGGGCCAAAGGGCGCATATAAATGTTGAATATTAATCCCACTATCTTTTTGAATCAGTACAATTTAGAGTTGAATGCAAAAATAAAAAATAAAAATCCAGGAATGTGAAATTCAACGTCACAGTTGACCTAAAGGCAATACCTTTGTTCGTCTATATGTGTGTATGTGGAAACGGCAGGGATTGTCTGCTAAGTATGTGTACCTGTAATCCGCTCTGAGTCCCCTTCAGGGTGAGAAGGGCAGAATATAAATAAATAAATAAATAAATAAATAAATAAATGGATGTGGGAACCAGTTAGGAATTATTTAGAGAATGTGCTAAGATGTGGAGTAGAATAAGTAAGACTGAGACTGATATTTCAAATGTAACTTCTGTCGTTTGATGTATAAATTGCATGTCTAAGGAGAGGAGTGTGGGAGTGGGGAAAAACAATAAAACGACAATTTTAAAAAATCCACAGGGAAGGTCAGGAAAGATAAAAGCTATGTTTGCTATCTTGAGTTCGTTGATGGAAAGTTGAGATATGAAGGTAACTAATAAATAAAAAACAATCTTTTTTTTCAAATCAAAACCAAGGACATAATTATTAAAGTGGAAATGGAGAAGCTGAAAAGTCCCGCGGCCAGCCCCTTCAAAGGAAAGGACATCACAGCTTTGGCTTGGAAACTGAAACACGTGGCTTTGAACACTCCTCTTCAGTTCAGCACCCAGGCCTTGAGGCCCCAATCGAAGAGCACCGCTCGGTTTGGCAGCCTCAGCCATCACTCTTTCTTCTCCCGGCATAACCCGCACCCGCACCGAGTGACTCATATCCAAGGTAAGCATTCAAAACTGCTAATCAGGTGCATGGTTTCAGAGCTTGGGATTCTTGGTTTTTGGAAGATTCTAATTGTAAAGAAGTCTGGACACACACACCGACCACTCCTTGACTTTTTAAAACTGTGTGGCAGGACAGCCACCAATTATCAAGGTTTTTCCTTGTTTATTAATTAATTAACTTTCTGCCGGGTGAAACTGGAGAAAGAAGTGAATGCAATTGGACCAGAGGAACTGATATTTAGGAGATGGGGAAAAGGTGAGGTGGAAAAACTGATAGGACCTATGAGAGCCACTTTGGAGGTGTGGAGAATGTGGCAAGGGAGGATGGCACCGGGAGTCTCGAAGGTAGCCTCGCTACAGGTAATGAACCCTAAAAAGGAGGAAAATCTAAGCAGAGTAATAAGGGAATTGAGAGGGAAGGGGGTCACAAGATTGGAGCAATTAGTGGATGAAGGGGGCAGAATTAGGAGAGACAGATTAGAGAACTGGTTGGGACAAAGGTGGTGGCTGCAAATCTGGGCAGTATGTGAATTTCTTATGCAGAGGGAGGTTAGAGAGGCAATGCAAAGAGAGGACACTGCTTTTGAGAGGCTGGTCAGGGAAAGGAAGGAAGGGAAAAGGACTCAGGTGGGAAAGATATATAAGCTGTTAGTAGAGTCAGGGGAAAGCCCTGTACAAGAATTAACCAAATTGTGGGAGAGGGAAGTACAAGTATCAGAATTAGAGATGGAAAGGTCAATGGGAAATATTGCAAAAATGAAAAATACAAGAGTGAGGGAAATGAGAAGGAAACTCCTGCATAAGTGGTATCAGACTCCGGCCCAATTGGCACACTTCTCTCAAAACGTGAGTAGCCAATGTTGGCACGGGTGCCAAGTGAAAGGGGTATATATGCACCTGATTTGGGAATGTGCAGTAGTTCAGAAATTCTGGAAAGAGGTACAAGGGGAAATTAATAAGGCACTGAATATAAATTGGGCAATTACGAAGGAGATCGCGATATTGGTGAGAAAGAGTGACTTGGGCGAATATGGAGGAATCAAGGAAGCCATGATTGAAAGCGCACAGTCTGTCATAGTTCTAGGCTGGAAGGACTCCTCCAAATGGACAATCAAGAACTGGCTGTGATACCTGGTAGAACACATTCAATTTGAAATTATGGAGATCAGGGTTAATGAGTTGGATGAGAATAAATTGCAGGAACTGTTGGGGCAATGGGACCGGGTAAGACAATATATTGTTTGGAGAACCCGAGATCAAGATACGAGTAATAAGTTGGATCTACTGTTTAATTTGTAATGTAAACTGTCCAAAAGGCTTGAAGGAAAAGAAGAATAGTGATGAAACCCTCAGAAGGGGTGGAGGGGTGTGGATGCTTGTGAGGGTGGAAGGGGCACTTTCACAGTGCACTGTTTTGTTATTGTTATGGTTGTTGTATGGATGTTGTTTTTTTTTCTGTATGTCAAAAACCAATAAAAAATATTTTTTAAATAAAAAAAAACTTTCTGCCACCATTTGTCAGGGCTTGACCACTAGATGTGAGGGTCTTTGTGAATAAACGACTTCCACAGATGTAGTGTTGAAAGTGTTTAATTAACAGTTTATTTTACACAAATGGGCTCAAAGCTTAGGTGGTTTCAAAAATACTCCGAAGAGGTACAAACTTGCAATATTAAACAATATAACACCGGGGTTTTAACTTCCCCTTACACAGTTACTATCACAAGTAACTACTTAATACTGGGTTACTCTCAACCCTGGGACTACACTTGTCCTTAACCTGGGTTTCTCTCAACCCACACACTTGGGTTTCCCTAAACCCACACACAGAACTGAACTGCACACTGCAGTTCCTACAGACAGCTTGCAGCTTCAGCAACTGCTAATTCCCCACTAACTCTGGTCACAGCTGCTGGCCAACTGACATTCTCCAAATGTCAAATTCAAATTGAACATTCTAAAGCCAGGGTGGCCTCTGTTGTCATGGCAACAGCCTCTGCTTACAGCTTGCTGCTGCGAACATTCTACTGCTCACTCTCTGCAGCTTCTAAAGAATGTCCCTTCTAAATACATAAATAAACATGTGATTAACATATAAATAACCACCTCATCACACTAATGCTTTCGCTTTTTGCTTTCAGAAGCATCCTAACAGTAAGGGCATTGCCTCTGTGGACTAAGTCAGTGTTTCTCAACCTTCCTAATGCCGTGACCCCTTAATACAGTTCTTCATGTTGGCAGCCCCAACCATAAAATCATTTTCGTTGCTACTTCATAACTGTAATTTTGCTACTGTTATGAATTGTAACGTAAAATATTGGATGTATTTTCTTTCACCAGACCACATTTGGCACAAATTCCCGATACACCCAAGTTTGAATACTGGTGGGGTTGTGGGGGGTGATTTTGTTCTTTGGGAGGTGTAGTTGCTGGGATGTATAGTTCACCTACAATTAAAACTTGTGCGGCAGCTGCGCCCGTACCTTGGGAAGTCTGACTTGGCCACGGTAGTCCACGCTCTGGTTACATCCCGTATAGATTACTGCAATGCTCTCTACGTAGGGCTGCCTCTGAAGACTGTTCAGAAGCTTCAAATGGTCCAACGGACAGCAGCCAGGGTGATAACAGGAGCGGCAATCAGGGAGCGCACTACTCCTCTGTTGTGACAGCTCCACTGGCTGCCAGTTTGCTACCAGGCACAATTCAAAGTGTTGGTCTTGGTGGGGTCATGGCTGTGTCGTTGTGGGTTGTTCTGGTGGGTGGGATGTTGAAGTGCTGTGGAGTTGTTGGTGTGTTGTGTTGCTAGCGTTCTTTATAGCTTGTGGATGTACAATGTTTTTTGTCTTTCCATCAGCTGTGTTGATGTAGAGGTTGATGCTTGTGTGGGTGGGGTACTTTGGAAGTGAGTGGAGATACTTGAAATCCCATTATCCATGGTGTGTCCTCCTCTAAACTGCAGTTGGATGGAGTGTGGGTCATGGGGGCACTGTGTGCCAAGTTGGGTCTTTATCGGTCTTGGTTCTGGGCCACAGTGGTCTGTGGGGAATGAAGGGTTTGAAAGTACTACAAATCCCATCATCCATGGTCCACCCTCCTCCAAACTGTAGTAGAATGTAGCGTGGGTCATAGGGGCTCTGTGTGCCAAGGTAGGTTACTGTAAATTCAGGCCATACACAATGTCCCATGAGCTGAGGCCTAGTCAGGAACAGTAAGTTAATTAAGCCTTACTGTCAATTCAGGCCATACACAATGTCCAATGAGCCGAGGCGTAGTCGGGAAAATCAAGTTAATGAAGCCTTACTGTCAATTCAGAACGTAAACAGCATTCCATTAAGTGAGGTCTAGTCAGGGAAATTAAGTTAATGAAGCCTTACTGTCAATTTTGGGCGTGGTCTGTGATTTGTAGGGGTGTAAATTTTCTGTGGGTAGTGAATTAGGTGTTTGTGTTTGTGCCTCAGCCCTTTGCCTTATCCTCCTCTGACAGTTTATTATGGGTTGGAATGTTCATGTTGGCCGGCCAGTACAGGATTTATGCAAATCTGCCCTTATTGGCAGCCAATCATGTTGTCAGAATGTAGAGGCTGGGAGAGTCGTTGGCAGCCCCGGAGGATGCTGGGAAATGTAGTTTTTCACTCGTTTTGGGGGCCTTTTAGGTTTTGGGGGGGAAAGTTTCTTTGCTACAAACATACCCTGCTTGAGGCCTATTTCTGTTGGCAAGTTTGGTGTTTCTGCGTTGTAAGGTTTCTCTGTTTGGGACTGTCGTTCCATGACGGGAACCCCTTTATATAATAGATTTAGCACATTTGTATACCGCTCCCTCTCAGCCCGAAGGAGACTTGGGGCGGTTTGCAACAACGACATAAAAACAACATTTATAGCAGATTATAAACATTAACACATAATTAAAATCATAACAATAATAAAACTAAGTGATGCTGGCACCCAACCTAAGAATTATAATCCCCAAAAGGCTCCCCCCCCCCAATCTCTAATTGTACCATGAGTTTCTGTCCTACCAGAAGCCCACAGATTTCTCTTCCGTTTGCAGGCTTGAATGGCGCTCCTGTTTGCACAGTTAATGATGAATGGAGCATTCTTCCACCACATCCAGTGATAAAAAGTCAGATATGCACTTCTGTTTTGGGGGTTCATGGAATCCAAAGGCCTATTGGAGATCCACAACCTATTCCAGTCCCCAGGCTATCAATAGGTAAGTACACAATGCATAGTATTCAATCTCTCTTTTCGATAAATGGTGTCCACATTAAGTCTTATAAGGCAGTGTTTTTCAACCTTTTTTTGAGCCACGGCACATTTTTTACATTTACAAAATCCTGGGGCACACCACCAACCAAAATGACACAAAATGACACTCTAACACAGTAATACATATAGTTAATATGTTTTTAAATGTATTTATACACTCAGTGTGAAACCCGGACCTGTTTCGATGAACACAACATAGATATGACTTCCTCTCACATATTTATACATGGCTATCATGTCTTCTCTCAGCCTTCTCTTCTTCAGGCTAAACATGCCCAGCTCTTCAAGCCACTCCTCATAGGGCTTGTTCTCCAGATCTTTGTGAAATTTCACCCTGAGTAAAACTTGCTTCCAGTTAATTATAAATGTCATGAAGCTGTTATAAACAGTTCCTTTGGGGGGTGGGGGGGGTGGAGGCAACTCTCGAAAAATCCAGTAAGATAGTAAAAAAAAAAATCCAAGCGGAGAGGCTCAATTTGTTTCTTGGAAACCTGTGAGGGGGCTGCTAGGAGGGGGGAGAGTATCAATAAACAATGCGGGAAATCACTATATTCTTCTTTAATTCTTGTTGATTTATTATCATCATCAATATCTTCAATTTTTTGTGTATATCCTTCACAAAATTATAATCCAAAAATCTCTCGTATTCCATCATAGTGTTTAATCCGGATTAAATGCCAATATCACCAGGTCGACGGTCTATAAAGGCCCTGCCGTTTCGCCGCTTCCGGCTTCCTCGGGACCTGTCATATAGTAACAATCCACTGCACAAATCCACTGGTCCGACATCTATCAATTAAAAACATCAAAAGGTCTTACAATATATAATCCACTTTAGCATTACATACATTTATAAACCTAACACATTAGGCGTGATCCCACATAAGAAAACATATCCCCAAAATGGCAAGAGGTAATCTATATATACCAAAATCACAAAATTATATGTGTGGACGCAGCCACTACTCCATGCGGTCGGACACTATGATGGAATACGAGAGATTTTTGGATTATAATTTTGTGAAGGTGTAGCACAGCAGTTCTCGTTGGTGCCTGGAAGGCTGGGAATAGGTCCTGGGGTTCCATTAGCATTAGGGCCTGCAGCAGCAGAGGTGGATTCAGAGGATGAGCTAGATGACTGGGGCGAAGCACAGGGCCCTTCGGATGGGCCTCAGTCGCCCACGGAGAGCTTGGCATGGGATGAGATGTTGTTTGGGCCTAGCATAGATTCCGATCACCAGGTGGAGATGAGAAGCAGCGAAGGGAGTTATGAACACCCGGGAGGAAGTCCCAGGAACTTGAAAGTGTAAACATGGACGAAGCCGAGTGGGAAAGTGCCAGGGAGGAAAGTTCTCAGGAAGATAGCGACACAGCTGCTGAGAGGCAAGGTCGCTCCTTCGATAGGAGACGGGACATTGAATCTACCAGGAGGGCTTGGTCTAGGGTCCTAGACCGGCCGAGGTCCGTGAGCAGAGATTGGAGACGAAGAAGCCTAGAGCGTCGCGGACCTCGGCCGAGGGATTAAGTACAGGATCCGTGGGAACGCATCCTCAGTTCTCCGGCCACGTCTTTCCTGGATAGGCGTGAAGCTGAGTGGGACCACAAGCCAGCCGTGGTCATCAAGCCTTGCCTTGTAATTGCCTTGTTTCCTGATCCGCAGTGGATTTGCGGAGCCTTGCCCTGTTTCCTGATCCGCATTGGATTGCGGAGCCTTACCCTGCTTCCTGAACCGCATTGGATGCGGAGCCTTGCTAAGCTTACAGCTTATTTGCTACGTTACTTTGGACTATCTTACTTACAACCTTTTGGACTATTGCTTTCTATTGGACTATATATTCTTTGAAGCTGTTATTATACTCAATAAAGTAGTTAGCCTTTAGTACGTCTCCGTGTGTGTGATTAAGGGGCCCGCTAAGTCCGTGATTGTGACAGAAGGATATACAATGCCAATTGATTGATGTATAATATGATCTGCAGTCCACTATCCACTTTAAAAATTGAAAATATTGATGATGATAATAAATCAACAAGAATTAAAGAAGAATATAGTGATTTCCCACATTGTTTATTGATACGGTTGTACGGAGAACACCCCACCATTTGATAGGAGGGGGGAGAGTGCCAATTTCCCACGGCACACCTGATGATTGCTCATGGCACACTAGTGTGCCATGGCACACTGGTTGGGAAACACTGATCCAGATTATCAAAGCAGATAATCTGGATTTTATATGGAAGTGTAAAAAGGGTCCTGATCTAAACAAGTACACTTTTCAACCCTCAGATCATATGTCATGGGCAGGGGGAGAAAAAGACTATTTGAAGTGTAGTCAGAGTACATGTTTTATCAAATGTCGCAAAACCTGACAAAGAAAATCCCAGATTAACAAGAATCTTCAGGTTGAGGGCATATTCTGCACAGAAATTTAATGTTGATGTATATGATAAATATCTAAATAGTTGGAAAACGTTATTAATTTACTGTTTTTGAAAGGTGCCTTGCAGCATATAATAAATTTTTTTTACAAGATTGTTAGGGAAGACTTGCACTGAAAACAACATTGAAATAATATTTTCTATGCAGAAAATGCAATTTTCTATGCAGAAAATGCAATTTTCTGTATCAAAACCCTATGCAAATTTTGTGCAGAACAAGTTTATTTATTTATTATTTATTTACCTCATTTATATATTGCGCTCTTCTCACCCCGAAGGGGACTCAGAGGGGATTACAGTACATATACTTGCAGACAATCCCTGCAGTTCAACATAAGCCCTTAACGCAGTGTTTCTCAACCTGGGGGTCGGGACCCCCAGGGGGGTCGCGAGAGGGTTTCAGAGGGTTCGTCAAAGACCATCAGAAAAGATATTTTTGTGATGGTCTGGGAAACCCTTTGGCAGAGAAGGTTGAAGATCTCTCCGCTTGTCCTTCTCTTTCTTTTTGGAAACAGACTGCGAATTCCCCCACCTAAAGCTCTCCTCTGCTGTGATTGGCAGGCTTCCCAGCCAATGAGGAGGGCTGTTTCTGAGACTCCAAGCAGGGAGGGGAGAGCAGGCATGCTCGGCACATGGCAGCATGATACGCATGTGTAGGTGAGGGAGAGTGTGTGGGATGGAGGCTCACGCCAGCGAGTCCCTTCAAGGTATGAGGGTTCTGTGTAGGAAGTTCGACCCAATTCAATCATTGGTGGGATGCAAGGGGCTCTTTGATTGTAGGTGAACTAAAAATCCCAGCAACTACAACTCCCAAATGTCAAGATCTATTTTCCCCAAACTCCACCAGTGTTGGTTTTTGGGTATATTGAGGATTCATGTCCAGATCCATAATTGTTGAGTCTATAGTGCTCTCTGGATGTAGGTGAACTACAACTCCCAAACTCAAGGTCAATGCCCACCAAACCCTTCCAGTATTTGCTGTTGGTCATAGGAGTTTTGTGTGCCAAGTTTGGTTCAATTCAATTGTTGGTGAGTTCAGAATGCTCTTTGATTGTAGGTGAACTATAAATCCCAGCAACTACAACTTCCAAATGACAAAATCACCCCCCCCCCCCCCAATACAGTTATGAAGTAGCAATGAAAATAATGTTATGGTTAGGGGTCACCACAACACGAGGAACTGTATTAAGGGGTCACAGCATTAAGAAGGTTGAGAAACACTGCCTTAACGGTTCTGGTACAACTTACATGTCCGAACGCATCTCTTTTTATGAACCTTCAAGATGCTTAAGATCATCCGGAGAGGCCTTGCTCTCGGTCCTGCCTGCTTCGCAGGCGCGATTGGTGAGGACGAGAGACAGAGCCTTTTCAGTGGTGGCTCCTCGGCTTTGGAACGCCCTTCCTAATGACATCAGATTAGCCCCCTCCCTCCTGACATTTCGGAGGAAGGTCAAGACCTGGCTATTTGACCGGGCATTTGCAAATGAAGTATGATTATCAAATAGAGACCTAAGGAACGACGACGATGCATTTGGAAATCGACTTAATAATGAGACGCTGATATTGTGTTTTTAACGTTAAATGTTAAATTGTATATGTTGAAATTGTATTGATAACTGTTGATTTGTTTGTCTTGAGCAGTTCCTGCTATTTGTACACCACATCGAGTCGCCTTTGGGCTGAGAGAGGCGGTCTAGAAGCAAAGTAAATAAATAAAAATATATAGACATATTTTAGACATATATTGACGAACAAAGAGGCAAACTTCTGGCCACCAGGGGGAGCCGACAGACTCCTCATCTCTCTCAGCATTTTCCAGCTTCCCTGGTTGTTCTTCCGCTTTCCTTTTCAGCGATTCCTGGAGTTCTTTAATGGGCTCATAAATCAGTCAAAATTTGCCTCCCCACTTAATGTGGTACTGTAGCGGAAATCTGGAGTCCCAAAACTCCTTCAGGCAGTTACCTTCTGACTCTCAAGCGGCGGCTTTCGTGCGGGCACAGGAACGAATGACGCAACAATTGATACTGGTTCAAATGAAGCCAAGTTTATTACATCAGCTGACGGAGTCTGCTTAGCATAAAGCTGCTAATATGGCAGAGCCCCGCACAAACGCTAACACTCAGGTTTTATACATTCAATGGCGACAATTCCTGATCCCGCCCATCTTCACAGCTTGCAATAGGCTGGCACACATGAACCCATTTCTTTACCCAATTAAACAAAGCATTATTCAGCATTACACTCTCATTTGCTAATAGCTATGGCGCAGTATTAATTTTTCATTCCCACAGTATGTTATCAGCCATATGGGCAAGATGTTCTTAAATCGCAACATTTCTACGGCCATCCCCTGGGCCAGCCAACAGGAACAGCTTCATTTGCCCATGCGCGCTTTCTAACCATTCAGATACAATGTAAACAACGCAGCATGGTAGACTATGGGCCAATCAGGCCGCTTTTTAACTAAAGGCACATGATGTTCTCCTGGCAAATCACTGCTTGTGCCTTGTTGCCAATCAGAGCTGATTATTCCCCTCATGGCTCTTGGCAAACTGCCTCGCTACTCTAAGGCCAGCTATACTAAAACCTTTGCTGTGCATCACTCTCTCCTGACGGTACTTCTGCTAAAAGCATCAATTCCGCTTTAGTACCTTTATCTCCTACTTGACAAATGAACTGTCTTTCAGGCTGCAAAGGTTGACAGCAGGCTACACTTAAGGTCGAGCACCCACCCCGACCCGTGCAGGCCTCGAAGTCATGACCTACAGGTCAGAGAGATTTTATGCAGCTGACACTTAGCCAGCTGCGCCAATTCCCAGTATAGTCCCAAAGTGTACCTTTTTTTGACTGTTTTACAGTGGGATGGAAATTGCTAAAGTGGCTTGCAGTGTTAAGAACAAAATGTAAAACAAATTACATCCCTAATCATTGTTTGCCATATAACCTCTGGTCAAATTCATCTACTTCTTCTGCCATGCAGAGTATCTCTGCCTCAAAGGCCACCTTCTTAATCTCAATTAACAAGTATTGTCACTATAATTAAACTACAGACTGTTTCCACTAAGTATCTTCATGATAAATTTGTCTCCAGAGAAGGCTGTAATTACAACAGTATCTCAAGTAAAACCGGGGGGGAGTGAAGAGATGAGTTCTTGGACTACTTGCTTTTTTGCTAGAACTGAGAAGATTGCATTTTTTTCCCAATGGGACACATTTCTGCTGTGAAATTATTGCCAAATGTTCAGGGTTGAGAACCGAGATGGTAACACACCAAAAAGAAATCTACACGGTAGAAAAAGCTCCATGCACAGTCAAAACCAGGACTGTGGTGCAGCTGGCTGGGAGTCAGCAGCATAAGATCTCTACTGACCAGAAGGTCATGAGTTCGAAGCCTGCCCGGGTCGGGGTCAGCTCTTGACCAATTAGTGTAGCTTGCTGTCGACTTTTGCAACCCGAAAGACAGTTGCGTCTGTCAAGTAGGAAATTTAGGTCCACTTTGTGGGGAGGCTAAATTTAACTGCTTTACGAGGCCATATAATCTCTAGGAAGTACGCGAAAGGGAATGGAGGAATGCGACATCTCCCCCTGGTGGCCAGAAGCTGGAATGTTGGATAGCCTCTTGAGTGTCTGTCTATATATGTTTTGTGTCTATGGCATTGAATGTTTGCCTGCATATGTACATTGTAATCGCCCTGAGTCCCCTGCGGGGTGAGAAGGGCGGAATATAAATGATATAAATCTATCTATCTATCTATCTATCTATGTATCTATGTATATAATAAAAGTCAGTGTTTTGCGGCGGTGCGGAGGACGGGAGGCTCGGAGGAATATGTGCCAGCATTTCGATTGGTTGCCACTGTGGGATTATTTGCATAAAGGACACTGATTGGCCTGCCTCAGAACTCCGACATTATAAGGCACCAGATTATTAGCATAAAGGACTCAGATTGGCCAGCCTCAGAACTCCAACAATCTAAGGCACCAGACAGAGGGCATTGGTTTACACAATGTCTGTCCCCACTTTGTGGATACTTGTTGCATTTCCATAGTTCACTTTCTGTTGTCCTCAATCTCCATTTGTGCCATGGAGCCCCACTGGATTAGCTCTGTGTCCTTGGATGAGCTCCCTGGGTCAAATGGAGAGGAACCAGAATATGCCGCCAATTTGGGTCGATGTAATGAGGTTGTAAGAGAGTGGGGGTGGGGATTGATAAAATATCACACAAGGAATTCCTTTACTCAGACAGGACAAGAATATGGATGTCTTCAGTCTCTATTCAACACATTAATCACAACAACACAACACTGTTTGTTATCATTTTCAACTGCAAGCGTGAAGCAACTTAGGTATGACAAAAGCAAGATATAAACAATTCTTGATGCACAGGTGTTGGCGGTGGCCGGGAGAGCCTTCACACAATTAAAACTCGTGTGCCAACTGCGACCATACCTCGTGAAGTCTGACTTGACCACGGTGGTCCATGCCTTAGTTACCTCTAGATTGGACTACTGCAATGCACTCTACGTGGGGCTACCCTTGAAGACGGCCCAGAAATTACAACAGAAATTACAACTTGTCCAACGCTTGGCAGCCAGATTAATAACTGGGGCGATTTACAGGAAGCGGTCAAACTTCCTATTTAAGGAGCTTCATTGGCTGCCGTTCACCCTCCGGTCCCAAGTCAAGGTGCCAATTATTACCTATAAAGCCCTAAACGGTTTGGACCCTCCTACTTTCATGACTGTATCTCCCTCCATGAATTAGCCCGGGCCTTTTGATCTTCGGGGGATGCCTTCCTTTCGCCCCTGCCAGTTTCACAGACCCGTCTGGTGGGCACAAGGGAGAGAGCCTTTTCCTCTGTAGCCCCCCCGGCTCTGGAACTCTCTACCCGGAGAGATTGGGAAAGCCCCTACTTTAGAAACCTTTAAAACCTGGCTTTTCCACTGCGCCTTTGGTGAGTAGGCACACAACCTCACACTACTGTTTTCCCCAACATTTCTGTCACTGGAGTATATGTCCTGTCCCGTCACACCAGTTCTCGTTTGTGCCTGGAGGGCAGGGGGCAGCACCGGGGGTCCCACTCGCATTGGAGCCAGCTGATTCTGAAGAGGATTTGGAGGGGCTAGAAGAAGGGGATTTTGAGGTAGCTGGGCCTTCTTCTCCCACAGAAAGCCTGGCCTGGGATGACGGCTGGCCGGATCCTTACGAGAGGCAGGAAGGCCAGTCGGAATTCGAAAGCAGTGATAGTGAAGATTATGAACGGCCGGGGGGGGGGGGGGCGAGGTTCGCAAGAAAGAATGTGGGAAACAACCGAGGAGAGGCCCAGGAAGCAGATGGGGAGTTTGACTCTCACGAAGATAGGGAACCAGGTGCTGGGAGGCAAGGTCGAACGTTTGATAGGAGACGGAGCATTGAGGCTAGCAGGAGGGGTTGGTTCCACAGCCTAGACCGACCGAGGGCTCGCAGCACAGATTGGAGGAGGAGAAGCCTAGAGCGTCGGGGGCCTCGCCAAGGGGATTAAGTATAGGATCCGTGGGAACGGATCCTCAGTACTTCGGCCACGTCTATCCTATACAGCAGGGCTGTCCAACTGGCGGCCCTGGGGCCGGATCCGGCCCCCCAGCCTGTTGGGCACGGCCCCAGCTATGCCCCAGCCACCATTTTTAAATTTTAAAAAAATCTAAATTTTTTTAAAAAATGGCAGCCGGGGGGGGGGGTGGCGGGGCAGGGAGGTGGAATGGAGCCAGCTCCTCCTCCTGCACGCCCCTCTGTCCTCTCCACGCCGAAAGAGGAGGAGGCGGCGCCAAGGGCAGCGCGTCACACCAGGCCTGTGACGCGCTGCCCGTGGTGCCGCCTTCTGCCCTTGGCGGCTCCCCAGCCCTAGGAAGGGGGGGGGCGCCGAAAAGGAGGAGTAGGCGGCGCCAAAGGCAGCGCATCACGCCAGGCCTGTGATGCGCTGCCCGGGAGAATGACAGCTTTAGGAGAGGGCGGGGGCTGGCCTGGGGGCGGGGCCTGGGGGCGGGGCCGAGCGGCCCCCGAGGTCATCAGTGACCTCTATTCCGGCCCTGGACCCGGTAGAAGTTGGACAGCCCTGCTATACAGATGTGTAGCGAAGCCAAGACCACGTAGCTAAGTTTGGGGCTAGTGGCCTGCCAAGAAGAGTTTGTATCTTGTAACCTTGTTTTGTCCTTTGATCCGCTAGTTAAGCGGAGCCTTGCCAAGTCTTTGGATCTTTCTGCCAAGTTTGCTTTTGACTAAACCGTTTACCTTTTGGATTACTTTTGATATTTTTATGGACAATTACCCTTTTCAACTGTTTCTTATCATTCAATAAAGTAGTTAGCTGATTATCGTCTCCGTGTGTGTGATTAAGGGGCCGGCCTAGGTCTTGCATCGTGACACGTCTCCGTCCCCCCAGGAAAGGTTTGGTTCTACAACCCCGTTTTCTTGAGCTCTTTTTTTTAAAACAAATAACCCGTTCCTCTTTCTCTCACCCCTGAGTTTTTAAAAAACTTTTTATCCTGCACATGCGGCCCGCCCATTGTCTTTGTGATTGTGTTTATTGTAATTTTATACTGCTCAATGTATTCCTGTGTTGGTATGCAATTACGATGTTGCTATTTGTTGCTTAGTGTATTTGGTTTTTATTTTGCTGTACTCTGTTGTTCGGGCTTGGCCCCATGTAAGCCGCCCCGAGTCCCCGTTGGGAGAGATGGTGGCGGGGTATAAATAAAGTTTATTATTATTATTACTAACAAGTTGGTGCACTTCCATTATGTTATGTGGTTAATTTTCCCTTTGTAGTCTTTTATTTCGCCATTTCGACTTCTTCCTGCCTCTCCACACACATAGGCTCTTTGTCAGATGCATGGCGAGAGGAACTGAAGGAGCTTGCTGCAAGAGTGACTGCGACTTCTTTCACTAAGGAGAAAAAGCAGACCGTGAGTAGAAACACAGGGGCAAGTGGGGTTGCAAGTCATGAGGCCGCTTTGTTGTGGCATGTGATCAGCTCAGCACCAGGACTGATAGTGACAACCACAGAGTGGGGGAACTCAGACCTTTTTTTTGTTGATGCTTGTTTCAGGAAGCTCACACCAGCCATTAGCCAGCATACAGATAAATCCAGTAAATAGGAGAAGTTGCTGTTTTAAACATCTGTTGTTTGGTAACACTTATTTCCTGCCTTTCCTCCAATGAGTTCAAGGCAGCAGACAGGGCTTTCCTCCCAATCACTTTAATCTCACAACAGTCTGGAAAGTACAGTAGACTCGCTTATTATTTACTAGCTGTACCCGGCACGCGTTGCTGTGCCCTTTTTAGGAGATGCGAGAAAGTCCAATCATCCACGGTGTGCCCTCCTCTAAACTGCAGTTGGATGGAGTGTGGGTCATGGGGGGCATGGTGTGCCAAGTTGGGTCTTTATCGGTCTTGGTTCTGGGCCGCAGTGGTCTGTGGGGAATGATGGGTTTTGAAGTACTACAAATCCCATTTTCCATGGTGGTACTTCAAGTCCCATCATGCATGGTCGGGGCTCTGTGTGCCAAGGTAGGTTACTGTAAATTCAGGCCATACACAATGTCCCATGAGCTGAGGCCTAGTTAGGAACAGCAAGTTAATGAAGCCTTACTGTCAATTCAGGCCATACACAATGTCCAATGAGCTGAGGCCTAGTCGGGAGAATCAAGTTAATGAAGTCTTACTGTCAATTCAGAGCGTAAACAGCTTCCCAGTAAGTGAGGGCTAGTTAGGGAAATCAAGTTAATGAAGTCTTACTGTCAATTTAGAGCGTAAACAGCTTCCCAGTAATTGAGGGCTAGTTAGGGAAATCAAGTTAATGAAGCTAATGAAGTTAATCAAGTTAATTTTGGGCGTGGTCTGTGATTTTTCGGTTGGAAGTGATTTGGGTGTTTGTGTTGGGGATTGGCAGTTTATTATGGATTGGAATTTTCATGTTATGCAAATCTGCCCTTATTGGCAGCCAATCATGTTGTTCAGAATGTAGAGGCTGGGTGAGTCTTTGGCTGCCCCGGAGGATGCTGGTAAATGTAGTTTTATTTTTACTCGTTGTTTTGGGGGCCTTTTAGGTTTTGGGGGGGAAAGTTTCTTTGCTACAAACGTACCTTGCTTGAGGCCTATTTCTGTTGGCAAGTATTGTGTATCTGCGTTGTAAGGTTTCTTCGTTTGAGGGATACATCACATGACGTGAACCCATTTATATAATAGATTTATTTATTTAAAACTTTTGTACCCCGACCTTCTCACCTCTATCGAGGGACTCAGACCAGCATAACAGCAAAAATTCAATGCTATATAATTTGGCTGTGTACTGGGTTTTATTGAATTTTATTGTATGTTTTTATTGTATGTTTTATTGTACCTTTTATTGTTGTTGTGATCCGCCCAGAGCCTGCAGGGGGGAGCGGAATATAAAACCAAATAATAAATAAATAAATAAATTAAAAACAACTACAACAACATATTAAAATACATTAAAACCCAGCATAAAACACATCGCCATTAAAACCATTCCACTCAATCTGTAAACGTGGTCATACATTCGGACAATAGCCCAACTCAGCCTATTCTGGGAAGGCTTGGTTCCACATCCAGGTCTTCACCAGCCTCCTAAAGGACAACGAGAGGGGGCAGATCTAGCATCACTTGGTAGAGAGTTCCACAGTCGAGGGGCGACCACAGAGAAGGCCCTGTCTCTCGTCCCCACCAGACGCACTTGCGAAGCCGGCAGGACCGAGAGCAGGGCCTTTCCAGAGGATCTTAATGTTCTTGATGGTTCATGGGGAGAATCCGTTTGGACAGGTAAACTGGGCCAGAACCGTATAGGGCAGGGCTGTCCAACTTCTGCCGGCTCAAGGGGCGGACTTCTGGTGAGTGATCACCTAGGGGGGGGCCACGCCCCCAGCCACGCCCCCGGCCATGCCCCTGGCCATGCCCCCAGCCACGCCCCCTCTCCCAAAGCGTCAGAACAGCTGTTCTGACGCTTTGGGAGAGAGGGAGGCACCGCGGGGGACCCCCCTCCCTTCCAATGCGTCACGGCAACTGCGGAAACCGGCGATTTCGCCAGCTTCTGCGGCTGCCGTGACGCTTTGGGAGAGAGGGAGGCGCCGCAGGGGAACCCCCTCCCTTCCAAGGCATCACAGATGACACCGCACCCCGAAACTCCGGATGATCTCCCCCAACGGCTTCATGTATATAGAGGACAGTATTGAACCCTCTGGGACCCCACAGTACAATGGCTGTGGGGTCGAGCAGGAGTCCCCTAGCAACACTTTCTGGGAGCGACCCTCGAGGAAGGACTGGAGCAACTGCAAAGCAGTACCTCCCAGGCCCATTCCAGCGAGGCATCCCAGAAGGATACTGTGGTCGACGGTATCGAAGGCTGCTGAAAGGTCCAGCAGAACCAACCAGCGTAGATCATCCACTAAGGCGACCAAGGCTGTCTCAGTGCCATGTCCCGGCCTAAAGCCAGACTGCGCTTATCCAACATAAACGAGGGCGGCAGAACGTTGAATAAGCAAAAATGTTGGATAATAAGGAGGGATTAAGGAAAAGCCTATTAAATTCAAATTATGTTATAATTTTACAAATTTAGCACCAAAACATCGCAGTGTATTGAAACACAGACTACAGCGATGCGCTGTTTCTCTAGACCGCAATGCGCAGTGGGCCTCTCCACATGCTGGGCACACGCCGGGAGGAGCAAGACACAGCCAGTGCAGGTTGGACACTGTATCTGACAGGATAAGTCTGCACCACCCACATCTCGCCACTCCTGGCAGGCGCCCAGCACGCAGAGAGACCTGCTGCGTATTGCAACTTAGAGAATTAGCTGTGGGTCAGTGCGGGAGGCAGACTGCATTGGATAATTTTTGAGCTACAATTGGTTTAATTTGTGAATATGGATGGCTAAATGTACCTTATTGCTCCAAAAACCAAGACTAAGGAAGTTCCAATCCGAGGGCAAGGATACTAAATAATACGAGGGTTGAATGAAAAGTAATGCTTCCACCTTCATTACTTGGGTTTGGATGGGAATATTTTAATAAATCAAACACAGAAATAATCCTTAGAATGTACTCTTTAACAACCACTATTCACGTTTCCACATAATCACAAGAGAATTGGATATATTTCTGCCAACGATGAGCAAGTTTTCTGAAGCCTTCACGGAAGAAGTCGACATTCTGTTTCTGCAACCGGTGTCTCACAGTTCTCTCAACATCTTCATCAGAAGCATAATGATGCCCCCGCAGATCTTTCATTATCAGGAACAGATGGAAGTCAGACGGTGCTAAATCTTAACTGAATGGAGGATGCTGTACAGTGGTGAGATCCAGGCTCTGAAGTTCTGCTGTGTTCCCATCGTTCACAGATCTTCCGATAGCCAAGCAAAGCAATAATGCAGGGGCGGTCCTACAAGGTAGGCCAAGTAGGCGGCTGCCTAGGGCGCCATCTGGGAAGGGGGCGCCATCCTGGCCACATGGGGCGCCATCCTGGCCCTGCTGATGTTCCTCAGACAGCGCCGCAGCTGCCTGCTTTTGGGCCCGGCCTTGTGTGTTCCAACGCCGCTTCTGGGCATGCGCAGGGGTTTTCGCGCAGGCGCAGTTGCTCCAGAGCTGGAGTTGAGCGCAGGAGCAACTGCTCAGAAGCCTGTAAGCAAAGCACTCCCTATCGGGCAGGCAGGGAGGGCTTCCCCTCTCCTTTTGTCTCCGCCGCGCGCGTTTGCAGGGAAGGAGAAAAGAATCAGTGAAGGAAGTGTAAGTGAAGGAATGAATGAAGGGCTTTCCTCCTCCTCCTCCTCTGCAATCTCTTCTCTCCCTCCTTCCTTTCTTCGGCTCTATTTCTGTCTAGACCTGAGGGGCCTGAGGCTATGAGGAGTTGTGGGAGTTGGAGTCCAAAACACCTAGAGGGAGGGAGGGAGGGCCCAAGTTTTTTGACCTCATTTGAACATTTTGGCTGTTTTTCTATTTACATTTACATTGGGATCCTAATTTTGGACTTATGGGAGACTCCTATGAATTATGAGTCGGGTGATAGGTAATAGATTCTGATTTTGATGCATTTACATTGCATTTCTTGTTGATTATTATACAGTTCTGCTTAATATTGTCATACAATATAATACAAATACAATATAACAATAGAATAATGATATATTTTATATTACATGTAATATTACAAACAATATTGCAGTATAGTGGTATTATACAAAATAGTAATATATAATATTTTATTTTACTTTATTTTGGGTTATTTGAGTTTTATAGGAGTAATGAAAATATTTAGTAGAGGATAATTTTATTGAAATAAATAATTTTATTTATTATTTTATAATAATAATATAGAATGTTATATTGTATTATAATGTCAATATATTATAATGTAACTATATTGTAATGTAGTATAATATAATTATGATATAATATAGTATGAGTATGGTATAATATATTGTATATACATTGATACAATATAATACTACTAATGGTATTGTGATATTATAATTGTATATTTGTTTTACATGGGGAAATAATGTTTGGGGGACCAAAATAATGTTCGCTACCATTTAAAATTACCTTAGACCGCCCCTGCAATAATGTGACCCACACATTCTTGTGAAATGCTGATTATGCTTGAAAATTATCTCTGATACGACAATTGTTCTGAATCAATCTGTCAACCTTTTGCTTGTGAAACTCGGTGGTTGCTGTCACAGGATGTTCAACTCTTTGTTTGTCATGCAAGTCAGATGTTCCCACCTCAACATCTTTAAACTTACTTGTCCAACAATGCACAGCACTCACATCAACACAATCACCATGAACAGCTTGCATTCTCTGTTGAATCTCCTTTGGGGTGACACCTTCTGCTGTCAAGAATTCAACGACTGCACGTTGCTTAAATCATATTGGCCGACCGTCTGCGCAGGGTTCCATACTTCACACTTTAACAACACAACCATTCAATGCTAAGGCTTCCCACCAAAATGGAACTGTAGAAGAGAGACTACTGAACAAGCCAGTACTTGCCGCATGCCAGTACTGCCATCTGTTGACGAGTTAGAAAGGTGGAAGCATTACTTTTCATTCAACCCTCGTATATAGGCTAGGCAATGAAAGATCTTCGCATCTAGTTATTGAAACCAGAATGTGATCTTTGGGAATCATTCCCAATTAAAACATTGTGATTGATAGCTGCACATGACACAGACTAATCAGTATCACATGGTGACAGCTTGTCTAGTCAGGTGAAAAGCTAATCTTGAAACTGTGTCAAAGACCACAAAATGTGGAACAGAACTGGGAAAGAGTTCTTCCAAAATGCTCCGAGTAGACAAGAAAAGAGAATATTACGATCCATTCCAACCAAGACTGGAATCTTGAGGGCAATCTTTGGGGAAAGTCTGGCGATAGGATTATTAAAGACCAACCATGCTACACAATTATAGTATTATGATTCCACTTTAACCACAGAAGTTGCATTCTATCAAAATCTGCAGTTTAATAATGTACTAGATCGTCTGAGTGAGAACTTTAAATACTCTTCCCTAAACTACAAATCCCGGAACTCCATAGAGCAGAACCATGGTAGTTAATGCAAAATCATTGGCACCATCACTGTTCTGACATGGTGGAGGCATCCAAACAACAGGTAAGAAGGAGAAGGGACCACCCGATCGTTCAGGCCAATGTCAAAACAGAACGTCTTCGCATCATCTTGTTATGAAATATCTTGTAATTCTATTTAAATTATCGCATTTATTTTAAAATCTGTTGCTATACACATAAATTAGCATATGAAAGGTTTAAGCACACCTCTCTTTCATCCTCTTCCTGGCTAGTACATTTCCTGATCCATTTTGAGGATGGCTCCGTGCACATCTCCATCGTCCACTCAATTCAACTCTCTGTATAATCACAACGCGTCATCAACGCACTTGTAAAAAAAGTGGGATGAGTTCTTCCCGAATCTTCATTCACGAAGAAAAGCCAAGAAGAGAGAAGATCAACACAAAGATTTTGTGGATAGGCAGATACTTCAGTGGCCTTCTTCCCTCTCTGCTTTTTGCCACCAGTAGATGGCCCACAAACCTTGGTTATTAAAATAAGAGAATTAGTTCTACCATTCATCTATATATATATATAAAGGAAGAGTCGTCATGGAAAGACCGTCCCAAACAGAGAAACCTTACAACGCAGAAACACCTAACTTGCCAACAGAAATAGGCCTCAAGCAAGGTACGTTTGTAGCAAAGAAACTTCCCCCCAAAACCTAAAAGGCCCCCAAAACAACGAGTAAACAAACTACATTTCCCAGCATCCTCCGGGGCTCCCAATGACTCTCCCAGCCTCTACATTCTGACAACATGATTGGCTGCCAATAAGGGCGGATTTGCATAACTCCTGTACTGGCCAGCCAACATGAACATTCCGACCCATAATAAACTGTCAGAGGAGGATAAGGCAAAGGGCTGAGGCACAAACACAAACACCCAATTCACTTCCCACAGAAAATTTACACCCCTACAAATCACATACCACGCCAAAATTGACAGTAAGGCTTCATTAACTTAATTTCCCTGACTAGGCCTCACTTAATGGAATGCTGTTTACGCTCTGAATTGACAGTAAGGCTTCATTAACTTGATTCTGCCGACTACGCCTCAGCTCACTGGACATTGTGTATGGCCTGAAATGACAGTAAGGCTTCATTAACTTGCTGTTCCTGACTAGGCCTCAGCTCATGGGACACCGTATGGCCTGAATTTACAGTAACCTACCTTGGCACACAGAGCCCCTACGACCCACGCTACATTCTACTACAGTTTGGAGGAGGGTGGGCCATGGATTATGGGACTTGAAGTACCTCCATGGATAATGGGATTTGTACTACTTCAAAACCCATCATTCCCCACAGACCACTGTGGCCCAGAACCAAGACCAATAAAGACCAAACTTGGCACACAATGCCCCCATGACCCACACTCCATCCGACTGCAGTTCAGAGGAGGACACACCATGGATAATGGGATTTCAAGTACCTCCACTCACTTCCAAAGTACCCCACCCACACACGCATCAACCTCTACATCAACACAGCAGACGGAAAGACAAAAAACATTGTATATCCACAAGCTATGCAGAACGCCAGCAACACCACACACCAACAACTCCCCAGGACTTCAACATCCCACCCACCAGAACAACCCACAACGACACAGCCATGGCCCCAACAACATCATAACTAACAACAATTCCAACCCTTACATACTCAGACTTTCTCGCATTTCCTAAATAGGGCACAGCAACGCGTGCCGGGTACAGCTAGTTAGCTATAAAGACAGTGGGCATATTGTGCCTACAGTGGGCATATTGTAGGGCAGGGATAGAAACTTGGGGATGACAGGAACAAACCAACCTACCTGCCTCACTCTGGCATTCTCCGGGTATGCTGTGTTATTTGAGGACTGGGCAACCTCAAGAAATCATGGAGTCTTCCATCCTTTGTCCAGCATCGACCTTGGTATCCCATTGTTGAAATTCCGACCCTGGACGGCGTGGCACTATGCCCGTCGTCCTCTGTTAAGAGCCTTGGAGTGACTCTGGACCCTCTGCTGTCGATGGAGGCACATGTCTCCGCCGTCAGCAGAGTGGCATTTTTCCATCTTCGCCAGGCGAGGAAGCTGGCCCCCTATCTGTCTCGTGCTGACCTGGCCACAGTGATCCAAGCTACGGTCATCTCGAGACTAGACTACTGTAACGCTCTGCACATTGGCCTTCCTTTGTCGGTGATCCGGAAACTCAAGCTGGTGCAGAACGCTGCAGCCTACCTCCTTACGGGGAGTGCGCGGAGTGCTCACATCACGCCTATCCTGCACGAACTGCACTGGCTGCCAGTAGAATGCCGGATCACTTTCAAAGTGTTAGTTTTGACTTTTAAGGCCTTATATGGTCTGGGGCCAGTGTACCTGAGGGACCGCCTCATCCCGTATCATCCCACCAGATCGCTGCACTCTGAGGAGCAGAACCTCTTGGTTATCCTTCTGCTTAAAATGTACCACCTGACGGCAACTCGCCGACGAGCCTTTTCCATAATATCTCCAACACTCTGGAACGGGCTGCCTGCAGACGTACATGCCATACGGAACATCCTCTCCTTCCGGAAAGCAGTGAAGACCTTGCTTTTCCGGCAAGCGTTTGGAGGAGGATGAACCGCAGGCACTGTCATATGTTGCCTCAGTCGTGTCGGTACCTTGTTTAGCCTAGGGTTCTGTGTTTTATTGTCTTTTATTATTTATTTATTTTTTGTTTGTTTGTTTGTTCAGCTTGATATACCGCTCTCTCTGGAGCCCAGAGCGGTTTACAAAATTTAAAAAGCAAGTAAAACACATAAAACACAGTAAAACCAATATAAAACCCCAGTTAAAATCCCATTCCCAACAATACTGCACTAGGGCAGCAGAAATGCGATGGCGGCGAGGTAGCAGAGCGCGAGTGGTAACAGGCACTGGTTATGGGCCAATGGGTTTTAGTTCCAGAAGAGGTTGTGACAGCTGTCAGCCTGAACAACTTCAAGGCAGGATTAGACAGATTCATGGATACCAAGTGTATCGGTAGTTACTGAAAAGGACATTCAAGTGCCACCTCGGAGTTGGTTGAGGTAGGCAGGATTTCCCTGGGTACTGACTGGTTTGTGGGGGTCGGGAGCAGGTCAGGGTTTTGCCCTCCCTTCTGCTCGAGATCCCCGTGTACAACTGGTGGGCCACTGTGTGATACAGAATGCTGGACTAGATGGGCTGAGGTCCGATTTAGCATGGCTCTTCTTTTTTTAAAAAAAATCTTTTTATTGGTTTTTGTGATTTTGGGCACACATATCTGGAAACATTGGGGGGGGAAGGTAAGGTAAAAAGGAGGGGGGTGTTGGAAGGTCGGGAATAGGGTGAGTTAGAAATGGAGGGTATTATAAACATACTAGACTAACTAACACATAAATACATAAATACGGTTGACTTCCATTCGGGTCAAAAGTGGATTTATCTATCTTCTAGAAAAGAGATCTTTGGTAAATTTTAACTAATTTTTCAGTTCTTTCTTGTTTTTCCTTCTGTAGTTTTTTTTTATTCAGTTGAATATCTTCCTTAGCTGTAGTTGAACTTTTTAGTCTTTTTTGTACATTTTTATAGGACTCCAGTCCGTTTCGCTTCTAGGCTGGCCGGTATTTTTGCTCAGAAAGAATGTTAGTATGTCCATGTCTTTGATGTCTGCTAGTTTCTGGAACCAGTCCTCTAGTTGTGGTATCCTGCTGGACTTCCATATTTTGGCAAATGCAACTCTTGCTGCCATCGTCATATAAATGAAGAGTTTCTCGGTATTCTTACCCATGGCCCTGTCTCTGTCCGTAAGTCCCAGAAGGTAGTATTCCGGTTTCATTGGATATTTTGCTTTTAAGATATTTTGTGTGGTCTTATGTATCTCTCTCCAGTATTTTGTTGTAGCTGGGCAGGACCACCACATATGAAAGAAGCTGCCCACCTGTGTCTGACACTTCCAACAGTTTGGATTGCTGTTTTTGTACATCTTCCCGATTTTTTGAGGTGTGATGTGCCAGCGATGGAACATTTTCAGCCAGCTCTGTTGCGTATGTGTACTTAATTTTTTTGTTCCAGATGAGTTGCCATTCGTGTATTTTGATTTGTCTACCAATGTTCTTGGCCCATTGGATCATGCAGTTTTTTATAGTTTCTTCTTCCGTGGCCCACTCTAATAGTTTGCTGTAGATCTTTGTGATATATTTTTTTCTGACTTAATGAGTTTGTCCCAAAAGTCTTCTTCTGTGTGGAATCCCTCTTCTTTGTCTAAGTTGTATCTCTTTCTCAATTGAAGGTATTGGAGCCAGGTTGAATTCTCTAACATTTGTTTTAATTGTTCTTGAGTTATAAGCTCCAGGGTTCCTTCTGATCTTTTCAGCAAGCTTTTATATGTGGGCCATGTGGTCCATCCCAAGAGTCTTCGGTGTTCTGCCTCCATTGGGGATATCCAGAGTGGTGTCTTTGTATAGAAGCGTTTTGCGTATTTATTCCATACCAGCATGAGGGCCGATCTTACGAAGTGGTTTCCGAAGTTTTTCTCGGTCGATGTTTTTTTGTACCACAAGTAGGCGTGCCAGCCTACTCGTAAGTCGAAGCCCTCAAGTGTTAGCAGGTGTTTATTCCTCAACGAAATCCATTCCTTCACCCACGTTAGGGCGCATGCTTCGAAGTACAGGGTGAGATCCGGCATGGCTCTTCTTATGTTCTTATGTTCTTAGATGTGTTTTAACCTGTTTTAACCATTGCTTTCTACTTGACTGTTTTATATATGTTGTGAGCCACCCCGAGCCTTCTGGGAAGGGCGGCCAATCAAGTATGAAATAAAGAAAAGAAAAAGAACTGACACTTTGAAAAAGAAAATGTTTTGGGAATAAAACAAGTAGTGGGGGTGCAACATATATTTGAAAGGAGGACTGTGTTCCCCTGGAGGACTTTATCACACAAGGCTCACAAATTGACACTGCATTTGGATGACGGTCCCTACCATACAACACCATATACATCCTGCTGCTGGTTGCTTCCTCCCTTGTTTTGTTTCCCGCCCTTAGCTAGTAGGCCTGGTTGATCAAGAAAAAAAATGGTTCACAACTCGTTTCGGATGTAGGGGGGACAGGTGCTTCAATTCTGATAGACTTCCAAGAGTTTTTTTTAAAATTACTTCCAAAATTTCGGAATGGCTTCAATAAAGGCGGACATGCATGTTTCACCAGTTTTAACATGACAGCATCCGCTCCGAATTGGGTGTTTTAACCCGGTTTGAAAGCCCATGCCTTCCCTCCGCATCTGAACGAACCATTCAGATGCGGAGGGAAGGCATGGGCTTCCAAACCGACGCCGGGGGAAAAGAAGCCTCATCCAAACCGGGCGGTTTGGGTGAGGCTTTCCAAGCCCTTTTCGAAAATGGCGGCGCTGGCTTCAAAATGGCAAATTTACTTCCTGGTTGCTTAAAGCGCTTCAAAACCATTTCAAAAGTGAATTAAATCCAAATTTAATACGACTTTTGGAGCATTCTGACGAACCTAACCAGGCCTATTAGCTCGGTAAAACGCATCAATAGCTCCCAATCCTGGCTAGTACAGCCCCACTACCGGGAATGTGGTGCAGCTGGCTAAGTGTCGGCTGCATAAGATCTCTCTGACCAGTAGGTCATGAGTTTGAGGCCTGCCCAGGTCGAGGTGGGTGCTCGACCTTTAAGTGTAGCCTGCTGTCGACCTTTGCAGCCCAAAAGACAGTTGCATCTGTCAAGTAGGAGATAAAGGTACCACATTAAGTGGGGAGGCAAATTTTGACTGAATTATGAAGCCATTAAAACTCCAGGAACGCTGAGGAATGCGGAAGGAACAACAAGGGATGCTGGGAACACTGAGAGATTAGGACTGTGTCAGCTCCCCCTGGTGGCCAGAATTTGCCTCTGTTCGTCTATATGTTGTGTATTGTGGAAAACAGCAGGAATTGTCTGCTATTATGTGTACCTGTAATCCGCTCTGAGTCCCTTTCGGGGTGAGAAGAGCGGAATATAAATAAAGTAAATAAATAAATAAATGGGCCCCTTCCACTTTTTCCCCATATGTAACATCAATGGATTCTCATCTTCTCCTTCCTCCCCTTCATTATTCCCAAACTTGTTTTCCATATATATGCCTTTTTATGCTGAATTATGCTGAATTATGTAATTGCTCTAAAATTAATATTAAAATTATTTCTGTACTAGTACATAAAGGAAGGTTACAAGGTTGTGCTTAAGTATGATCACGGAACCACAAATTGGTTAACTGGCACAATTATGCTAAGAGAGGTATGATATAGGTACTCAACCCAGTCTGTATCCATTATCTATGTTGGTATAACTATAACAAAATAGCAGGTTGGTATGATAAAGTTCTGAGTAAAAGTAGAAGTAAAAAAGAAATAGGAGTAAAAAAAAATCTTGGTGCCCATTAAATTATGGAGTTGGAAGGTAGGCCAACTCCCCGCAGGAGTATAATAATAATAATAATAATAATAATATTTAATAATAATAATTAATAATTAATAATTAATAATTAATAATTAATAATTAATAATTAATAATTAATAATTAATAATTAATAATTAATAATTAATAATTAATAATTAATAATTAATAATTAATAATTAATAATTACCTCTCTTCTCTTGGCTTTTCTTCATGAGCGAAGAATCAGGAAGGACTCATCCCACGCTTTCTACAAGCGCGTTGATGATTCGGAGGTTGGATGTGTCCTTTGAGCCTGTGCAATGCACATTTCTGCTGGAGCGCAGTGTGCACAGAACTGGCCTCACCCTTTCAACCAAAGGTTTGTCTACCTGGGCCTGGGACGGTGGCAGCGAGGTCCTCAGTTCATAGGCTTGGTTCGAGTTTCCTTCTCTTAGAATGATGGTTGACCTTACAGGGTTAGATGAGCACCATCTGCCCGGGTTTGAAACCAGAGTTTTCCTTCTCCTAGGATGGTTGCCAAAAGGCTAGAGAGCCCATCCTGCCCTTTGACTCTCTTTGTCAGACCCTTCGGTTGTGACCTGTCTGGCATGGGAGGCCCTGCCGCCAGCATAGCTCACAACTTCATTAGGGTATGCAAGCCTCTCCCTCACAACAAGGGGGCACCAACGGATAGGATAATAGTAATAATAATAATAATATAACAAAACTTTATTTTAGACTGCCCCATCTCCCGGAAGGGACTCAGGGCAGTTGGAATTTATTTGGGATCCAGATACAGTCCAGGGTCCATATGACTCAGGGGCGGTCCTACAGGTAGGCCAAGTAGGCGGCCGCCTAGGGCGCAATCTGGAAAGGGGGCGCCATCCTGGCCACATGGGGCACCATCCCGGCCCTGCCGATGTTCCTCAGGCAGCACCGCAGCTGCCTGCTTTTGGGCCCCAGCCTTGTGTGTTCCGACGCCGCTTCTTTTATATTACATGTAATATTACAAACAATATTGCAGTATAGTGGTATTGTACAAAATAGTAATATATAATATTTTATTTTACTTTATTTTGGGTTATTTGAGTTTTTATAGGAGTCATGAAAATATTTAGTAGAGGATAATTTCATTTAAATAAATAATTTTATTTATTATTTTATAATAATAATATAATAGAATGTTATATTGTATTATAATGTCAATATATTATAATATAACTAGCTGTACCCGGCACACGTTGCTGTGCCCTTTTTAGGAGATGCGAGAAAGTCCATTCATCCACGGTGTGCCCTCCTCTAAACTGCAGTTGGATGGAGTGTGGGTCATGGGGGCATGGTGTGCCAAGTTGGGTCTTCATTGGTCTTGGTTCTGGGCCACAGTGGTCTGTGGGGAATGATGGGTTTTGAAGTACTACAAATCCCATTTTCCATGGTGGTACTTCAAGTCCCATCATGCATGGTCGGGGCTCTGTGTGCTAAGGTAGGTTACTATAAATTCAGGCCATACACAATGTCCCATGTGCTGAGGCCTAGTTAGGAACAGCAAATTAATGAAGCCTTACTGTCAATTCAGGCCATACACAATGTCCAATGAGCTGAGGCCTAGTCGGGAGAATCAAGTTAATGAAGCCTTACTGTCAATTCAGAGCGTAAACAGCTTCCCAGTTAGTGAGGGCTAGTTAGGGAAATCAAGTTAATGAAGCCTTACTGTCAATTTTGGGCGTGGTCTGTGATTTTTTGGGGTGTAAATTTTCGGTTGGAAGTGATTTGGGTGTTTGTGTTGGGGATTGGCTCAGGCCTTTTCCTTATTCTGTTTTGGCAGTTTAGTATGGATCGGAATTTTCATGTTGGCTGGCCAGTGCAGCAGTTATGCAAATCTGCCCTTATTGGCAGCCAATCATGTTGTTCAGAATGTAGAGGCTGGGTGAGTCTTTGGCTGCCCGGAGGATGCTGGTAAATGTAGTTTTATTTTTACTCGTTGTTTTGGGGGCCTTTTAGGTTTTGGGGGAAAGTTTCTTTGCTACAAACGTACCTTGCTTGAGGCCTATTTCTGTTGGCAAGTATTGTGTTTCTGCGTTGTATGGTTTCTTTGTTTGAGGTATACATCACATGACGTGAACCCATTTATATAATAGATAATTATATTGTAATGTAGTATAATATAATTATGATATAATATAGTATGAGTATGTACTATAATATATTGTATATACATTGAAACAATATAATACTACTAATGGTATTGTGATATTATAATTGTATATTTGTTTTACATGGGGGGGGGAATAATGTTTGGGGGGGGCACCAAAATAATGTTCGCCTACCATTTAAAATTACCTTAGACCGCCCCTGATATGACTCCATATCTCCAGATAGCATAGCACAATTATGCAATTTCAGCCTTGTAGGAGCAACATTCCACCCTACTTTGAGAGTGCCACATTGGGGAATGGTGGGTTTGGTATTCTCCACTGATAGAGTTCATTTTGGCATAGGTTCCACTTATTCCTGTCAATCTGCTTTATGGTCTTCTAAACTTGATTTTGCCTTGCTGTTTTATTTTAAGACCGAGAAGTCACGGAGAGAGACCCAATACTCAGAAGAAACAGGACGCCTTATTCCGCCTCCTTCCCGAGCCATAACTCGCCATTCATCCCACCACGCAGAGAAGAACAATGCCAAGAATAGAGGCAAAGATGCTACTATGGCTTTTCAAGACCAAGAACTGATAGTAAGCAAAACATTAAGAATCAGAGCCACAATTTCTTATTGTTCTTAATCCATACCACCAGTAGATTATAAGAATTTACTATAGGCTATATTGCCATAGGAGCGGAAGAGCTGGGAAATAAATAAATAAAGGGAGAAATAAGAAAAGTAAGGTTTCTGTTCAGAATAGATTACAAATTAAAACATATAGACAACATACATAACTCTATAGCTATGCAAGGGGCTGCACCTTAATATATGCTAGAGCAGATCAGGTGAATAAATCAATTATATAAAGATAAACAGTATGCAACAAATATCAAAAATAGTTTGTATTCACTGGTACATGAGTACAGTATAAAATTCACAGTAGAATCAATAGTTGGCATGTATAGGTACAGTGATATTAACACAATGGTCAAGTTCTCATTGAGAAGTAGCATCAATGTACAACACAATTAACGATAGTAGTTCAATAAGTCAGAGATATAAGTTCAATAAATCAAAATACAATGTTCAATAGGTGAGAAAATAATGTGTATCCTCTCACGTCCTGTTCCCTGCTATGGAGGTGTGAGCGTTGGTAGGCCGCTCAATAATCACACTCACTCGGGTATTGAGGAAATGCTTTATGAGTCCTTAATCCAAGGCAGTAAAAACCGTACTGAAGCCTTCCCTCCAAAATCCCTGCTCAAAACTCCCCGAGCCCCTCCCCCTCTGGCGAAGAGCCAATCCTTGAACAGATAACCCCTCTTGTCCTTTTCGGCGGGAACTCCAACAGCTCAGAAACAACAGGGAGTAACATGGAGCTACAGAAACAACATGGAACAAGGAGAACCAAAATGGCGGCGCCTCCGATCGCTCGATCCTCTTCCAAGATGGCAGCCGCGTCTTTGTCCATTGCGCTATCCCGCATTGGACAAGGCGCCGCTGACATAGCGCCCCCCTCCCGAAAGAGTCCACCGACCTGGGGGGGAAAAGAAGCAAAGTATTTTCAGGGCCCTGGCTTGTCCGGGAAGGCCCTATGAAACCTTTTGACTAATCTGGGGGCCTTGACATGTTCTGCTAACACCCACTCCGGCTGCAAGTCTTTGGAAAGCCACTGCACAAAGTATTGAAGTCTGCCCCTAAGCCTTTTCGAGTCTAAAATATCCTTAAGCTCAAAGTGGGTATGTTCCCCGATCATGATCGGGACTGGGGCTCCCCTGTGGAGACCACTTGCGGTGGGTTACTGCCTTTTTAAGCAGGCTAACGTGGAACACCGGGTGCACCTTGCGCCACGTGTGGGGAAGGTCTAGCCTAAGGGTGACCGGGTTGACCACTTCCGTCACCCGTAAAGGGCCAACAAACTTGTCCGCAAACTTGCGGGAGGGCTGGGTCGATCGCAGGTGCTTAGTGGAGAGATATACCATGTCTCCTGCCACATAGGTTGGCTGTGGCCCCTCCTTTTATCTGCATGCGTTTTGTAGTCTTCTCTGGCCTTCCTCAGCATCCTTTGGATCTCTGGCCAGGCTGCGGCAACCCGCGCGCCCCAGGACTCGGGGTGCAAGGCGGAGTGCAGAAGTATCAATAGCTGGGAAGGGCAGGAAGTCCCGACCACCCACGGCCCGGAACGGAGACACCCCCGTGGACGCGTGGTCGGTGTTGTTATAGCAGTATTCTGCCACATCCAACAGGTTGGCCCACTGGTCCTGCTGATACGTAGAGAAGCACCTCAAGTATTGCTGGAGCGTCCGCTGAACTCTTTCGGTCGCTCCGTCTGTCTCGGGATGGAATGCCGTACTCAACGCCCGTTGGGTCCCCAGGGCGGCCAGGAACGCCTTCCAAAATTTAGCAGCGAACTGACCCGACGAGGGCTACCATGCAGGCGAAATACATGATGTATAAAGAGTTTGGCCAGCTCCGGCGCCGTTGGCAGTCGTCGCAACGGCACAAAGTGGGCCTGCTTGGAGAACAGGTCCACTATCGCCCAGATGGCGGTGAACCCCCGCTCTCCGGGAGGTCCACTACGAAATCCATGGCTATTTCTCTCCATGGTTCTGCAGGGTCAGCTACTTGCTGCAATAGGCCCGTGGGCGTCCACCTTCGTTTATTCCTGGCGCACACGTCACACTCGGCGATGTATTGTTTTGCGTCCCTCCTCATCATCGGCCACCAGAACTGCCGGGCGAGTAGCTTCAGCGTCTTTGAGAGCCGAAGTGTCCAGCCATGAGCGTGTCGTGCCCTATTTCTAGGACCTGATCCCTCAGGTCCTCGGTGACGTAAACCTTGGTTCACAGGCTCCAGATCCCGTCATTCTCTTCCAGGCCTTCCGGGTGCGGACCAGCCATTCGTCTGTGCGGGACGCTGTCTTGATCTGGTCCAGAGAGGCTTTGCCAGCTCTCCGGCGGTGGCCTTTGCTTTGACGGCTGCCCGGGTGGCGTCGACCAAACCCAGTTGTGGGTTAGAGAATACGGTTCCCATCTCTCCTGGGGCCGAGTAGTCCGCATCAGGCATGCGCGAGAGAGCGTCCGCTACGACATTTTTCGGGCCCGGGATGGTTGCGTCTCGACTTGGCGACCTCCGCCGGGTTGGCGACCTCCGGCCAGCCCGTTCGCATGGTTGGGGCCGGGTCGCGTGCTCGCTGGCGTCTCGGGGCCTCCTGGGTGCCGCCCCGATCGCACTCCACTTGGCCGGCCAGGTCAATCCATCCTTCCAGGGTGTCCGGGTTTCTGCGGTTCAGAGCCCAATCCAGGGTCTCTCTCCTCAGTCCTGCTTTAAAATAGTCTAATTTGGTCGCCTGACCAATCGCGGATTTTTCCGGCAAGGGCCTTGAACGCCAGGGCGTACTCGGATACCGCCCTCGGCCCCTGGTAGATCCGCTTCAATTCTGCTTTAGCTTTCGCTTCCGCGTGCGGGTCTCTAAACCGCTGCTGCAGCGCTTTCAGGAAGGCCTCAAGACCCCTAAGCTCCGGGGCATCGGTCTCGGTCATCTGGACCAACCAGTCGGCTGCAGCGTTTTCAGGTTGCTTCCCACGGCCCTCACTTGGGCCGCCCGAGGGGAACGAGTCTCCATAGTCTTCCATAAAATTGCGGACATTGGTGACAAAAAAGAAAGGTGGCTTGGGTCTCCGTCGAACTTGACTTTTAAGTCTCTCCGATGGCCGCTTCCTTCCAGGGTCCGGTCGCTTGGGCCCAGGTTGAAGGTGGAGGTCCCCCTGGCGGGGGTGAGATCGGCGCCGGCCCCTCCGAAGGCGGCCCTGCCGGACGGCGGTCTCTCTGCCCTCCGGGCCGCATAGCTTGAACGCCCTCCGTGCCTCGATCTCCTCCGGTGGGGTCCCCATGTGTCCATCCGCCTCTGCATCATTCCCATCTGCTGGCGGATGTCGGCTATGGCTCTGGCCATCTCTCCCATCATCTCCTCCATCCGCTCGCCCCGACTCGTGCCTTCCACTGGGGCCTGACCGACTCCCTCCTCGGGCCTGGGGCTCTCCTTCTTCCGCCGCGTCACCTTCTCGTCCCACAGGAGGGAGGAATCGCGCCTCCTGGTCGCCTGCTCCGGAGACAATCACAGGCCTCTCCCTCCGGGCCTCCAGCCGCCTCACCGAGGATCCCATCTTCCACCTCTTCGGATCCCCGCCAGCGGTTCCACTCGGGGCTCCTGGAGGTCTTCTTCCCTTCCACTAGACATCTCAGGGGGGTTCGCGGTCGGATCGGCTCACGACTGCGATTCAGGTTGTGAGTACGGTTTTTGTGAGCGTTGGTAGGCCGCTCAATAATCACACTCACTCGGGTATTGAGGAAATGCTTTATGAGTCCTTAATCCAAGGCAGTAAAAACCGTACTGAAGCCTTCCTCCAAAATCCCTGCTCAAAACTCCCGAGCCCTCCCCTCTGGCGAAGAGCCAATCCTTGAACAGATAACCCCGGAGCCCACCCCTCTTGTCCTTTTCGGCGGGAACTCCAACAGCTCAGAAACAACAGGGAGTAACATGGAGCTACAGAAACAACATGGAACAAGGAGAACCAAAATGGCGGCCGCGCCTCCGATCGCTCGATCCTCTTCCAAGATGGCAGCCGCGTCTTTGTCCATTGCGCTATCCCGCATTGGACAAGGCGCCGCTGACAGGAGGTAGTTTCTTTAAAGTTTCTTTATATTCAATCAGGCAGGGGAAAGGAATAAAGTCCGTGACGGACTAAAGACTAAAGGACCGCTGAAGTAGCCTTGAGCATGCAATGCGCATGCGTCGGTTCGAGCGCGTCAGAACCGCAAGGGTAGCTGGTCGATGTAGTCAGAAAGAGATGCTTTGTAGGCGGTTTCTAAACTCCGCGCAGCATCGCTGCAATGGCTGGCCGCGGGGGTTTGTGGTCTTGGTAGTTCTGGTCGTGTAGAATGAGCGTCTATGGATAAGTTCAAGCTGACAATGCAGCGGAGGGAAAAGCTGCCCCTAGCTCGTCTCACCGTGGTGAGAGAGACAAAAGGGGGGGTTGCCTGACGGCAGGAGCTCACCCCCAAGCCGGCGGGAGGCCGTTTCGTCTTAAGGACTTCTTCAGAGGCTGTCAAGATGGGCGTCCTCAATAGAGTTCAGTAAGTCTAGGTAGTAGTAAATAATAAATGTGAATGTTTTAGGTTTAACCTAATAAAAGGTGTTAAAATTAGCATGCAGGGGTCTGTAGTACATATAAAAAAGTCTAATTACCTTGGTGAGCTTTCAGTGTAGCATGGAGGACGGACCATTCCATAGGCAGGATATGGTGCCGAGGGTCAGTCAATGGGAGGTTTAAGTAGAGGATGTTAGGGAAGAGTTCAAAGGATTTAAAGGGGCCCTATGTTCATTTGTTAAGGAGCGCATTGATGGATAAAGGGTCATTAAGGCCTCCTTTATGTTTCTCTGTGGCCATTTGTACTATCCAGTACGTCTCTCAAAGACCGCCCACCGCCAGGCCGTTCTGCCTCTGGAAAGGAAAGGACAAACAAAGAAAAGGGTTAAGAAGGAAGGAAAGAAGACAAGAGAGAGGTACAAAGAGGGAAAGTGGGGAGGGAGAGAGAGAGAAAGGGAGGGAGGGAGGGAAGGAAGAATAGAAAGTAGGAAGGGAAGCCAGGAAGGAGAAGGGACACGAAGGAATAAGAAATGAGGGAGGGACAAAGGGAAGGAATGAAAGAGGGAAAGGGAAGAGGAAGGAGAGAGAGAAGAAGGGAGGGAAGGAAGAAAGGAGGGAAGGAAGGAAAGAAAAAGGAAACACAGGAAAGAGGTAAAGAAGGCAGGAAGGAGAACGGACACGAAGGAATGAGAAAAGAAAGGAGGGAGGGACACAGAGGGAAAAGGGGGAAAGGGAAGAGAGAAGGAGGGAGGGAAAGAAGGAAGGAGGGAAGAAAGGAAGTACAAAAGGCAGGAAGGGATGTTACTGTTGGTCTTCGCCACATGCACATGCACGCACATATATACATACACACAAATATAAACATATATACACATGCACACACATATATACATACACATATACATAAAGACATGCACACATGCACACATATATACATGCACAGAAATATACACATGCACATATACATACACACATCTGTACATACACACATGTACACATATACACTCATATACATATACAAACACACACAAGCACACACATACACAATATACATATGCACACATATACACAAACATACATGTACACATAGACACAAATATATATATACTAGGCATGAGAAAAAAGTTATGAAAATGAAATGATTCGTAAGAAATTCGTAAGAAATGCTACTTTTGAGTATTTCCGCACATGGAACGCCAACCAGGAAGTGGACTTTCTTTATAGAACTTCGGGGGCCAGGATTTTCTTAAGTGTCGTGATTAGGTCGTAAGGGGGCACCCTCCTTCTCTCTCACCACCCTCCCGCCTCCCTTGCCAATAAGTATTATGGCAAGGCAAGCCCTAAACTCGCTCCTTCTTTCGGCTGGAAGCCTGGAAAAATGTAAACAGAGAGGATTACTAGAAGTAAATATGCAAAGGAGGGCACTTTGGAAGAAGGGCCCTCCTTTGTGGATTTACTTCTGAGTAAACCCTCTGTTTACATTTTTTCCAGGCTTCCCTGCCTCTCCTGCCTGCCAGGATCTAAAGCATCAAAGAGTATTGGGGTGAGAAACCAACCTAATGTATAATAGAATGAATGCTACTGTAAGTGCCTAATATTATAAGTAATCCAACTGGTCATACCTACATTCCATGCACATGCAATAATACAGCAGTAATAACAATAACAAGAGGTAAAATTCAAACCGAAGTATTCTGACTGGTCCCTGCCTCATGCGGTGCAAACGGGCTCTTCTCTATTAGCCCGGGAAAAGCCAGCGTTTTCTGCTTGGGTGCACACACATACCTCTTCTTGGGGGATTTGCTGCAGAATCCCGGGCTCATAGAGAAGATTCTGCAGCAAATCCCCCCCAAAGAATATGTATGTGTGTGCACCCAAGCAGAAAACGCTGGCTTTTCCCGGGCTCACAGAGAAGAGCCCGTTTGCACCGCATGAGGCAGGGACCAGTCAGAATACTTCGATTTGAATTTTACCTCTTCTTATACCCATTGTTATTACTGCTGTATTATTGCATGTGCATGGAATGTAGGTATATGACCAGCCTGGGCAAACTTGGGCCCTCGCTCCCTCGGGATCGGGGTGAGAGAAAGGCAGCGAGGAGTGAGGGGGGGGGCTCCTCCTCCGTTTCTTTTGCTGCTTCCAAGAATAGAATACCCCCTCCCTCCCTCCCTCCCTCCCTCCTTCCTATTTGGAGAGTCCCATCTAGAATTCAGTGTGATTTATTCAAGTTTTGGCCTACAACTCCCAGAAATCCCAGCCAATTTACCAGCTGTTAGGATTTCTGGGAGTTGTAGGCCAAGACCATCTGGAATGCGCATGCGCTGGCATACGAACTACTAACGAATTTCGTTAGTAATTAAGTTACATTTTAGAAATTTTGGAAAATTTTTTTTGCAAGTCTTTCTTTTACTAATCAACCCCCCCCATTTGATTTTAGAATCGCCAGTTTTGGGCTCGAAACCATGCCTAATATATACATACACACACAAAACACAGATATACAGACTGGGCTAAAGGAAAGAGGAAAAGAAGGAAGAGGGGAGAACAGAAAATAAAAAGTGACAGGAGGGAAACAGGGAGGGAAGAAAGGAGACGAAGAAGTAGAGAGAGGGGGAAAGAAGGAAAGAGAGAAGGAAGGATGGCACCAAACAGTGAAAGAAGGACTGACAGAAAGAGTCAGAGAGGGAAGAAAGGAGAGAAAGGGGAAGGGGAAGAAAAAGGGGGGAATGAATAGGTAGGTACTTCTCTTTCAAAATACTCCAGATATCTACCTGTACTTTGAAAATTCTTACTTATTGTTATCAACCAGAGGCAAAAGCGCCCTCTGTCAGGAGTCCCTTGAGTGAGCTTCTCCACCATGTGGGTAGAAGAGGATAGCTACACACTATGGCACAGCAATGCGTGACCGGATACAGCATATATATATATATATATATATATATATATATACACACACACACAGTGTATATATACACACACACACACACACATATATATATACAGTATATATATGTAAATATATATTCTTTTATTTTTACTGTAATGCTGTTTTATGTTTTGCATTGTATTGAAATGCATTTTTGCGCTTGGCTTGGCCTCATGTGAGCCTCTCCCCTTTGTATTATTTTGTATCTCCAGGGTATTGTTTTGCTTTGCTTATTATATATGTAAATATATATTCTTTTATTTTTACTGTAATGCTGTTTTATGTTTTGCATTGTATTGAAATGCATTTTTGAGCCTGGCTTCATGTGAGCCGCCTCGAGTCCCCTTTGGGGAGATGGTGGTGGGGTATAAATAAACATTATTATTGTTATTATTATTACTATTATTATTATTCGGCCTTGAACTCTATATAAATCTTAAAAACAGGTGCACAGACCTGAATGCTGTATTTCAAAAGAGTTTTTTAAAAAAGTGTCCCTTATTTTTGCGAAAAATCACATAAATGTCCCTTATTTCTTCTATCAAAATAAGTTTTACATTTTTGTACTGGGTAGGTAGATCATTTTGCCTTGGTTGTTTTATAAGTAAATCGCATGCTGAAAAAGTGTGAGCACCCCTGATGTAGACTATGAAGCAGCTCTTGATTTCAGATAGCCATTCACTATATTCAAAGGTCACGCTACACTGTAAAGCCTTACCATTAGGTAAATTTGGCACACCATTGATGTGATAGCTGCTCGGAGATGACTGCAACGTGTTGACAGAGATTGCTGCATACCACGTCGTCTGCCCTGGATTCCCTAAGTCGTAGCCTTCAAGTGCAGCAGAGAATATTCTTCCATCGTCAATCTTGAAAGATTATTCAATTACCAATTTATTTTACTTTTGTACATGGTGTAACATTTTCAGTCAGACAAATGGGCCACTTATGTCAGGAAGTTTATTTATTATTTATTTATTTATTATTTCGCATTTGTCTGTCGCCCCCAACGGCTCGGGCGACTTACAACAGTTCTTAAATACAATTGTCAGATAACTCATAATAACTCACAGTAATACCATTAAGATGGAATTACAATTAGAACAGTTGAAGCAACAAATGGAGTCGCAGTGGGCTGACAGCTAGGCGGTGCGAGCTACAGTTTAGCTAACTCCGAAGGCTTGTTGGAACAGCAATGTCTTAACTGCTCTCCTGAACGGGAGGAGGCCCTGGGTGGCACGGATGCCGGCGGGCAGTGCGTTCCACATGGTAGGGGCTGCAACAGAGAAAGCCCGGCGGCGGGTTGCGGACAGATGGTAGGTCCTCACATTTGGGATGACCAGGAGGTTTAGCTCTTCGGAGCGCAGTGATCTGGTGGGATGATATGGGACAAGGCGGTCCCGCAGGAAGTTCATGATGCAAAGGGTATTTTTGGCACAAACAAATGTGGCAGGCTATGGCATTTAATACCAAGATAACAGATGGAAACGTGCTTGTTTGACTATTCATGATCTTGTGTTTTAAGATACCAGGGGCAGTCTAAGGTTATTTTATATGGTAAGCGAACATTACTTTGGCGTCCCCCTTTGTCTCCGCCCCCTTTCCCTTTGCCTCCGCCCCCTGCGTGCCGAATACGGACGGAGTGCTGACGTGACGTGTTTACAGGCTTCGACTTCAGCGCCTGCAGGAGCTTCTGGGCATGTGCGGTGGCTCCGGAGCTCAACTTCAGCTCCGGAGCCACTGCGCATGGCCAGAAGCTCCTGCAGGTGCTGAAGCCAAAGCCTGTAAACACGTCAGCCCTCCGTATGCGGCATGCAGGGGGCGGAGGCAAAGGGAGTGGTTAAGCCTCTCCCTTTGCCTCCGCGCCCTGCGTGCCGAATACGGACGGAGTGCTGATGTGACATGTTTACAGGCTTCGGCTTCAGAGCCTGCAGGAGCTTCTGGGCATGTGCAGTGGCTCCGGAGCTCAACTTCAGTTCCGGAGCCACTGCGCATGCGCGAAAATCTCAGCGCATGCGCAGAAGCTCTTGCAGGCCAGGCGCTGAAGCCGACGCAGCAGCAGGGAGGTATGCTACGGCGGTGCGGCCGGCGTGGCGGCGCCCTTCCCAGAAGATGGCGCCCTACGCGGCCGCGTAATTTGCGTATATGTTGGACCGCCCCTGTAAGCTACTATGTGCAGTCTACTTTCTGGAACACAAATCTGATGTGGATGTGTGGAGCTTTCTCTCAGGCTCAACTACAACAGGGTCTGTGTCCTCACCGAACCTTTGCTCCCAAAATGAACAAACATTTCCTGGAATTTTTGAACATTCTGAAAAATAGGTCTGCAAAATAACTTGCTGAAATGACTTTCACACCACAGTTATATACCACTTTGATACCAAAACTTCCAAAATCTTCCAAACATTGTGCCCACAACCATAGGACTTTATCACATTAGGAAATACTCAATTACTGAGACGGTTTGAGAAGGATTTTGAATGGGTCCCATCACAAAGTGCTGGTTTTGGCCTATAAAGCTCTAAACGGTTCTGGCCCAGTTTACTTGTCCAAACGCATCAACCCCTACGTCCCACCTCAAAATCTAAGATCATCTGAAGAGGCCCTGCTCTCGCTCCTCTCAACAGCTCAAATGCACCTGGCGGGGACGAGAGAGTGGGCCTTCTCGATGGTGGCTCCCCGCCTATGGAACACGCTCCCAACTGAGATAAGCTCGATCTCCCTTGTAGCTTTCTGAAAGAAAGTAAAGGCATGGTTGTGGGACCAAGGCGTTTGGACCGATGTAAGCAGTACTTTAAAGGAACGATCTGGAATGCCATTATGATTGACGAAACTGGTTTACTGTTTAATGATGGCTTTGTATGGTTTTTAATTATGTATTGTTTTAACTATGATACCGTGTTTCCCCGAAAGTAAGACAGCGTCTTACTTTCTTTTCCCCCCGAAAAGTCCCCCTACGTCTTACTTTTGGGGTACGTCTTATATAAACAAAGACGTACCCCGTCGCCACGCCCACGCCGCCGCCGCCGCCGCAACCGGCCCATCGGCCGCGGCACACCTCCGCGGCGCACCTTTCTGCTAGGCCTCTCCAAGGAAGGGAGGGGGAAGAGTCCCAGAGGCGTGGCTAAGCGGCGACGCGTCACTCTGACGCAGCGCCGCTTGCCCCGCCTCTGGGACTCTTCCTCTTCCCTCCCTTTGTCCAAGGAAGGGAGGGGGAAGAGTCCCAGAGGCGTGGCAAAGCAGCGCTGCGTCAGAGTGACGCGTCGCCGCTTAGCCACGCCTCTGGGACTCTTCCCCCTCCCTTCTGGACAAAGGGAGGAAGAGGAAGAGTCCCAGAGGCGTGGCAGCGGCGGCTGCGTCAGAGTGACGCGTCGCCGCTAGCCACGCCTCTGGGACTCTCCCTCCCTTCGTTGGACAAAGGGAAGGGGAAGAGTCCCAGAGGCGTGGCTGGCGACGCGTCACTCTGACGCAGCGCCACTTAGCCACGCCTCTGGGACTCTTATTTATTTATTATTTTATTTATTTCAGGATTTTACCCCGCTCTTCTCAACCCCCGAGGGGGGACTCAGAGCGGCTTACAGCACGGCACAATTCGATGCCACATCAACGACTCTTCCCCCTCCCTTCCTTGGAGAGGCCTAGCAGAAAGGTGCGCCGCGGAGGTGTGCCGCGGCCGATGGGCCGGTTGCGGCGGCGGCGGCCAGGTATGGCTTACATTCGGGCACGGCTTACATTAGCCGAGCCCCTGACACCCCCGATACGTCTTACAATCGGGGGTGTCATACTTTCGGGGAAACACGGTATGTTTTATTTGTGATTTTATTATTGTAATTATGTGTAATAGCCTCTTAATGGGGCTCACTGTAAGCCGTCCTGAATCCCCCTCCGGGGATTGAAAAGTAAACGGGGTACAAATGCAGTAAATAAATAAATAAAGTAAATAAATAAATAAAGTAAATAAATAAAGTAAATAAATAATAACATTTGCCCCACCCCATCAGTATTCCATCAGAATCCATCTGCAAAGCATAGTAGAAATGGATTATTTCTCGACTGAATTCTAATCGTGTTTTTGAAATACTACGGATTCTTCTGTTGCTGAAGCACTGTTTTTGTGTGCAATAGGATAGGAAAATCTGTATGCATCCCATTAACAATTATTCTTTTTTAAAGGCCATAGAGTGATGTATGGGGTGTTTTGAATGGATCAGGAGGAACCGGCCTTCTGTGGTGTGATGACTCAAAGTGCAATATTTTCAAATCATAAGAATCATAATAATGAGGTGCGATGAAAGTATGCATCCTGTCTCAATACAGTATGCATCCAGCCCTAAAAAAAAATGGGATGCATACTGATATAAATTGATTTTATCCCAATGTCATAAGGTCCATAGTTGCCAGATGACTGAGAGTTGTATTCTAAATAAGTATTTTTTCCAGGCTTTGTCAGACCATTCCAGTAGTTTGACACCACTTTAACTGCCATGACTCCATCCTATGGAACCGAGATTTCTAGTTTGTTGTGGCACCAGTAGGGTTGCCATATGTCCCTTATTCTAAGGGACGTCCCTTATTTTGGCCCTAAAATTTGTGTCCCGTTTTTTCAGGCCCTGTCCCTTATTATTGACTAACAGGACAGGACTGGGTGGGGTTGACCAGAGGAAGGTGCGCGCTGCGGTTTCCATGGCAATGCCTGTCCGGGGATTCCAACTCGCAGGGCAGGCTGACAGTTGCGCACTTGTGAGCGTGTGCCTGCCTGCGTCCCCGTTGGAAGGAAGGGGTGACACAGGACTTTTTCAAAGTACAGTAGACTCAATTAATCGTTACCCAAAGGGAATGTTAGATCATGTTGGATAAAGATAGTTTCTGGTTGCTTGAGAGTTACTCTTAAAATAGGCCTAGCTGTGTATCCCAATACTATACAGTGCTATGTATCCCATACTATACTATACCATTAACTATAGGCATAATAATCATGAAGATGTACTGTCTTATAAAATTTATTTTATTTTATAACATTTATAAGTCAGCAAAGTCAAGTACCAAATACAGATGGAGAAAATTAGGTAGTTCTAATAATGTTTTTGTGCATGACAAAACATGCAGAAACATACCATGCACTCTTAAGAGGGTGTAAGTCAGTTTCTTTTGTCAGTTTCAATCATTACCTTATTCAGTTAATAAAACTATTTCTACCGAACGTTTGAGTTTCAAGTTTTTAATGAAGTATCCCTTATTTTTGTGAAAAATCCCATAAATGTCCCTTATTTCTTATATCAGGGCTGTCCAACTGGCGGCCCTGGGGCTGTACACGGCCCCCCAGCCTGTTGGCTCCGGCCCCCGCTATGCCCCCGCCCGCCATTATTACTTTTTTAAAAAAAATTTAAATGGCGGCCGGGAGGGGGCGGGGCAGGAGGAGGAAGTGAGCCAGCTCCTCCTCCTGCACCGCCCTCTTCTTCCTCTCTCTTCGGCGCCGATGCCTTGGAAGGGAGAGGGGTCCCCGCGGCACCTCCCTCCCTGCCAAGGCATCGCGGCAGCGGCGAAAAACTCCCCGCCAGCCTGGATGGCTGCCGGGGGAGCGGCGCTCGCTTCCCGCCAGCCTTCAGGTTTGGGAAGGGGTTTTCACACGGCACTCAAGACGCGAGTGCCGGGCGAAAAACCCTTCCCCAAACCTGGAAGGCTCGCGGGGGAAGCGAGCGCCGCTTCTCGCTTTCCCCGCCAGCCATCTAGGCAGGCGGGTGAGTGTTCGCCCATCTCCCGTGTCCCTCTGCTCAGAGGGACGCGGGAGCCGGGGGGAAAAAGCCTGGAAGGCTGGCGGGAAAGCGAGCCGTTTCTCGCTTTCCCCGCCAGCCATCTAGGCAGGCGGGAGAGTGTTCGCCCAGCTCTCGTGTCCCTCTGCTCAGAGGGACACAGGAGAGGCGAAACACCCCGAGCCTGGAGGCTGGCGGGAAAGCGAGCGCCGCCGCTTCCCCCACCAGCCATCCAGGGTTGCGGGAGGGTTTCCCTGGGTGACGTTAGCCTAACGTCACCCAGGAAACCCTCCTGAAAATGGGCGGGTCGCGCAGGAGGCCGGCCACGCCCGGGAACGGCCACGCCCGGGAACGCCCACGCCCGGGAACGCCCACGCCCCGGGAATGGCCACGCCCCGGAGTGGCCACGCCCCCGTTCACTGCGGCCCCCAGGTGATCAGTGACACTTCTTCCGGCCCTTGGGCCGGAAGAAGTTGAACAGCACTGTCTTATATCAAAAAGTGGCAACCCTAGGCACCAGAGTTCTCTCATAGAGAAAGGCAAATATCTCACAAAACTACCAATGTTATCGCAGTTAATGCGGTGTCAGATTGCTTTAATTCTGCAGTGTGGATACAGCCTGTGGTGTCAGTAATAATTATATAGTGGCAAAGCCGTGGTGGACCCTCTGGTTCTGACTCCTGCCTAAGATTGTACTTAGTAGTTGGGATTGTATCAAATGTGCAACAAATGGTAACTTAGCACAAAGTCCACAGCATTAGGGGGGAAATCAAGATAAGCCTGTGTATGCATACTGTATATCCTCTTGATCCTCTATTTGTCTACCTTTCAGTGTCACAGTGACCTGATCATGTTGACACTTTTCCACACTGTGCTCTTCTGCCAACAGATTTTGGAAATGCTGTGTCAGATCCTGCAGACAGACTCCTTGACTGCTATTCAGCAATGGCTTCTCGCTGCTGGTCAAAGGGGTGAGAGAAATGTGGAACCAGCAAGGGACCGAGCTCCCACTCTTGTTCCCAGACACTTCAAACCTGGTTGTCTTTACCGTATTCTCAACCATCTAATTTTATTTATTTATTTATTATTCTATCTAATTGGCTATTATCTGGTGCAATGGTACTTTTATTTATTTATTTATTTATTTATTTTATTGTTCCATCTTGTATTCCGCTCCTCCCTGCAGGCTCGGGGCGGATAACAACATATAAAATAGGCTGACATGTGGCATCCATGCAGCCATACAATAAAACACAAGCATAAAAATGCAACATATATCCCGAGACATAAGAATCACATCACATACTGTGGCATTCCCTTGAACCAGGGTATTGGTTATACAGAGAAGTGCGCTGGGCTTGTTTGTCTAACCAAAGGCTAGTCTAAAAAGGGCGGTCTTGCAGGCCCTGCGAAACGGGATGAGCTCTGTAGCGGCTCGGGCGTCATCCGGGAGAGAGTTCCAGAGCGCCGGGGCCGCCACAGAGAAGGCTCTTTGCCTGGTTGTAGACAAGTGACAGGCGCGGACCGATGGTACCAGGAGCAGATTCGACTCCTCCGAACGTAGTGATCTCGGGGGAATATACGGGGCAAGGCGGTGCAATGTCAGGTGCAATGAATAATACATATGGCTGGGTAGCTAGACAAAAAACAAAAGTGGAACCACTATGGGATGACGCAGGTGGAAGCTCACAGGTGGTCGCAATGAGTCAAAATAATATTGATCAATGCAGAATATAAACCACAATATATCAACAGTAGTATACAGTGAAGGACACACGCAATAATAGCCAGTATACACAATATTACAGCCTGGTTATGTGAGTACACGACGATAGAAAGACAATGCATACGTTGAAGCAGGGGCAACAAGGGCAAAAGTTCAGGGTGATATGCAGTTCTGTGTTACTCACGACAGGGAAGTCCAGGGATGAAAGAAAGGCTGGGCGTGGTGTGATAAAGCACGGGGCGAAGCCGGGCCGGAGCGCTGGAGGCGCGTCACAAGGTGCCGGCACCGTGGCACGCTGGCCGCGTCACTAGGAGGCGACTGGCGGCGCGGTGAGTGGCGTCATCAAGGGGCGTGAAACAGCAGTAAACAATCAATCCAAGTAAACAAACAGTCGTAAGGAAATCAAACAGCGACTGGGTCCGCAGGGATGGTTATGCAAGGAGGAAATTCAAAGGTAGAAGGAGAGCAGGGACCTTGCCGAACGGCTTGGGAATCCTTGGAGGCGCCAGCAATTATTCGCCGTTTTTGTGCCTGAACGGGCACTTCTTCTGGGCGCGTCGCTGAACCAATTAAATCAAGGCGATCATTACTAGTTACATCAGTGATTGGAATCCAAAGGGCTGGATGTTTAGTTCGGGCTGTTTCACACCCTTGATGACGCCACTCACCGCGCCGCCAGTCGCTCCTAGTGACGCTGCCAGCGCCACGGTGCCGGCACCTCCAGTCGCGCCTTTGACGCGCCTCAGCGCTCCGGCCCGGCTTCGCCCGTGCTTTATCACAACACGCTCAGCCTTTCTTTCATCCCTGGACTTCCCTGTCGTGAGTTCAGTTGAGGGTTAAACTGCCACGGTCAAGATCTAGGAGGGAGACAAATAGGGCACCAGGGACACAGGCACCACTGAAAAACAAAAACCCCAAGAATAACACAAAAGTAATACCTACACACAACACAATACGCACATAACACAACCTTGCGTCTACTGCTCAACCCATTTGTATGCCATTCCTTCCTTCCACACAGGCATAAGCTGACCCAAAAGACAAGCCATGCCTCCTAAAAAGAACAGCATCGGACGACACACTCGCAACGCTACATACATCAAACAAAAAAGGGCAGAACAAACGGCAGAACAGAAAGACACTGCACTACACTAGCTTTTGCCATCACCATAAACAAGGCTCAAGGACAAACGCTACAAATGGCATAGACCTTGGCACAGAATGCTTCTCCCACGGACAACTCTACGTAGCGTGCTCCAGAGTTGGGAAACCACAGAACCTCTACATCAACACAGCAGACGGAAAGACAAAAAACATTGTCTATCCACAAGCTCTGCAGAACGCCAGGAACACCACACACCAACAACTCCACAGGACTTCAACATCCCACCCACCAGAGCAACCCACAACGACACAGCCATGACCCCACCAAGAACATAAGTAACATCAATTCCAACCCTTACATACTCAGACTTTCTCGCATCTCCTAAATAGGGCCAGCAACGCGTGCCGGGTACAGCTAGTAGTTAATATGTTTTTAAAATGTATTTATACACTCAGTGTGAACCCTGGGCCTGTTTCGATGAACACAACATAGATATCCTGGCAGGAATGGCAGAAAGGCACAAACTTCCCACACAGAACTCCCATAACCAAGAGAAAATACTATAAGAGTTTGGTGGGCATTGACCTTGGGTTTGGGAGTTGTAGTTCACCTATATCCAGAGGGCACTGTGGACTCAAACAATGTTGGATCAGGACCAAACTTGGCATGAATACTCAATATGCCCGAATATGAATGCAGATGGAGTTCAGGGGAAATAGACCTTGACATCTGGGAGTTGTAGTTGCTGGGATTTATAGTTCCCTTATAATCAAAGAGCATTCTGAACCCCACCAATGATAGAACTGGGCCAAACTTCCCACACAGAAACACCAGGAGGCACCAGGAGGTCTCTACTTGGGGAAAGGGAGGCAAGCCTACCCAATCCGGGAGAGGGAGAGACCAAGTTGACAACTGGTGGGGAGGGGTGTGTGTTTGTAATGTGCCTTTATTGAGGTAGGTTTCTTAGGGTTTTTATACTTCAACACACTAGACATGCCCCCCCCCTTCCTGGAGGTTCCAATTTCCCACGGCACACCTGATGATTGCTCACGGCACACTAGTGTGCCCCGGCACACTGATTGAGAAACACTGGTTTAAGCAGTATACAGAGGAAAGAAATGTATTTTGAGACGTTCTCAAGCAAAATGGGCAGATGGAAGTTTGCAATTCATACAATGTTTGATTTTCATTCTCTACAGATAAAGATCTTGTCATGGGATTGTTGCAGATTGCCACAGCGAACCTTCAGACACCGGAGTGGGCCACTACTATGGAAGAGAGTCGTCCACAGTTGTCCCCAAATACCTCAAGCTGCACTTCTAGCCTATACAACCTTGGGAAAAATCACTTGAAAAGGTCATCACTTTAAAATCCTTCGAATGCTCACTAAAATACATTACTCTATCCAGATTTTGGAAAATAACAAACTCTGGTGTATAACGTAGAAAGAACTTCTGGACAGATACATGCTTATTTTTAGATCAGTAATATAGGGTGCTTTAGTAAATGTTAACGCACAACAACAAAACAAAACAAGACAATGTCAAGCTACCAATAAGGTGCTTTAGTAAATGTTACAATATACTCAAAACCATGGGATTTCAAATTATAGCAAATTGTATTAAGGCTTGCAGATAAGCACAATGTATCAAATACTCATAACAACTTAATATACATATCTTATAAACGGCGCAACTAAACCGAGTGATAATCTGAATCTCACTCACGATACTGTCCGTAGCCCTTCGGTTGGTAGTGGTACTCTAATAGTATAGTTCAGTTCCTTTAACGTCTCTTTGTTTGGTTATATCCAGGACCCGATGGTCAACATAAATTTCAATTGTAATCCACGGCCCGTTGGCCTAAACAAATAGTAAATAGCAGAAGCAGGGCCGTAGCCAGAATTTTGGTTCGGGGCTGAGTTTGGTTCGGGGGGCTGAGACTGGGTGGAAGAGGGTCTACCCTAGCAAACCTTTTGTATTGTTATCCCAATAACCCCATTAATGTGGGATATAATGAGCATGGTGATCAGATCATGATATGAATAAACATAACAGTTTAAATAATGTACCAGTAAGGCCTTTTCGCGGACCACCCTGAGAATTTCGGGGGGGCTGAAGCCCCCTTAGCCCGCCCCCTGGCTACATGCCTGAGCAGAAGGCAATTCCTGGGTTTCCGTTGGTTGTCGTATGCAATATCCCACTTCGTTTAGTAGTTATCGCTGGGCAGTCCACCTACGGGTAAATCCATGTCTGGTTACCGACCCGTTTCGAGTATTTCTTCGTCAGGGTGGCCCCAAGTAAATAGAGATGCACTTTAACCATTTGTCTGGAATATAAACACATCAAATAGTATCCCAAACTCAAAACAGAAAGATAGTAACATAGGGTAGGAGTATAATCTCGTCACTTACCACTATAAATCATATAATTGCTTAATAGCAACGCTGATATCTCAGCTCACGTGTAGAGCGCCTAGATGGCGTAGACTGCTAATCCGGTATAGGCTCAGGCTGGAAAGCTGCTTAAGTACCTCGCAGCGGCGCAAAAGAATTCACATTACACTAGTGGATTGACTACCATCACACCTTAAAGCAGCAGATCTGTTAAACTTAAATTTTCGTTAAGGCCGAGAGGTTGCTCGCATTTAATGCGGATTATCCACTTACGTTCACATTTGAGTAATATAGTTTGAATGTCTGCATGTGGTGGTCCTGTCACTTGTTGTAAACCCACAAATTTAAAGTCTGGTACAGATCCATGTGTTGTTTTAAAATGCCTGTACAGGAACGTGTCCTCGTTGCCTGTTAAAATGCGGTTTTTATGCTCTCCTAATCCTTTCCTTAGAGATCTTTTCGTCATTCCTACATAATATTTTGGGCAAGAACAGAATAATAGGTAAATAGATTTTTCCGAAGCACAGGTGAAGAACTGCTCGAGCTTAATTGGTGTGGCTGTACCTGCCAGTGTTATTTCTTTCAATGGTGACACAAATTCACACATATTACAATGCCCGCATCTGAAAGTTTCATTTATTTATTTACATCATTTATATTCCGCCCCTTCTCACCCCGCAGGGGGACTCAGGTGGATCACAATGCACATATTTAACCTTTTTAACCCTTTAGCCCAGGGCTGAACAGGAAGTCGATCACAAGTCAAAATCAGGTCGACCACAGGCAGATGGGGCGCTTCCGCCCTGCGCGTGCGCACCCTGCACTTGTGCACCCTGCACACGGCACTCCTTCTGCCCGTGTGGCATTGCGGGAACGAGGGAGCATGAGGCTCCCTTGTTCCCACAATGCCACACGGGCAGAAGAAGCACCACGTGGGCGGAAGGCTCCTGCCTCCCGCGTGCCATCTCTTTCCGCCCGTGCGCCATTGTGGGAACGAGGCAGCGCGAGGTTCCCTTGTTCCTGCAATGCCCCGCAGGTGGAAGAAGCGCCAGGCAGGCAGAAGGCCGCCTGCCGCCGCCTGCCGCCCGCCCGCGGCATTGCGGAACCACCTCATTTCCAATGCCCGGGCGGAAGAAGCACCACATGGGCGGAAAGCTCCTGCCGCCTGTACGCCACCTCTTTCTGCCCGTGCGGCTTTGCGGAAACAAGGGAGCGCAAGGTTCCCTTGTTCCCGCAATGCCCCACGGGCAGAAGAAGCGCCACGTGGGCGGAAGGCTCCTGCTGCCCGCGTGCCACCTCTTTCCGCCCGTGCGCCATTGTGGGAATGAGGCAAGGCGAGGTTCCCTTGTTCCCGCAATGACCCACGGGCAGAAAAAGCGCCACACGAGCAGAAGGCTCCTGCCGCCCGCGCACTGCCTCTTTCCGCCCGCGCAGGCCCCGCCTCGCGCTCCTTTGTTCACGCAATACCACATGGGCGGCAGGAGCGCGCGCGCGGCCGGCAGGAGAAGGTAGATCTTTTTGACTTGGTTATTTAAAAAGTAGCTCGCATGCTGAGAAAGTGTGGGCACCCCTGCTTTAGCCACTTCCTTCGCCGCTGATAATAGCACTGTTTCAGTGAGCTGATATTTTATTGTTTTACTGGTTTTTTAAAAATGTTTTTATGCTGACATGCTGTGAACCACCCTGAGCCTGTTGGAAAGGGTGGTATATAAATTGAAATAATAAATAAATAAATAAATATACAGGCAAACATTCAATGCATTTAGACGTACAACATATATAGACAGACACAGAGGCTATTTAACATTCCAGCTTCTGGCCACCAGGGGGAGCTGTCGCATTCCTTCATTCTTTTGCATACTTGCATAATTCTTGGAGATTTATGGCCTCGTAGATCAGTTAAATTAGCTTCCCCACAAAGTGGTACCTAAATTTTCCTACTTGACAGATGCAACTGTCTTTCGAGTTGCAAAGGTCGACAACAAGTTACACAAATTGGTCGAGAGCTCACCCTGACCCGGGCAGGCCTCGAACTCATGACGTTCTGGTCAGTAGAGATCTTATGCAGCTGACTCCCAGCCAGCTGCGCCACATTCCCGGTCCATCAATTCATGGGACTTTTCCTCCTTTACATTTCATTTCGTGTGGCCTGAAATTTAAGGCACAAATTTAGCAAAGATTTCGGCTTGGTGCCAGGATACTAGAGCTTGCATGTAAGATAATAATAATAATAATAATAATAAACTTTATTTGTACCCTGCCCCCATCTCCCCAATGGGGACTTGATAAGCAATATCTCGTAATAATGCTTGGCTACTTGGCTGCTACCTTCAATGAGGTTTCTCCGGCACCATTAATGCTCCCACTGAATAGAGGCCATTCAAAGTATTATGCGAAGGATGGAAAAGATGTGTGTGTGTGTGTGTGTGTGTGTGTGTGTGTGAGAGAGAGAGAGAGAGAGAGAGAGAGAGCTTTGAATAGCATAGTGAAAGATTACTGCCTCTGTGGTGTCTGTTTTGCTGTCTGTATTACTTTCCGAAAAATTGACCTCACTATCTCTGAGATCACTGGATTTTGAAAAATTTGGCTTGTTGTGGAAACAAGGACTGGTGCTAAAGCTTCTCTCACTCCTTTCATCTCACCTCCATTCTTAACTATGAGCAGGGCCGGCCCCGCCATTCCGCGGCCCACGCGGCCGCGTAGGGTGATGGTGCCTGGGGGGGCATCGTGAACTGGGAGGGCGCCGCCGCGCCAGCCGCCCCGCCCGCCGCTGCGCCTCCGCAGCCAGCTGCGCCGCTGCCGCCGGCGTCGCGCGCGCCAGGCGGGGCACTCGCGCGGCCGGGCAGGATGCCACTGCGCATGCGCTGCCGGCTGGGACGTCGCCGCGGTGCGTGCCACCGCGCGGGACGCACTCGCGGGCCGCGTGGGACGCCAGCGTGCATGCGCAGCCGGTCGGGACGCCGCCGTGTGTCGCGCGCCACCACGGGACACACTCGCAGGGACCGTTCGGGACGCCAGCAGCGCATGCACAAGGCCGTCCAGGAGCCACCGGGGGGTGCAAAAATAAGGTTTGCCTACCCCCCGGGAGAGGTGAGGCCGCCCCTGACTATGAGTCATATGTAAGTTGAATATTTGTCACTCGGGCACTGCCTGTATCTAGGACTGATGAGAGTTGTAGTCTAACAGTATCCAGATGTGCAATGTTAGTTATGCAAATTGGTAGTTTGTAGCTATGAAAACAATAGATGTCTGCCAGTCCTTAATTTTCACAATGTTTCTGTTGCCCAAAATTTGCTGCATCTCCTCTTCTTCTCCGGCTGCTGCTTCCCCTCTTCTTTCGAAAGTTACAGTATCGGTTTATTTTGTTACAGAGTGTGTGTAAAAACACAAAAGCCGGAGCCTATCCCAGAAGAAGAGAAACCAGGTAACTATACTATAGAACAGTGTTTCCCAACCTTTTTTGAGCCACGGCACACTTTTTACATTTTCAAAATCCTGGGGCACGCCACCAATCAAAATGACACAAAATGGCACTCTAACACAGTAATACATATAGGTAATAGGAATTTACTTTGAGTTTTGTAGTTGTAGTTCACCTACATCCAGAGAGCACCCTGGACTCGGGACCGGCAAAGCACGCAGGAAGGAAGGTGCCGCGGCGGCAGGCAGGGAGCCGGAGGGAGGCCGAGAGCAGTTTCCCGCGCACTGGGGAGGAAGGGGAGGAGGGAGGGGCGGGGCCCTGTGGGGAGCCGTTTTCCCGGTTTGCGGCTTTGCTGGGCTTGGCGGAGCCACGAACCGAGGGAAAGGCACCTTGCAAGGAACAGGCCCTGCCTGGGAGCCGGGTTTGGCCGGGTCGCGTCTCCCGCCGGTCTTGATGGAAGATGCAAGCCAGCAGGCCCGGATTAAGGAAGTTTGTCGCCCTAGGCCAGCCTCGTCCTCCGCGCCCCGCCCCCTACCTTCAGTGAAGGGAGGAGGGCGGGGAGAGGAGGGGAAAGAGGCGGAGGGACCCCTGCCGCGCATGCGTGTGCGGCGGGAGGCGCCTCTTTCCCCTTCTCTCCCTGCCCTCTTCCTTCAATCAAGGGAAGAGGGCGGGGTGAGGAGGAGAAAGAGGTAGAGGACGCCTGATTGAAGAAAGGAGGGCGAGGCGGGAAAGAGGCGGAGGCAGTCGTGTGCGGAGGGTGCCTCTTTCTCCTTCTCTCCCCGCCCTCCTCCCTTGATTGAAGGAAGGAGGGGCGGGCAGAGGAGGGGAAAGAGGCGCCTCCCCCGCCCCCTCCGGGCATGAAGGCACGGGCAAAAAAAAAAATTATTTTTATTTTTAAAAAAACTTTGGGGGTCCGGATCCACTGCCATCCCAAATCCGCAGCCCGAGGCCATGGCCTAGGGTGGCCTTATGGGCAAGACAAACCCGGCTCCCAGGCAGGGCCTGGGCCCTGCGGAGAGCTATTCTCCCGGTTCGCAGCTCCGCCAGGCTTGGTGGAACTGCGAACTGGGAGAAAGGCTCCCCAAGGTGCCAAGGTCCCGCCTCCTCCGGAAGTGAGCCCACAGGATAGACTCTATCCTGTGGGCTCACTTCTGGAGGAGGAGAGCGTCACCCGGCCCCTCTCCTCCTGAGCCTCCCCTGCCTCTCTAGGTCCTAGAGAGGGTCGTGTTTCCAAACTGCTGTTCCGCAATCAGCTGGTGTGCCATGGGAAAACCTCTCTCAGGAGGGGGAAGAACATAAGAACATAAGAAGAGCCATGCTGAATCAGACCTCAGCTCATCTAGTCCAGCATTCTGTATCACACAGTGGCCCACCAGTTGTACACGGGGATCTCGAGCAGAAGAGAGGGCAAAACCCTGACCTGCTCCCCCGACCCCCACAACCAGTACCCAGGGAAATCCTGCCTACCTCAACCAACTCCGAGGTGGCACTTGAATGTCCTTTTCAGTAACTACCGATACACTTGGTATCCATGAATCTATCTAATCCTGCCTTGAAGTTGTTCAGGCTGACAGCTGTCACAACCTCTTCTGGAAGTGAGTTCCATAACCCAATGACCCTCTGGGTGAAGAAATATTTCCCTTTATTAGTCCTAACTTTCCTACCTTGGAGCTTCAGGGAGTGCCCTCTAGTCCTGGTGTTTTGTGACAAAGAAAATAATTTTTCTTTATTCACCTTTTCTATCCCATGCATGATTTTATACACTTCGATCAAGTCACCTCTTAAACGCCGTCTTTCAAGGCTGAAAAGACCAGGCGTTGCAACCTGGTTTCATAAGGGAGCCGCTCCATCCCTTGGATCATTCTTGTTGCCCTTTTCTGTACCTTTTTCAGTTCCGTTATATCCTTCTTAAGGTGCAGAGACCAGAGTTGTACACAATACTCCAAATGTGGCCTTACCATCGATTTGTAGAGAGGTAATACAACATTTGCCGACCTATTTCCGATTCCCTTCCTGATCATGCCTAGCATAGAATTTGCTTTTTTCACTGCTGCTGCGCACTGGGTTGACATCTTCATTGAGCTGTCCACCAAAACCCCAAGATCCCTTTCCTGGTTTGTCTCGAAAGCTTTGACCCCATCAATTGGTAGGTGTAGTTGGGGTTCTTTGCCCCGATGTGCATGACTTTACACTTGTTTAGGTTAAAATGCATTTGCCACTTTGTTGCCCATTCACTCAATTTCGAGAGATCTTTCTGGAGCTCTTTACAATCAGTTTCATTTTTAACTACCTGAACAATTTAGTGTCGTCTGCAAACTTTGCTACCTCAGAATTCACTCCTACATCCAGATCATTAATGAATAAATTAAAAAGTAACGGACCCAAAACTGAACCTTGGGGTACGCCACTTCTCACCTCTTTCCACCCAGAGAAATGTCCGTTTATTACCACCCTTTGTTTCCTACAGTTTAGCCAGGTTCCAATCCAGGACAAGACCTGTCCCCTGATTCCATGGCTGAAGAGCTTATTTAGGAGCATTTGGTGAGGGACTTTGTCAAAAGCCTTTTGAAAGTCAAGGTAAACAATATCAATTGGGTCCCCTTTATCTGTGTGTTTATTTACACCCTCAAAGAATTCTAACAAGTTAGTAAGACATGATTTGCCTTTGCAGAAACCATGTTGATTTTCTTTCAGCAATGCCTGTTCTTCTATGTGCCTAGTAATTTTTTCTTTAATAATGGTTTCCATCACTTTGCCTGGAACTGAGGTTAAACTGACTGGTCTATAATTTCCTGGATCACCTCTGGATCCTTTCTTGAAGATCGGAGTTACATTTGCCTCCCTCCAGTCCTCTGGGGGGGGGGGGGGGAGGTTTTCTTGCGGAACACCAGCTGATCTCTCACAGAACACTAGTGTGCCGCGGAACAGCAGTTGGGAAATACTGCTATAGTAAACAGGATGATGATGATGATGATGATAATAATAATAATAATCTTTATTTATATACCGCTCTATCACCCCGGGAGGAATCAGGGTGGTTTCCAACCTCAAAACATACAAGGTCACAACATGAACAAAAAAATAACAGCAACAGCAACATAAGCATGAAATTACCCAACAACACAGTGATGAATTACATCCCTGGCATATTGCGTCTATGTTCGTGTGCATTTGTGTGAGCCAGTTGATATATTGTTACAGGTTGAGAAAAATGTGGTTTAAAATCAACCCCTAATTGTCATGCTAGATAATGAATTGATCTATAAACTCAAGTTGGTGTCCTATAAAGATCATACAGTATCTATAACACAAACAAAGAGTCACAAATATCAAAATATATGTTGTTATTGAAATCCCATATAGTGGATAATGGGATGCTATATGCTCATCTAGAGTATACAATGCAAGTGGAGTCAGTTAATACAATCAATCATAAAGCAATCCCTGGTAACAGACTCCTAAATGCAGTGAATCAATTACAAATTATACAGTATGTAAATAGAGCATGAGCAGACCCAACATCTAAAAGTAACATCTATACATATCAAAGATGCCTTATAAACACAAAATACATTCTAAATATAGAAGGTGTAAGGCTGATAAGTTCATTAAAGCATGGAGGAGCACTCACGGGAACACAACATAGAGTTGTGATGCTATGGCGTTTGCAGGGAAGGAGAAAAGAATCAGTGAAGGAAGTGTAAGTGAAGGAATGGATGAAGGGCTTTCCTCCTCCTCCTCCTCTGTGGCCTCTTCTCTCCCTCCTTCCTTTCTTCGGCTCTATTTCTGTCTAGACCTGAGGGGCCTGAGGCTATGAGGAGTCGTGGGAGTTGGAGGCCAAAACACTTAGAAGGAGGGAGGGAGGGCCCAAGTTTGCCCAGGCCGCACTGCCTGTATTCGACCTCATTTGAACATTTTGGCTGTTTTTCTATTTACATTTACATTGGGATCCTAATTTTGGACTTATGGGAGACTCCTATGAATTATGAGTCGGGTGATAGGTAATATATTCTGATTTTGATGCATTTACATTGCATTTCTTGTTGATTATTATACAGTTCTGCTTAATATTGTCATACAATATAATACAAATACAATATAACAATAGAATAATGATATATTTTATATTACATGTAATATTACAAACAATATTGCAGTAGAGTGGTATTGTACAAAATAGTAATATCTAATATTTTATTTTACTTTATTTTGGGTTATTTGAGTTTTATAGGAGTCATGAAAATATTTAGTAGAGGATAATTTTATTTAAATAAATAATTTTATTATTTTATAACAATAATATAATAGAATGTTACATTATATTATAATGTCAATATATTATAATATAATTATATTGTAATGTAGTATAATATAATTATGATATAATATGTATGTGTATGGTATAATATATTGTATATACATTGATACAATATAATACTACTAATGGTATTGTGATATTATAATTGTATATTTGTTTTACATGGGGGCGGCAAAATAATGTTTTTTGGGGGGGGCACCAAAATAATGTTCGCCTACCATTTAAAATTACCTTAGACCGCCCCTGCTCAGGGTTGTAAAGCCTGCAGCCTTCAAGACATTGTTGGATTGTGCCATTCTTAACCATCAACCATGCTAGCTAGTGCTGATGGGAAACAGAGTCCAGCAATTTCTGGAGGGCTGCACGTTCCCCTGAACCACTGATACTCAAAGTGGGCGGTACCACCCCCTGGTGGGCGGTGAGGCAATTTAAGGGGGGGTGGGAGGCTCAGGGGAATTTGGGGGGCGGTGAGCCCCTTTAAGGGGGCAGTGAACGATTGGCCATTTAGGAGGGGTTGAGCAGCCTCTTCTTTGCCCCGCCCCCTCTTCACAGTGCAATGGCTTCCGGGTCCTCCGGCGGAGCCTCCCCACCACCGCGGAAGAAAGCACGGCCTTCCCCGGCGGAGGCAATTCATTCCAAACCCGTTCAGTGTTTTCTGTTGGTCATGGGGGTTCTGTGTGCCAAGTTTGGCTCAATTCCATTGTTGGTGGCATTCAAAGTGCTCTTTGATTGTAGGTAAACCATAAATCCAGTAACTACAACTCCCAAATGAGAAGGGCTATTTTCTCAAGACTCCACCAGCGTTCAAATTTGGGCATATTGAGTATTCGTGCCAAGTTTCAACCAAATCCATAGTTGTTTGGGTTCAGAGGGCTCTCCAAATGTAGGTGAACTACATCTCCCCTAAATCACTGCCAATTCCTCCCAAACCCCTCCAGTATTTTCTGTTGGCCATGTGGGTTCTCTGTGCCAAGTTTGGTCCAGTTCTGTAATTTGTAGGGGTCTCAGTGGTCTGTGGAAGTCAGAGCTGAATCGAAGTCAGAGCTGCAAATCCCATCATCCGTTGTCCATACTCCCCCAAACATATTGTTTTTGTGATTAATCACTATGCTTTAATTATGTTCAATTTGTAACAATGAAAATACATCCTTCATATTAGATATTTGCATTAGAATTCGTAGGAGTAGCAAAATTATTTATGAAGTAGCAACGAAAATATGGTTGGGGGTCACCACAACATGAAGAACCTTATTTAGGGGTCACGGCATTAGCAAAGTTGAGAACCACTGCATTAATACATATATTTTTCTGTTTAATTGCTATTAATTTTTTAAAAAAATAATTTCTAGGGGGGCGGTGAGTAAATTTTTTTCTGGAAAGTGGGCAGTAGGCCAAAAAAGTTTGGGAACCACTGCCTTGAACGAACCAGATTTAGCTGACTTGAAATATGTTTTCCATTTTAGTACATGTCGGCACTGCAGAAGTTCTTCAGTTCCACTCAAACCTGAACGAAAAGCAAAAACAACCAGCTACTAAGTAGGAAAAAAAGTTCTTCCTGCAGCTCCAGTACTTGCTGCTGCCTGCTTGACTGTTTCCCTCCCTCAGCAAACAGCAACATGAAACAATCCAGCATTAGAGAATGGATTATACTGTCTCGTACTACACATATATATTATAACTAGCTGACCTGGCCACGCTTCGCTGTGGCTTTTGTGTGTGTGGTGTGGTGCCTGCTCTGTCCTCCTCCTCCTTCTCCTCCGATAGGGGACCTTCGGCATAGCGGGGCCGAAAGGGGACCTTCACCACCGGGAAGGCGGCGCCGTGGGCGCCTCCTCCGCTGCCTCCTCCACCGCCTCGCAGCTGTTTCTGGACCCGGGGCGCGCGGTCTCTTTCCCCCTCTCTCTATTTCTTGATCTGCATGTGTCTGGCACTCTCGCGAGACACACACAGGAAGAGAGACCGCATGAACCCGTCTGAGGCGGGAGGGATGGTGCCCTTTTCCCGGGCACCTCTCTATCCTCCTCGCCCCACCCTCCTCCTTTGAATGTAGGAAGGAGGGCATGGGAAGGAGGAGAAAGAGATGCCCGGGAAAAGGGCAGAATCCCTCTTGCCTGTGCCGGGTTCGCGTGGTCTCTCTTCCTGTTTTTCTCTAGGTCTGTGTGTGTTTCGGGAGAGTGCGAGACACATGCAGATCAAGAGAGAGAGGGGGAGAGAGACCGCGCGTCCCGGGACAGGAAACAGCTGTGGCGGAGGCTGTGGCGGAGGGCGAGGAGGTAGCGGAGGAGGTGCCGCTGCCGAGGTGGTGAAGGTCTCCTTTGCCCCCCCCTTCCGGGAGCGGCACGGAGGTGGCGAAGTAGGTCGAGGAGGCACCGGAAGAGGCGGGCACGGCGCCGGCGTTGCCGTAGCGATGATCCCCTGTTTGTTACCGCGGCGGCATGGAGAAGGAGGATGATGTGGTGAGCGTGGGTTGAGGGGAGGGGCTGGGTTTGGGGTGGGGGTTGGATGTGGAGTGCGCTGCCAGCATTGGAAAGCAGTGCTTTTCCCCTCCCCTCCCTTTCCCTTGCGTTGGAAGGAGACCATTGTAATTCTCCATGCGCTGCTATTTCCAATGGGCGGTTTTTGGGGGCCGTGTTTGCGGGGGTAGCGTGTTATGTTGGCCGGATTTTTTGTGCCCTAGACATACCCTGTGGTATGCTTGAATGTTTTTGGGGTGTTTGGTGGTTATGGGGGTTATAGTTTTGCTGTCTATATACCGAGTTGCACGACCATTCGATTTTTATATATATAGATGTGAGCATTTTAGGGATTGACAGAGTTTCTTTACTGAGGCTCAAGTATTTTGAAGATGAATCCAGGTGGACAAAAGTTAATGCTACCAATCAAAATGTACTGTATTGCATTTCTCTTTTTCTGTTTAACAGATTTCCCATTAAAATACCACAATGGCAGAAGAAACAGTGAGGGTTATAAATGGAATGCAACATATTAAGGAATTCACTCCCAACCACTCATTGTAAAATAGTTCAGTTGCACAATAAAAGAAAAACTTGTGCTTGGGTGTCCAATTGGACCCAGCTTTTGCTGAGAATGGACGGCAGGCCGGACACCGTACCCGATTGTTTCCATCTATGCCTCGAAGCCGTGACTGGTTGGCTGCGTGCCAGCCGGCTGAAGGTGAACCCGTTGAAGACGGAGATCTTGTGGCCCGGTCGCCCTGGGCTGGATGAGTGCCGGTTGCCTACCCTGGATGGCGAGCAACTTAGCCCGTCATCCCTTGTTAAGAGCTTGGGTGTCCAACTGGACCCTTTGCTGTCCATGGAGACTCAGGTCTCCATGGTCAGCAAAACGTCATTTTACCATCTACGACAGGCTAGGCGACTGGCGCCCTACCTGTCCGGGGACGATCTGGCCACGGTGATCCAAGCGACGGTCATCTCGAGACTGGACTACTGTAACGCCCTCTACGTTGGCCTCCCGTTGTCAACAATCCGGAAACTCAAGCTGGTGCAGAATGCCGCTGCTCATTATATTGAATACACAATCTTTTGCTGGTGGGAGCACCAGTGAGGAGCACATCGCTCCCATCCTCCGGCAACTGCACTGGCTTCCCATCGAGTACCGAATTGCCTTCAAGGTGTTGGTTTTAACCTTTAAGGCCTTACACAGTCTAGGGCCTACGTACCTGAGGGAGCGCCTTGCCCCGTATGTTCCCCCGAGATCACTACGTTCAGAAGAACAGAATCTGTTACTCGTTCCATCAATCCGCTCTTGCCATCTGTCCACAACCAGGCAGAGAGCTTTCTCTGTGGCGGCCCCGGTGTTGTGGAACTCCCTTCCAGACGACACCCGAGCGATCCCAGAGCTTGCCCCTTTTCGAAGGGCTTGCAAGACTGCCCTCTTCAGACTGGCCTTTAATTAGACTGGTCTGTTCTGGTGTGTCCTGTACCTTGAGTCCCAAGGAATTTGTAACTCCTCTGAATTTTACTTCTGTATACTGTTTTATGTTTTTATGTTTATATTGTATGGCTGCATGGCTTTGTTACATGCAGCATGTTTTTATTGTATGTTGTGATCCGCCACGAGCCTGCAGGGAGGAGCGGAATATGAGATTGAATAAATAAATGAATAAATTGTCTGGAAGCACACAAAAAGGAATTGTGCTGCAACCACTTGGCCCTATCCTATAGAGACTAGGGTTGGTTGATCCATGAAAAATTTGATTCTAAACTCGGTTGGGGGGGGATTCATTTTTTTTTGGTTCTTTATAGAAATTAATACAAATTTTTAAAAATAAATTTCGTGATTGAAACATTATTAATAACGAATTTTTGTTTTTATTCATTATGCCAGCTGGGAGGCTAGAATGGAGGGCTTGCTCAGCTGGAGATGGGGTCAGCGCCAAGCTCTTTGCCTGTCCCTCACATGCCGGCTCTCAGCTGTGCGCACCACCTTTGCCCTCCTCTGCCTCAAATTCCACGCGCGCAGCTGAGAGCTGGCATGGAGAGCTTGGCGCTGGCCCCACCTCCAGCTAAATGGTGTGCACAGAATTTGGGGCGAAGGAGGTTTAAGGTGGCACACGCAGCTCCCCTGGAGGCGGGGACAGTGCCAAGCTCGCCATGCTGGCTTTCAACTACGCATGCCACCTGCGTACACGGAATTTGGGGCAAAGGAGGGCGAAAGGCGGTGCACACAGGTGAGCCAGATGTAATCATCAAAAGAGCCAGATATGGCTCGCGAGCCATATGTTCCCAATCCCTGTGCTATATGCTACTGTTCCATCTTAGTATTTGACAAATCCATCAAGGATGCATTGCATATTAAATCTAATAGACATATAATTGATGATACAGTCCTTATTGTGGGATGACTGTAAGATCAGTAAATAAGAGTGGATAGTGAGTTAAATATGTAGTCAGTTTAGGCTGATTTTCAGGCTTTATTGCACGCTGAAGTGTGACTATCACTTTTCCGAAGTTTTGAAGAAATATATGAGCTTGATTTTATCCCTGGGGCTTATAAGGCCCAAGACTGTGATCTCTTTCAAGTCAGTGATCTTGCTATTCTACTGTTAAGCACCAGCATTTCTTTTCTTAAAAAAAAACCAACCTGATTGTAGTGAACAGGAAGAGGAATGTGCTATAAGAAACCAAAATGTTGGAATAGGCCAGAGGAGATCAAAACACTGATCCTTACTCAGCCATGAAGCTCAGTGGGTGAAATTGGGCCAGTCACTATGTCTCCCTCTACTTTTGCTCACTGGATTGCTGTGACAGTGAAATGGAGAGTGGAACTATGTATACCATAACTCTTCTTTGTCGGGAAGGTGGGCTATAAATCAAATAAATATATCAAAACATAGAAGCCAAGTCTTTCTTTTTTGTAAACAGCTCTACTGGCTGCCAGTTTGCTACCGAGCACAATTCATAGTGCTGGCTTTAGCCTATAAAGTGCTAATACACAACGCTATCCCATACACTGTTAAAGGGGCAGATCAGTATGCTGCACAAATCACAATACGCTTAGTAGCAAAAAGTATCAAAATATAATGTCACATAACATATAGCTCTATGTAGAACCAATATCACTTACAGTGCAATGTGTTAACATATACAATCGAGCACAATATAGTTATATAGCCCTTACAAACAATCATTGGGCATCAAGGCGCAAGCATCCAGTCTGTGTACCCCTATGGGTAATCCAGAGGCAATTCACTCACGGATTAGGGACCGAGTCGTCGGGGGAGCCTTCGGAGTAGGGAGAGCTGGCAAACTGCTCGATGGGCAGGCGCCTACGGCAAGAGGTAACGACGGCAGAAGGCCGTTTCGCATATACCACGCTTCCTCAGGGCACTGGTTTCTTTTAGCCGCTCCTCCCCGGAATTATGGTCATCAACTCAAGACTCAAGGTCTGAACGGAAGGTAGCGCGGTAGCGCTTCTTTATACAAATAGCTAGTGCAAATGTCCTCCCGGGGGGCCACAGAGGAAAAGGCTCTCTCCCTTGTGCCCACCAGACGGATCTGTGAAAGCTGATTCCAGCCCGGGAGGACATTTGCACTAGCGATTTGTAGAAAGAAGCGCTAACGCGCTACCTTCCGTTCAGACCTTGAGTCTTGAGTTGATGACCATAATCCCGGGGAGGAGCGGCTAAAAGAAACCAGCGCCCTGAGAAAGCGTGGTATATGCGAAACGGCCTTCTGGCGTCGTTACCTCTTGCCGTAGGCGCCTGCCCATCGAGCAGTTGCCAGCTCGCCCTACTCCGAAGGCTCCCCCGACGACTCGGTCCCTAATCCGTGAGTGAATCGCCTCCGGATTACCCATAGGGGTACACAGACTGGATGCTTGCGCCTTGATGCCCAATGATTGTTTGTAAGGGCTATATAACTATATTGTGCTCGATTGTATATGTTAACACATTGCACTGTAAGTGATATTGGTTCTACATAGAGCTATATGTTATGTGACATTATATTTTGATACTTTTTGCTACTAAGCGTATTGTGATTTGTGCAGCATACTGATCTGCCCCTTTAACAGTGTATGGGATAGTGTTGTGTATTAGCAGTTTGCTAGAGAGACATATTGTTTGTGTATTGGATTACGTTGTTTAGCCTATAAAGCCCTAAACAGTTTCAGTCCAACATACCTATCCGAACATATCTCTCCTTATGAATCACCCAGGACATTAAGATCTTCTAGGGAAGCCCTGCTCTCACTCCTGCCTTCCTTGCAGATGTGTTTGGTGGGGAAGAGAAACAGGACCTTCTCGGTGGTGGCCCTTCGACTGTGGAACGTCCTACCTAGGGAGATAAGATCGGCCTCCTCCCTGCTGCCTTTTCGAAGGCAGGGGAAAAACAGGTTTTTTGAACAGGCTTTTCTGAGCACAGCATAGCTTTATGAATTTACAGCATGACCTGATGATGAGATTGAATAATAACACGACATGGTAATGCTCACAATAATGTTTTTAAGGCTTGTACGGGGTTTCTTTTACGTTTTGTGATTTTTTAAATTTAAATTTTATACTGTACGGTAATTGTTTAATGCTTTTTATGGTTGCTTTTAACTGTCATTGGTCTTGGGGCATTGAATTATTGCCAATTGTAAACTGCCCTGAGTCGCCCTCGGGCTGAGAAGGGCGGTATAGAAATGTCGTATAGAAATAAATAATCAATAAACAAGTCTTTCTCTTTCTTCCCCTGTCAACTTTCCCCCAAAGAAACCTGATCTCAGAAGGCAGCTCTAAGCTGAAACCGGTAAATGGAAAAACAGACACCCACCTCTTACCACCTTGACAGTTTCCATGTCAAACTCGCTTTGGAAACCAGACGGGAGGAGGAGGAGAGTTGGAGGGGCGTTGTTGAGTACTTTCTCACAGATATTGCTGATAGTCGAAAATAAGAAAAGGATTTGTTCATGGAAAAGAGACGGGTTTTGGCATGGAATTTACTCCACTTTGGTCCCTTCCACACTTGTTTATTTATTTATTTATTCAGTTTTGTATGCCGCCTTTCCCCGAGGGCTCAGGACAGCTTACAGAGAGTATAAAAAAACTTTTTAAAACAACCGAGAAAAATTAAACTCTTAGCTAAAAACTATAAAACTATTTACAGCTGGTTAACAAAATCAGACCCCGAAAGCCTTCTGGGAAAAAAAAGTCTTGCACGCTCTGCGGAACTTTGTTAAATCTCTCAAAGCCCGCACATCTTCCGGCAGAGCATTCCAAAGAGTTGGAGCTATGATCGTAAAGGCTCACCGTCTAGTCGATATCAGCCAATATGAGCGGCAGCTAGGAATCATCAAAATATTTTGGTCAATGGAGCGCAGTTACCTCAGGGATTGATATGGGGTGAGGCGGTCCCTCAGGTATGACGGCCCCTGACCATATAAGGCCTTGAAGGTGATAATCAACACTTCGAAGGAGTCCCGGTGCTCCACTGGTAGCCAGTGCAGCTGCTGCAATATTGGTGTTATGTGAGCTCACACCGGCCTACCAGTGAGAAGCGTAGCAGCTGCATTTTCCACCAGCTTGAGCCTCCGGATTGCCAACATAGATAGGCCAATGTAGAGGGTGTTGCAGTAGTCTATTCTCGAGGTGACCGTAGCCTGGATCACTGTGGGCAGATCCTCCCTGGTCAGATAGGGAGCCAATTGCCTAGCCTGCCGGAGATGGAAAAATGCCACTTTGCTGGTGTTGCACCTCAGATCGCGGACAGCCCCCCTAGATCACACACACCAGGCAGATGCAAATAATATGTATTTATTTAGAATAAGAAATAGTCCAAAAGTAGAAAGGTGCAAGGCAACTCGAATAAATCCAAGGATAGTCCAAGAAAGTTCTGTAGCTGGCAAGTCAAGCTGAATTTATTCCCAAGGAACAAGATACGATAACAAGGCAAACTGCTCCTGCGGTCAAACGGAAACTTAGAGTCTTGAGCATGAGTCCATCCAAGCTGAACGTAGATTCAGGTCTGGCGAAAGAAACCATTTGGCCGTGATTTTTTCACCGCTTGTGCACACAAGGAGCATTCATCAGTCACTCTTCTGGGGGCCTGCATTCCATGACTCCAGTCACAGCAGCGTACGGTCCCTTTTAGCGGAGGGGACTGCTTCTCCCTGTGCCCGTCACGTCATCACGCCCTCCGGACGTGAGGCATTCCTCACGCCCTCCATCAGCATCACCGTTGACGTCATCTTCGTTGGACGGCGCTTGGGAGGTCTCCGCCACGTCATCAGACGGCGCGGCTACAGGAACACGTCATCTACACCCGACTCTTTGGATCGACCCCCTCGGCGTTCCGGGGCGCCGCCTCCTTTGACCTATCTCGGCACAGGTTCGGGGTGGGCCGGATCCTTGTATCACCACCCGGTGTTTCCTCTGACATTATCTTCCGGCCCGCTTACGCCTCGTTGGGACACGTATGTCGGCCTCCTCTGGTGCATACTGGGATTGGGCCTAGCCCGGGCCAGCCTTCCCACAGGAGGCGATCGGGATTTCCCCATCATTGTTCTTTCTCCTTGCTGTGCATGCTTGCATCCATCCCTTGACTAATATTGTTGGGCCCCGGGGGGACCTTGCCTCCACCCTGGGTGGCTGGGCTCACCTGGGTTTCCGGGTGGGAGGTGAGGGCATCGCCCTTCCCGCCCCCTACAGGGGTTTCCCGGCCCCACGGGACATAGCCCCTGTGTTCCATCTTTCCATAGGGTGCAGACCTTGTGCATGTTTATATGTGTGTATATTGCCAACACGTAGCCTGGCGAAAGAAACCCCAGACCGGTCTAATAAAAGAATCTATTTTCTATGTGACCAACGCACCCCCTTTCTCAAACTCCAATCTCTCCGGGAGGATCGGATGCTGGCCCTCCTGTCAAATTCCTCCTCATTAGCGGCCCCAGGTGCTTCACTATCAATCTGGGAAACCCGATCCTCCCTATCCTCGGAATGCTCGCCCGGCAAGGGAGTGAAGAAGTTCTCGTGAGAATCAAGGTCGCTGGGCCTCTCACTGTCGAATTCAGAACTAACTTCCATGGAGTCGTCATTATCCCCATCTTCAGGCCCATATCCATGTAACCATCCATCATTCCGGCTAAATCTTCATCTGTAGTCTCGTACCCATCTGGCCACCCATCATCCCCGTTCTCTGAAGCTGGGACCCCTGGTGTTTGTCTATGGCCGCTGGACTGGAACACCACAGCTGGCATTGAAGATCTTGATATCGAACAAATTCGAGGTAGCCTGGCCCGGAGGGGGCAGAGGCCCAGAAGTACCCCTAAAGCGAGGGTTTCAGCAGAACCTCTGGTGAGTTAAACATTAAAAATTCCATAGCCCAAATAATCTCATCAAAGAAGTCCGGACGAAGATGCCACCGAAGTCTCGTCAGCTGAGGAGGATGACAACCGCAATATCCTTGTCGCAAAGCAGTCATAAAGTTACATTCAAAATACATGCCATATTTATAGTTATACTAAGCTGTCAAAATTTAAATTTCCCGCCTGCACGCGCTGGCCAGCTCTATGCTGATTAGATGGAACGCTGGAGCCAGCTGGAGCTGGAACCAATAGCGAAAACAGCGCCGCCTCCGCTCTGGCGAATGGGAGGCGAGAGGCGGGAATTTGTAGAGAAACAATGTAGCAGGAAAAGCCTTGATTAAATTTGTCCTTATGTTAATTGAGGTCCCAGGTTCCCAGCCTTTCGAGCCAGAAAAGTATTTTGTTCTCTTGTGGGAAATGGGGAACTGGCTATATCTGTCTCTTCCTGTTGACAAAGGACAGATGCAGATCTCTATTGGGAAGTTTGGGGAAAATGAATGGATAAAAAGATTTTCCAGTTTGTTGAGCCCCCTGGTTTCTGAGGGCAGAGGAAACAACCTTTGTGACAAATGGCAGTGATCACCAGTACGCTGATGACACTCAGCTCATTCTGAGGATGGAGGGCTGACCCGACTCTGTACCCGATAATTTCAATCTCTGCCTTGAAGCTGACACTGGATGGCTGCGAGCCAGTAGGTTGAAGGTGAATCCAGCGAAGACGGAGATCCTTTGGCTAGGTCGCCCGGGCGGTGGGGAACTCCAGCTACCAACCCTGGAGAGCATGGCTTTATGCCCGTCGTCTTCTGTAAAAAGCCTTGGAGTCCATTTGGACACTCGGCTCTCCATGGAGACCCAGGTCTCCATGGTCAGCCGAGTTGCGTTTTCCCACCTTTGCCAGGCTCGGAAGCTGGCCCCCTACCTGTCTCGCCGCGATCTGGCCACGGTGATCCAAGCGACGGTCATCTCAAGATTGGCCTACTGTAACGCCCTCTACATTGGCCTACCTTTGTCGGTGATCCGGAAACTTAAGCTAGTGCAAAATGCCGCAGCCCGCATGCTCACAGGCACGCCTGTGGGCTACCGTATTACACCTGTGTTGCGGGAATTGCAATGGCTGCCTATTGAATTCCGGGTGACTTTCAAAGTGTTAGTCTTGACTTTCAAGGCCTTGTATGGTCTGGAGCCAGTGTACCTGAGGGACCGCCTTACCCCATACTGTCCCACGAGATCACTGATATCTGAAGACAAAGATCTTCTACTGGTTCTGAGCGCCAAAGCATATCGCCTCACGTCAATGAGGAGAAGGGCATTCTCCATCATTGCCCCCACGCTTTGGAATTCTTTGCCACCAGAGGTCAGGTCACTCCGTGACCTTCTGGCTTTTCGGAAAGCCTGTAAGACCTGGCAATTCCGGCAGGCTTTTGTAACTGAGTCAGTTTAGATACATGCTAGTTGAGCAAATACTGCTGCTCAATGTAACTTTTTAATGTTATATTATTGCTGTTGTTACTGTTATGTGGCTTTATTGTTTTATGCACTACTGTACTTGTTATTCTCAAATCTGTGAGCCACCCCGAGCCACCTAGGAGTGGCGGCTAAGAAGTCTAATCTATATATATAAAGGAAGAGTCGTCATGGAACGACCGTCCCAAACAGAGAAACCTTACAACGCAGAGACACCAAAGTTGCCAACAGAAATAGGCCTCAGACAAGGTACGTTTGTAGCAAAGAAACTTTTCCCCCAAAACCTAAAAGGCCCCCAAAACAATGAGTAAAAAAACTACATTTCCCAGCATCCTCCGGGGCTGTCAATGACTCTCCCAGTCTCTACATTCTGACAACATGATTGGCTGCCAATAAGGGTGGATTTGCATAACTCCTGTACTGGCCAGCCAACATGAACAGTCCGACCCATAATGAACTGTCAGAGGAGGATAAGGCAAAGGGCTGAAGCACAAACACAAACACCCAATTCACTTCCCACAGAAAATTTACACCCCTACAAATCACAGACCACGCCCAAAATTGACAGTAAGTCTTCATTTCCCTGACTAGGCCTCACTTAATGGAATGCTGTTTACGCTCTGAATTGACAGTAAGGCTTCATTAACTTGATTCTCCCGACTAGCCCTCAGCTCATTGGACATTGTGTATGGCCTGAATTTACAGTAACCTAACTTGGCACACAGAGCCCCTATGACCCATGCTACATTATACTAGTTTGGAGGAGGGTGGATCATGGATTATGGGACTTGAAGTACCTCCATGGATAATGGGATTTGTAATATTTCAAAACCCATCATTTCCCACAGACCACTGTGTCCCAGAACCAAGACCGATAAAGACCAAACTTGGCAAACAATGCCCCCCATGACCCACACTCCATCCGACTGCAGATTAGAGGAGGACACACCATGGATAATGGGATTTCAAGTACCTCCACTCACTTCCAAAGTACCCCACCCACACACGCATCAACCTCTACATCAACACAGCAGACAGAAAGACAAAAAACATTGTATATCCACAAGCTATGCAGAATGCCAGCAACACCACACAACAACAACTCCACAGGACTCCAACATCCCACCCACCAAAACAACCCACAACACCACAGCCATGACCCCAACAACACCATAACTAACAACAACTCCAACCCTTACATACTCAGACTTCCTCGCATCTCCAAAATAGGGCACAGCAACGCGTGCCGGGTACAGCTAGTAAATAATAATAATAATAATAATATGCCTAGTGCTCATAGACAATAGATGAGATAAAACTCTTGAGGTTCTGTTATCTATGATGCAAGAGGAGTCTTCAATGGGAGAGGGGGAAAAGCCCCCTCCATACTAGAAAAGTCCTGTTCTTATGCAAGAGTCGTTGATGGCTCAATTAAAGGTGCGGCGTCTGGAATGCAATTGCCCTGATCTTATCTCATCAGCTGGTATCACGAACACATGGCATTTTCTCATATTTTTAAAAGATACAGGGAAGAGCGAAAACGTGCAGGGAAACATGGGTGGGAATCAAAGGGAATACTTCCACCATCACCAATAATATCTCATAATATCCTTATTTCCTAAAGGGAAAAGGGAATGGAGTCCAGTAGTTCATAGGGGGAATGTAAGACATCAGTCCATATGTCCTGGGGAAAATCATGATGAGAAGTTCATATAAAAGGGAATTCATCTGGTTGAGTTTTTGGGGAAACCAAAAGGGTAAGTCTTTTCCTGGAGTTAGCCTTGAGGAGATTCCTAAAACATAAAAAACCCTTGGCGTGCAGGGTGGCCCATACTCTGGCCTGTCTGCATGCAACTCCCAGGGATGTGCACAAGGAGTCCATGGCTTCAAAACCTAAAGATGGGCTCTTTGATGGTGGCGGGAACAAAGATTTGTAGAAACCGACAAGTTTTGACAATCAGCTGTTTCTTAGGAAAAATATTCGTTGAAATTCAAAAGGCTGTAGCAGAGGCAGGGGAGCTCAAAGGAAGAAAACAAGATGACAGAATGCCTTAGCATAGGTCAAAGAAAAATATGAAATTGGAACAGAGTCAATCGGTTAAATTGATGTTTTCGCGGATAGCGGGGAAATGGGTGCCATTTTGAAAATTCCGTATCCGTGGTTTTGAGGCGCGCAGCTTCGGCCTCCCTGACACGAAGGTTGAAAAACACTGCCCTATGGGACACTTTGTATCTTAGCGGTAGGAAAAAATGTTGCAATGTGAAGTGTTAGTTGTATCACAATGTTTCAGATCAACAAGGGCATGGGAATAGAAGGAAAGAGATGGCCTGTGGTCTTCTGAGTCGCGGTCCCAACCTTCGTACTTAAAATGTTAGCCCACACAGAGCATGCAGGAACGTTGGAACTCCCTGCTGCCGGTCAAATCAGTTTGATGGCCGTCTGATCTCTCGAATTCGGGCTCAATTCGAGCCGCCATTGATAGCCGATAGCCGAGGGTCCAGCAGGACTCCCAAGTCTTCACATGTTCTGCTTTGAACTGGAATATATGGCAGTGTGGACTCAGATAACCCGGTTCAACACAGATACTGTGGGATTTTCTGCCTTGATATTCTGGGTTATATAACTGTGTGGAAGCCCCCGTCTTCAGGAATTTATTGATTGTTAATCTCTGAGGTTTTGGACTCTCTCGGCTGCTGGAGTGGATTAATCATTTGCTTTCTCTCTGATGTGTAATTTGGGGATAGGAAGCAAGTCAAGGCTGTCCACATGATCTCCCTAATCTAAACTCGAAGCATTTTGTTTCATTCCTCTGTATGTGTCTTCTCGGATTGCCTGCCCATCAATGCACACCCGACCCTCACCATGAACTGGCAGGCAGCTTCGACATACTGTTGGGTGCTTTTCTTTTCCTTTTCCACGGCCGCCAAAGGTAAGTTACGGAGCTCTTTTATTTGGGGGAATGTATGAAATCTAAAAGCATCTTCTGAGCGCAAGAAGTTTGTAACTTACAAAGCTCTCAGATGGCAGGTTTTTATTGCAATTCTGGGGTGTTAAAGGGTGTGCGTTGAAAGAGAAAGATCCTGAAAGAGCAAATACATAACTTTCTCTTTTTCTACTGACACAACAACTCATAACAAGGGAAATCTCTGGAAAGAGCTCTCTTATTGCAATCTCGAGACTCAGAAAACCTGACTTTCCTTGAAAATGGTTCAGTTCTGTCCCCGATGTTATTCAACATCTACATGAAACCGCTGGGAGAGATCATTCGGAGTTTCGGAGTAAGGTGTTATCTGTACGCAGATGACGTCCAGATCTGTCACTCCTTCCCACCTGTCACCAAGGAGGCTGTTCAGACCTTGAACCGGTGCCTGGCCGCTGTGTCGGACTGGATGAGGGCTAGCAAATTGAAACTAAATCCAGACAAGACAGAGGTCCTCCTGGTCAGTCGCAAGGCCGAACAGGGCATAGGGTTACAGCCTGTGTTGGATGGGGTTACACTCCCCCTGAAGATGCAGGTTTGCAGCTTGGGAGTGATCCTGGATTCATCGCTGAGCCTGGAACCCCAGGTCTCAGCGGTGGCCGGGGCAGCTTTTGCACAGTTAAGACTCGGAAATTGCAGCTAGTCCAGCGGGCGGCAGCCAGATTGCTAACGGGAGCTACATACAGGGAGCATACCATCCCCCTGTTGTGCCAGCTCCACTGGCTGCCGATCCACTTCTGAGCTCAATTCAAAGTGCTGGTTTTGACCTTTAAAGCTCTATACGGTTCTGGCCCAGCTTACTTGTCCGAACGCATCAGCCGCTATGTCCCACCTCATAATCTAAGATCATCCGGGGAGGCCCTGCTCTCGCTCCCGCCTACGTCTCAGATGAGGCTGGTGGGGACGAGGGAGAGGGCCTTCTCGGTGGTGGCTCCCCGCCTGTGGAATGCGCTTCCTATTGATGTACGATCCACCACATCCCTCCTGGCCTTCAGGAAAAAAGTAAAATCCTGGCATTCGTACACCAGCACAAGGCAGCATTTTAGATTGGTTTTTAATGAAAGTGGGTGATTATGGCCAATGTTTTTATGGACTGAACATTGTTTTAATCCAGAGTGAATGCGTATGGTGCTAATGTAGTTGTATTTTAATGTATTTTTAATGTATTTTAATTGTTGAAGTGTTTTGGGGTTTATATTGTTATAATGTGGACATCGAATTGTCTCGTACTGTAAGCCGCTCTGAGTCCCCCCTTGGGGGTTGAGAAGAGCGGGGTAAAATCCCGAAATAAATAAATAATAAATAAATAAATCTCTTGCTTTCTGTGATCATGGGAAACAAAGGACACCGAGAATCATGAAAGATCAACTGACAGCCCTCAACTGGCTGTCCTCCTTCCTCCAAAACCGCCTGCAGCGAGTGAAGTGGGGAGGGGTGGTCTCCGAGGGCTTCCCCTTACATTGTGGAGTCCCTCAGGGGGCCATTCTCTCCCCGCTGTTATTTAACATCTACATGTGACCACTCGCCCAACTGGTACGGAGTTTTGGGCTGGAGTGCCATCAGTACGCTGATGACACCCAGCTCATTCTGAGAATGGACCCCGGGGTGGACTCTGTACCCGATAATTTCCATCTCTGCCTAGAAGCCGTAACTGGATGGCTGCGAGCCAGTAAGTTGAAGGTGAACCCGGCGAAGACGGAGATCTTGTGGCTGGGCCGCCCGGGAGGGGTAGAGACCCAGTTGCCGACGTTCGACGGCGTGGCTCTTTGCCCGCAACCGTCAGTAAAGATCCTAGGGGATGCCCAGCTGTCTATGGAGGCGCAGATTGCCTGCGACTGCAAGATAGCTTTCTACCACCTACGACAGGCAAAACGTCTCGCTCCTTACCTCTCCCGCTGCGACCTGGCCACGGTGATCCAAGCCACGGTCATCTCGAGGCTCGATTACTGTAATGCGCTGTACATTGGCCTACCCTTGTCGGCGATCCGGAAACTCAAGCTGGTGCAGAACGCTGCAGCACGTCTGCTCTCAGGAGCATCAAGATCTGCCCACGTGAGTCCACTCTTGCGTGAGCTGCACTGGCTTCCTATTGAATTCCAGGTCACCTTCAAGGTGTTAGTTTTAACTTTCAAGACCTTATATGGTTTGGGGCCAGTGTACCTGAGGGAGCGGCTTACCCCTTATGTGCCCAGGAGATCACTGCGCCCAGAGGGGCTCAATCTATTGGATGTGCCGGGCATTAAGGCCTATAGACTTGCTAGCACGGGGCAGAGGGCGTTTGCCGTAGCTGCGCCAACCCTGTGGAACACCCTCCCTGAAGAGCTGCGAGCCATCTGGGACTTAATGCCGTTCCCTAGAGCCGTAAAGACCTGGCTATTCAGACAGGCATCTGGTCCATAATCAATGCCGTGTTATCAGCATCTTGTTGTGTCGCTGTCAGCATATTCCTACTGCCATTGCAGTTCTGCTGGAATTTGATTTTAACTGGGGGTTTTATCTGGTTTTATTGCATTTTATGTGGTTATCTGTTTTTAACTCTGTAAACCGCTCTGGGCTCCAGAGAGAGCGGTATATTAAGTCGAAGGAATAAATAAATAAAATAAATAAACTTGACACAATAGTTATTGCGCATCGAACATAGTCTGTATTATATATTTAAGTCACCCCTGGATTTGATGGGGACTTTTGGAAGAGTAATTACTTGAATTAGGTTATAAACACAAGACGATGCAAACAGTCACATGGCATGGGATGATAGGAACTGGAGTTTTTTTTTAACTTGGGAGAAAGTGACATTTATTTATTTATTTATTTATTTATTTATTTGCTATATTTCTATACCACCCCTCTCAGCCCGAAGGCGACTCGAGGCGGTTAACATATGGCAGAAAATGCCGACAAGATAAAAAATACAATCAAAACAATTAATACAATAGTTATATAAAAATAATAAACAATAAACAATTAAATCCATAGGGTTGCCACTTTTTGATATAAGAAATAAGGGACATATACCTAAAAATACGGGATTTTTTCCACAAATATAAGGGACACCTCATTAAATACTTGAAAATCAAACGTTAGGCAACCCTAACTATACTCCTTTTGATGCAGCCTTGGCTTTTTCAGCTGCGGCATCACACTGTTGACTGATCTTTAGACTGAGGTCTAACAGAAGCCTCCTTTCGCATGCATTCAGGGCAATATCATCTACTTGGGCCATTCTGCAAGGAGGCACAACTCAAGCCCTCCCGACAGATGCCCGTCTGGCTCAAAAGCCCTCCAGAGACACCCACACACCCCTCAGCCCCAGTATGGCTGTGATTTGTGTGCCTGGCAGAGGGTCACCTTCCTTCCTCTCCTACGGTCGGTGGGGCGAGGCACGGCAGACCTGGCTCTGGGTCTCCATGCGTCTCCATGATCAGCAGCTCCATGTGAGCCCACATCTCCCCACACCGCGCCTGCAGCTCCCTCAGACCTCTCAGCGGCAATGCCATGAAGACCGTCAAGCCCCCCTCTCCCTCTTCCTTTTCCTCCTCCTCCTTCTCCTCCCCCCGGGAGCGAGGGCTCTTGGGAAATGGAGTCTCACCCAAAAGGGCCACACGCACCTCTCAATCAAGAGGAGGCAGCCTTGGACTACAATCCCGGCCTCTCATGGGGAGGCGAGAGGAAATGGGAAGAGCCAAAAGGGGTAGCAGGATGGAGGTGGAAGAAGGAAGTCTGTGTGTATATGTGCTGGCCCAGCCTCGCCTCCTGCTGCCACCTGTCCCATCAATACAGGAGTTGAAAATAAGGGACAGGAGCTGAAAATAAGGGACATGAAATTTGGGGCCGAAATAAGGGACGTCCCTTAGAATAAGGGACAGTTGGCAACCCTATAAATCAGGGCTGTCAAAGAGGCGGCCCCGGGGGCCGTACACGGCCCCCCAGCCACCTGGACACGGCCCCCAGCCCCCTGCAAGAATTTATTTAATTAAAAAAAATTTTTTTTAAATTTCTTTAAAAAAAAATTTTTTTTTAAAAAATGGCGGCGGGGGGGGGGCGGGGCAGGGAGGAGGAAGGGAGCCAGCTCCTCCTCCCTACACCGCCCCCTCCGTCCCTCTCTCCATGCCGAAAAGGAGCAGTAGGCTCCAGAAGAGGAGGGCGAAGGAGAGAGAGATCGCTTGGGCCCCTTTCGCCTTTCTTTTCAGAGCGCGCATGTTATCGCTCCCCCTTCGCCACTTCCCTGCCGAAGGGGGGGGCGAAGGGGGATCTTCGGCAGGAGGCGCTCTGAAAAGGAGGGCGAAAGGGGCCCAAGTGATCTTTCTCCCTTCGCCCTCTTCTGGGAGTGGAAGGGAGGCAGCGGAGGACAGCGAGAAGGCAACAGAGGAGACGGATACGCCGCAAACGTGCCCCTCCCCCCTGGCGAAGAAGGGCGGAGACCGGTGCGGTGGTCGCTTCCCGTGCCCACCTCCTCAACCTCCTCCTCCACCTGCCTCGTCGCCTCCCAAACGCTCCCGGACCCGACCCACGCGGCCCGGGTCCACAATCGTCAGGAGGCGACAGAGGAACCGACCACCACCCCGTCTCTGCCGCACCCGTCCTCCTGCCGAAGATCCCCTTGCCCCCGCCCTTTGGCAGGAAGTGGCGAAAGGGACGATGGCGGCGGCGCTCTGAAGAGGAGGGCGAAAGGGGCCCGCGTGATCTGTCTCCCTTCGCCCCTCCTCTTCTGGGAGCGGAAGGGAGGCGGTGGAGGAGAGCGAGAAAGCAATGGAGGAGGCGGAGGTCCCTCTTCGGCCCCCCGGCAGGGAAGTGGCGAAGGAGGGCGATGAGGCTGCGCCCCACCTCCCTGCCACTCCTGGAACAGGAGGGGGCGAAGGGAAGAGACCTCACAGCCGGCCGGCCGTTTTTGAGCTGGTTGGTGGCATGAAGGAGGAGGTAGTGGTGAGGAGGGCTGTTGGTGAGGGGTGGGGTTGGGGGGCTGTGTGCATCGCTACCATTGTCAAACAGGGCTTTCCTCTCCAGTGGCCTCGCGGGGGCCGGAGGCAAGTGCCGTGCAGCAGGCGCTGCTATTTCCACGGGGCGGTTGGGGGGGGCGGTGTTTGGGGGGTTTGGAAGGTAGGGAGGGTTGGTTTTTTGCCCCTGTAGGAACCTTGTGCCTTGGGGGAATGTGTTTGGTGTGTGTGGTGGTTCTGGGGCTTATAGTTTTCGTGTCCATTTGCCGGGTACCACGACCATTCACTTTTTATTATAAATCATATTCCAATACAATTTAACTATTTTACATGACCATATCATGTGGGAAAAAGTCCCACGTTCTTGTTTACATTTCCAACATAGATAGTTATTATTCTTGTTTATTTTCGCGAGTTGGCAGGGAGTTATATACCACCTATATATAATCTTGAAAATGTTCTCTCTTAAATTATAAGCATATGTGTACTTTTGTTTTTTCTTCCATATTTTTCCCATTCCTCCATTGGCGTCTCATTATTAAAAACATTTTTAAACATTAAAACTGTCGTGTTTGTCCATTTAACCAGAAGGCTTGAATCCTTGTGCAGAATTGCAATTAAAAATTTTTTTTCTGCTGGGCTCCTCATGCTTCATACCTCGGGAGCCAGGTGTGGCTCCTTTCAGGATTGTAAGCAATAAGCACCAGAACGGATTCACTGTAGTTTTGACAGCAAAGCTAGCAGCTACTACTGATGCCAGTAGCGTGCTCTCCAATTCCTATCCAGATGATGATGGGTACCATGAGAATTAATTATTTGCTCTGTGTGGCTAACATGGCAAAAGGTTGATATTGACGTGGGTCCAAGCTGCACTACCAATGTATGAATCATACTAGCGAGAAAGGATTTACTTACAAGGAAACATGTTTAGTATCAGTGGAGCTGGGTGTGACTTTTGTTTTTGGAGATATGAGAAAATCCATATCAGTGATACCGTCCAACAAAGTTAACCCATTCTTCTCACATGGACAAGCCCGGATTAGCTCTTCGGCCGCCCGAGGCCAAGACGCGCGCTGCCCCCAGGGCGCGGAAAGCCACCCCAGGGCGCTGCGGCCATGTGCGGCAGCAGCCCCGGCTGTGCGGCTTCCGTCGCCACCTCCTCCCGTAACCGGAAGGAGGGCCCGAGGAGGTGGACAGAAGCCACGCGGCACTGGCCCCACGGCTTCCGTCCACCTCGCGCGGCACCGCTCGTGGGGCTTCTGTTTGCTGCCTACTCCACCTCCCGCGACCAAAGGAGGCGCGAAAGGAGGGGGACTTCCTTCCTCCTCCCTCGTGCCTTCCTTTTGGTCGCGGGAGGAGGAGGAGGCGGACGGAAGCCCCCCGGTGCCGCGCGGCTTCCGTCCACCTCCTCCTCCTCCTCCTCCCGCAACCGAAAGGAAGGCGCGAGGAGGAGGAAGGGAAGTCCCACCCTCCTTTCCGCCTGGGCTGCCCCCTTGCAAAGGAAGGAGGCGCCCAGGAGGAGGAGGAGGAAGGGAAGCCCGCTGGCGGGCATGCGTGCGCATGCGTGCATGCCCGCCGGCGGGCGGAGCTTCCTCCCTCCTCCCTCGCCGCCTCCTTCCTTTGGGGCGGCTGCGAGGGAGGGCGCCATTCCCTCCTCCCGCCCCCGCAGCGCTCTCCCCCGCCCTCTCTCGAGGTATGATGACTCTCTCGGGAGAGGGCGGGGGAAAGCGCCGCAGGGGGCGCTTAAAAGTTTTCGGGGCCGAATCCGCTGCCCCCAAAACCTGCTGCCCGAGGCCATGCCCAGTCTGGCCTTATGGGTAATCCGGGCCTGCACATGGAGTAGCTGTCACAGCACAATATTTGACGGAATGTATTCATGTTATGTCATTGTGGCACATCTTTACAGAAAACTTGGAAACACCTTTCGTCCAATCAGAATTCTATATCAGTACAGATATACACTGGACACCCAGCTAATTCCTTTGGCGAGGCCGTCTTTGGAAGGAAGCAAGCTGCGAGCAGAAGCTTTGGTCGATGTGCATCTCTTGTGGAAGCAACCAAACGATGGAGGCGAGCAGCTTCTCCAAGTCCAAGTCAGTGATATCTGTGGGAAGGAACTGGTGCTCTTTTCCATTTATATATTTATCTCAATTATCTCTGGATCTCTTTAGATAAGCCAAATCTGATGGCTAGTCCTCAATATATTTGCAAAATCCTGATCTGCCAAATCACCCATTCAGTTCTATAACTCATCCTATGGCCGGCTCTAACATTAGGTAGAGGGAGGCAACCACATCATGCAGCAGCATCTGATCTGCCAGGGTTGCCACACACGCACACATGCGCACACACACCGCCCTAGCTAAGGCCACTTCTACCCTGCCATATAAAATCCAGATTATCTCCTTGGAACTGGATTATATGGCAGTGTAGACTCCAGAGTGCTTAAAAGAGGCGGTGGTAGCTCCATTACTGAAGAAACCGTCATTAGATCCTGCGGTTCCCTCTCAACTACCGACCAGTGTCGAATCTTTCGTACCTGGGAAGGTAGTTGAGAGGGCAGTAACGGAGCAGTTGCAGTCCTTCTTAGATGATGCAACATGGCTAGACCCCTTCCAGTCCGGCTTCCGTTCGGGCATGGGACGGAGACGGTTCTGGTCTCCATCACAGACCAACTCCGCTGCTAGCTCGACCAAGGCGGTCTGCGCTGCTCGTGTTATTGGACCTCACGGCAGCGTTTGACACGGTCGACCACAATCTATTGATCCACCGCCTGGCCATGGCTGGAGTGAGGGGGACAGCTCTTAAATGGCTGGCCTCCTTCCTCCACCAGCAGTTTCAGCGTGTGATGAGGGGCGATGTGGTCTCCGAGGGCTCCCCATTAGTTTGTGGGGCCATTCTCTCCCCTCTGTTATTCAACATCTACATGCAGCCGCTTGCACAGCTGGTGCGGAGTTATGGGCTGGAATGCCACCAGTATGCTGATGACACCCAGCTCATTCTGAGGATGGAGGGCAGGCCGGGATCCGTCCCCAATAATTTCCAACACTGCCTCGAAGCCGTTACTGGATGGCTGCGAGCCAGTAAGTTGAGGGTGAATCTGGCGAAGACGGAGATCTTGTGGTTGGGCCGCCCGGGCGATGTAGGTGTCCAGCTTCCGACCCTGGACGGTGTGGCGTTATGCCCATCGTCTTCCTTTAAGAGACTGGGGGTCCACTTGGACTCCCAGCTGACCATGGAGGCCCACGTCTCTGCGGTCAGCAAGATTGCCTTTTTTCATCTGCGACAGGCAAGGAGGCTGGCCCCCTATCTTTCCCGGAACTACCTGGCCACGGTGATCCAAGCCACGGTCATCTCAAGGCTAGATTACTGCAACGCGCTCTACGTTGGCCTTCCTCTGTCGGCGACCCGGAAGCTCAAGCTGGTGCAGAACACTGCCGCCCGGCTCCTGTCTGGCACGCCAGCAGGCGGCCACATAACACCTGTTTTGCAGGATCTGCACTGGCTGCCAATTGAGCGCCGGATCGCTTTCAAAGTGCTGGTTCTTACCTTTAAGGCCTTGCACGGTCTGGGGCCAGCGTATCTGAGGGACCGTCTCACCCCATACTGCCCTTCGAGATCACTACGGTCCGAGGATTCCAACCTCCTGGAGATACCTTTGGCGAAACTTGCAAGATTGACATCTACCCGCCGGAGGGCGTTCTCTGTCATAGCTCCTATGCTGTGGAACGCCCTCCTGGCCAGAACTCAGGCCATGAAGGACTTGCTCCCGTTTAGACGAGCCTGCAAAACTTACCTGTTTAAGCAGGCCTTCGGCGGTTAGGTCCTGCTCATGCCCCGCCATGTGTTCGTTCGCTCTGGGACGATGTGCTGCTCATTCTTGAATTGTGTCATTGTTTTACTGTGCTACTGCTGTTTTTAATTGTTTTATTGCCTTGTATTTTATTGTGCCTTCGGCTCCTGTAAGCCGCCGCGAGCCTCAGGGAGTCGGCGGCATAGAAGCCCTAATAATAATAATAATAATAATAATAATAATAATATAATCCAGTTCAAAGCAGATAATGTATTATCTGCTTTGATAAACTGGATCATATGGCAATATAGAAGGGGTCTAAATATAATGCATGAGCACCCTGCATTCATATTGTTGACATAAAATGGAAACGTTACTTTTTAGATAACAACTCTCACAATTCCCTATGCTGTCTAGGGACTGTTGTCCAAAAAAAGAACTTTTCCAAGATCATGTTGACAGTCTGCCACTCCTGTGTTGACTCTGGGTTCTTTCATAACAGGGTCATTTTTTTGGGAAATATCAGAATATCTGTATTAATGATAGCTAGGGTTGCCACTTTTTGATATAAGAAATAAGGGATATTTACCTAAAAATATGGGATTTTTCGCAAAAATAAGGGACACTTCATAAAAGTTTCTAAATCAAACCTTAGGTATAAATAGGCTGGAAGATATAAGCACATTAGCATATTTATTTACCTGTGCATGAGGCTTTATTTTTTGAAACAACGAAGGGATACTAACCAGCCATTGAGGCTATATATGGAGTACAGTATGCCCTCAAGGAGTACCGCGATCATCCTCTTTCCGGACACGTAGTTTGCCCAAGCCACGCAAGAGCGCCCGCTACTCCCGCGAGACTCTGTGCGTCATTGGAGATGCTTCTGGACTGTGGCGCATGGATTTTTGGGACTTCCAATGCACTTAATGGAATTAAGCGTGCAATGGACTGGCTATTGATACATGTTAATTGTGGTTATTTGTAAATTGACATCGTATGTCCTTCAGTGTGTTTATATGATCCATACAGCCTACCAGGCTGTTGTGACACAACTCAAGTGTCCTGATATATAATACAGAAATATTTTTGCCATTGTTCTTTCTGATTTATATGAGATTATAGACGCATGTCTCTTGGTTTATTTTGGTTTCGCTGTTAAGCAGCACTTCCCTTTGTTTACCATTATAATAAATAGTTTTATTAACAGAATAAGATCATGACTGAAATTCATAAAAGAAACTGACTTATAATAATAATACACTTTATTTATATTCCGCTCTTCTCACCCCAAAGGGGACTCAGTGGATTACAATACACATACGGCAGACAGTCCCTGCCGACTGACATACAATTACAATACATTGTACAGACAAACATGTGCAGACAAACATGTGCAATGGAAGGATTTTTCTCTCTTCTGGCTGCGTCGCGAGGGGCAGTTGCTCCATTACGTCACAAGGGGTGCTGTTGCTTCATCCTCAGACGAGCCTCTGGTTCCGCATTCCACCTCCCGCAGCCGATCTTCCTTATTTTTATTCAGGTGTTGTAAAGTCCTTATAAAAATCCTTCCCCGCTGAGCGGTCCCTAGTTCATTTCTGTCTACGAACCCAGGCGATCTCTCCAATCATCTAGAGAGGCCCTACTCTCGCTTCCACCGCCTTTGCAGCTGCAATTAGTGGGGACGAGAGAGAGGGCCTTCTCTGTGGTGGCCCCCCAACTCTGGAACTCGCTTCCCAGGGATATTAGACAAGCCCCCACATTGGCAGTTATTAGGAGGAGCCTGAAATGTGGCTGTTCCAGTGTGCCTTCCCTGAATAAGTAAATAATTCCCTGCTATGATCAATTTCTTGCAAAAAAAAATCAGCACTTGAATTACCAGTTGGGTCATCTGCCCCACATTATCCTTTAAAACCTTTCCTGTTATATACATTCTACCTCTGTCTCACATCCAGTGTTAGTTATTTTAAAATTTTAATATTTTACATTTGGCTGCCCAGAATGGTTTTTAAATTATCTGTTATTGCCTATGTGTAAGTATTGGATTGTACTGTTGTTTATTATTTGCTGTTTGTTGTTATTATGTGTTATTGGGCTTGGCCTCATTTCAGCCGCCCCGAGTCCCTTTGGGAAGATGGTGGCAGGGTATAAATGAAGTTAAATAATAATAATAATAATATGTTTGCAAATGGCATCTATGATGGGAGGAAAGTTGAAGCAGAATGGAAATAGGTGCCATGATATCTCCTTCAGGCCAACTGGCCAATATTGAAAGCAACGAGGAGAACTAAGAAGCAATGATAATGATATAATTTTGTATTTTTTGTGTATATCACCAAACATACAAATGCAACATGCAATGCAATATTTCGGAGCACAAGTAAATAATAGGCATGTTTTAGAACCCCAAAATGGCGATTCTTATATCAAATGGGGGGTTTTTTTTTGTTTAGTAAAAAAGAAAGACTTACAAAAAAAAATTCCACAAATTTCTGAAATGTAACTTAATTACTTACGAAATTCGTTAGTAGTTCTAAAGTAGGCAAAGCAGAGAAACAGGACTGACACTGTTTTAAGCACAGGCAAATCAAGGGGCAACATTTCCCTTGGTTTCCTTGCAGGGAGATATAAAGCATTAATATATTATTATTATTAATAATATTATTAAAGGACAGGGTTCCTTTGCAGGGACACATATAATGCATTAATATATTATTATTATTAATATTATTAAAGGACAGGGTTCCTTTGCAGGGACACATATAATGCATTAATATATTATTATTATTAATATTATTAAATAAATGCCTAGGCCTACCTCTGGTGCAGGCCTTGCTAATCTGTAGAGTTCTCCTCACTCCATCTTTTTTTCCCCATTCAGTTTTACCATAGCAGTCTAGGACCTCCGTTGGAACTCTATGGCTTTTCTTGATTCTGAACTCTTCCTTCTCCTCTCCGTGCTCTTTTCACTCCTGCTGCCCTTCTCTCAGCAGTTCTTATGTCCTCCTACTCTGTCCTTCTATCTAAACCCCCTTCCTGGGTGTTTAAATCGCTTTTTCGTCAGTCCTCCAGCCCCTCTAGGAGTCCGATTTCGGGGCTCTCTATCGTTTCCGGCTCCTTTTCACTTCCTGGAAGAGGCCTTCCACTCTAATTAGGCTGCAAGCATGGAAGGCCCCGATTTCACTGTGAGTTATGTCTGCAAAGCTATTTTGGGGGAAATTTTCCTGTTGGGGACATCCGAAATATTTTATAATCTAACGAAATTTTGGGCCCAGGGTGCGTAAAGAAAGTCCACTTCCGGGATTGGCCTTGCGATCCGTATAAACTTGAAAGGCCCATTACATACGAATCACTTACGATTTCTTTTAATTTCTGTTTCATTTTTCTCATGCCTAGTAAATAACCTAATAGAGACCCTACATGGGTAAAAGAGACGCCAACATTATCATAGTGCATAAAGAACATTCATATCTCTGAATAGAGAGTCCCATGAGAGAGTTCCTACGCAAATAATATGATAAAGTCCACCTTCTTCAAGAAGAGAAAATATAAAGAATAATGTCCAATAGCAAAGCTAAGTACTCTCACAGCGACCGACGATCTCGTGGATGCGTGAGCTGAATCGTTTCGCCGTTTACAGGAGAGAAATACTGCTTCTTTCTCTCCTCGTACGGGGTCGCTTTGTGGGGAAATTTTACCCATTCTGATGTATTGTATTGTATATATTGTCTAGATTTGTTGCTAATACATTGGAGCGCCGAAAGACGTCCCGGTCTAGAAAAGCCTGTAAACGGCGAAACGGCTAAACGATTCAGCGCACGCATCCACGAGATCGTCGGTCGCTGTGAGAGTACTTTCGCTGCTATTGGACATTATTCTTTATATTTTCTCTTCTTGAAGAAGGTGGACTTTATCATATTATTTGCGAAGGAACTCTCTCATGGGACTCTCTATTCAGAGATATGAATGCTCTTTATGCACTATGATAATGTTGGCGTCTCTTTTACCCATGTAGGGTCTCTATTAGGTTATTTACTTGTACTCCGAAATATTGCATTGCATGTTGCATTTGTATGTTTGGTGATATACACAAAAAATACAAAATTATATCATTATCATTGCTTCTTAGTTCTCCTCGTTGCTTTCATTCTTTAAAGCAACCCCGCACTATTTTCTGACTCAACTGGCCAATATTATCAGCAACAGAAAAACAGTAGGCAACACCGTAGTGTAAGAACTGAAAATACTATTCAGGTATATCAATGAAAACAGTAAACTGTGCTATATCAAATAGTTATCTATTAGCAATATATGAGTCAATACATTTACAACCACAATGGGATATATAGGAAGGGGGTACAAGTGGAATCACCACTATGCAAGTACAACAAAATACAGTCAAGAGACTATTTGATATAGCACAGTTTACTGTTTTCATTGATATACCTGAATAGTATTTTCAGTTCAATATTATCAGCAACCATACTGAGCATTAGAATGAAATATTCCTGTTTTCTTTTACCCATTTGTGGAAAAAAAAAGATCCACGACTTACAAGTCCATCATGATCTGGGAGAGAAGAAGAGTCGGAACCTTACAAAGGCTGAATCTGTTAAAGCTTCATTGACTTCAGCGGAAATCCAGCAGCCAGTTTTCCTTCGCTGGAATAAAGGAAAGGTATGTGGATGTTTTCTCATCCATACATGCTGCACAAGGTCTTATATGCTTGTTTTCTCTCCAGCTTTTCAGGTCGAAGCAGGTTGCTATGTGTAATGAAGCGAGATAAAGCAATGTTTCTATTTCAGGAAATTTGTTCTTTGCCTTTTCACAATGTGCAAGTATTGAATGTTATGTATATAAAATGCTATTATGACCTTAAAACTGGTTATTTACAGGAATATAATATAACCATTGCAAAACTGAGCAGGCTTGCAGAAACCCAATACAACAGTGCAAACCTTTGCAACTTAAAGTTTCTAATACAAGTGGCACTTGCTGCGCCGTCACAAGAACCCTGGACTCTGTAGACTCGTAACTTCTAAGTTCATTTCTTACATGTGAAGGCCCTCTATGTGAATGAAAACAAGGACATCAGGGGACCACTGAAAGAGAAGTCACCACTCAATAGGGAACATGTGAGGATACTGTCCACTAGGCATGGTTTCGAACCCAAAAATGGCGATTCTAAAATCAAATTGGGGGATTTTTTGATTAGTAAAAGAAAGACTTACAAAAAAAATTCCAAAAATTTCTAAAATGTAATCAATTACTAACGAAATTCGTTAGTAGGTCGTATGCCAGCGCCTGTGCATTCCTGATGGTTTTGGCCTACAACTCCCAGAAATCCTAACAGCTGGTAAATTGGCTGGGATTTCTGGGAGTTGTAGGCCAAAACTTGAATAAATCACACTGAATTCTAGATGGGACTCTCCAAATAGGAAGGAGGGAGGGAAGGAGGGAGGGAGGGAGCGGGTATTCTATTCTTGGAAGCAGCAAAAGAAAGGAGGAGGAGCCCCCTCGCTCCTCACTGCCTCTCTCACCCGATCCCGAGGGAGCGAGGGCCCAAGTTTGCCCAGGCCGGTCATATACCTACATTCCATGCACATGCAATAATACAGCAGTAATAACAATGGGTATAAGAAGAGGTAAAATTCAAACCGAAGTATTCTGACTGGTCCCTCCTCATGCGGTGCAAAACGGGCTCTTCTCTGTGAGCCCGGGAAAAGCCAGCGTTTTCTGCCTGGGTGCACACACATACATATTTTTTGGGGGATTTGCTGCAGAATCTTCTCTATGAGGCCGGATTCTGCAGCAAATCCCCCTCCCAAGAATATGTATGTGTGTGCACCTACAGAAAACGCTGGCTTTTCCCGGGCTAATAGAGAAGAGCCCGTTTGCACCGCATGAGGCAGGGGACCAGTCAGAATACTCGGTTTGAATTTACCTCTTGTTATTGTTATTACTGCTGTATTATTGCATGTGCATGGAATGTAGGTATGACCAGTTGGATTACTTATAATATTAGGCACTTACAGTAGCATTCATTCTATTATACATTAGGTTGGTTTCTCACCCCAATACTCTTTGATGCTTTAGATCCTGGCAGGGCAGGAGGCAGGGAAGCCTGGAAAAATGTAAACAGAGAGGTTTACTCAGTAAATCCACAAGGAGGCACTTCATCCAAAGTGCCCTCCTTTGCAGATTTACTTCTGAGTAATCCTCTGTTTACATTTTTCCAGGCTTCCAGCCGAAAAGAAGGAGCGAGTTTGGGGCTTGCCTTGCCATAATACTTATTGGCAAGGGAGGCGGGGGGTGGTGAGAGAAGGAGGTGCCCCCTTACGACCTAATAACGACACTTAAGAAAATCCTGGCCCCCGAAGTTCTATAAAGAAAGTCCACTTCCTGGTTGGCGTTCCAGGTGCGGAAATACTCAAAAGTAGCATTTCTTACGAATTTCTTACGAATCATTTCATTTTCATAACTTTTTTCTCATGCCTACTGTCCACAGTTATCATCCTGGACACTTTAGTGGAGAAAATAAGTCATGATCTGATACATCACAACTCTTCTGATATTCTTCTACTGCTAGTAATGCACAAGACACCTTTGTATCCTAACCCAGTGATTTTCAACCTTTTTTGAGCCGCAGCACATTTTTTACATTTACAAAATCCTGGGGCACACCACCAACCAAAATGACACAAAATGACACTCTAACACAGTAATACATATAGTTAATATGTTTTAAAATGTATTTATACACTCAGTGTGAAACCTGGCCCTGTTTCAATGAACACAAAATAGATATCCTGGCAGGAATGGTAGAAAGACACACACGAAGGTCTTGGTCAACAGCTGTCAGTCTCTCTCTGTTTTTAGTTTTCTTTTTTTTTTTTTGTCCACCACTCATATTAGGGCCTTCATCTGTGTCATAATTTTGTCCAGGGCCCTGTTCAGCATTTGCATTTTCCCTTCTCAAAAACTTCTCCATCACTGTCACTCGCTTGTCTTGCTGTGATCCCAACTTGACTTGCAGCTGCAGCACTAACTCTAACATTGTTTACTTAGCCACGTCTGAGCGAATCCAAGATGGCGCGACCATAGCACTCTCACATCCCTTCTTAAAGGGACCGATGTGCCTTATCTATTATATAAAGGGGTACCCGTCATGGAACGACCGCCCCAAACAGAGAAACCTTACAATGCAGAAACACCAAACTTGCCAACAGAAATAGGCTTCAAGCAAGGTAGGTTTGTAGCAAATAAACTTTCCCCCCTAAAACCTAAAAGGCCCCCCAAACAACGAGTAAAAAAACCTACATTTCCCAGCATCCTCCGGGGCTGCCAACGACTCTCCCAGCCTCTACATTCTGACAACATGATTGGCTGCCAATAAGGGCGGATTTGCATAACTCCAGTACTGGCCAGCCAATATGAACATTCCGACCCATAATAAACTGTCAGAGGAGGATAAGGCAAAGGGCTGAGGCACAAACACAAACACCCAATTCACTTCCCACAGAGAATTTACACCTCTACAAATCACAGACCACGCCCAAAATTGACACTAAGGCATCATTAACTTAATTTCCCTGACTAGGCCTCACTTAATGGAATGCTGTTTACGCTCTGAATTGACAATAAGGCTTCATTAACTTGATTCTCCCGACTACACCTCAGCTCATTGGACATTGTGTATGGCCTGAATTGACAGTAAGGCTTCATTAACTTACTGTTCCTGACTAGGCCTCAGCTCATGGGACATTGTGTATGGCCTGAATTTACAGTAACCTACTTTGGCACACAGAGCCCCTATGACCCACGCTACATTCTACTACAGTTTGGAGGAGGGGTGGACCATGAATTATGGGACTTGAAGTACCTCCATGGATTATGGGATTTGTACTACTTCAAAACCCATCATTCCCCACAGACCACTGTGGCCCAGAACCAAGACCGATAAAGACCAAACTTGGCACACAATGCCCCCCATGACCCACACTCCATCCGACTGCAGTTCAGAGGAGGACACACCATGGATAATGGGATTTCAAGTACCTCCACTCACTTCCAAAGTACCCCACCCACACAAGCATCAACCTCTACATCAACACAGCAGACGGAAAGACAAAAAACATTGTATATCCACAAGCTATGCAGAACGCCAGCAACACCACACACCAACAACTCCCCAGGACTTCAACATCCCACCCACCAGAACAACCCACAACGACACAGCCATGGCCCCAACAACACCATAACTAACAACAATTCCAACCCTTACATACTCAGACTTTCTCGCATCTCCTAAATAGGGCACAGCAACGCGTGCCGGGTACAGCTAGTAGTTTATATATGAATGAAGTTTGAAAATAATTTCCCACTGCACACCTGATGATCTCCCACGGCACACTGGTTGAAAATCATTGCCCTAACCAGTGAAAACGAAGCACGTGGCAAAAATGTCTGCTTAGGAATCTTCTCCTTGCAAAACAACACAAGATCGATCAGTTATTTCAATCAGTCTGTTTTTCCAGATCCCTTTCTCAGTGTCTCTTTTATTGGGGTGGAGCCCCAAAACTGCATCTAACAGACTCTCCCTCACCTCCAGGTAATGCTATTGTTTCAGTGCTAGATCATTAAGGTCAACCAGGAAGGAAAATATCCACGGAAATTTACAAATACACTCATAATATGTCTCTTCTTTCCGGCGTTTGGTCCTCTTCCCTCAACTCCACTAATATTATCTTCATCTCCAAATCTTGTTTTTCATTTCAGGTTGCAGGTATCTATGTAGACAAGGCTGGGAGTCCCCTAATTTTGGAGCTGAAGCGTGGCCTTATCAGCCTCTTCCAGTTGCAGACACATTCTGGGACAGTGTCTGAGGTATAAACAGTGGTGGTGTGGAGCCCGGGCTCACAGGGTTGGAGCCCCAGAACATTTTTCCTCAACAAGGATTATGTTACAGATTTTCCTCTGAATTTATCTACAATCCTCAAAGTAATTACAGGACGGCTTTCCTCAGAAATATTGAGTGGTCCATGTTGTAATGCATAGTATTTTAAGTGAAAACTTTTATTTGTTTTGCAAAAAAGATCAACTTTTTTAAAAGATTAAAAAACCTGCTAGGATGGGTTTGGTGGTATGGATCAACACTTGCTATTTTTGACATGCCATTTGGCATGTCATCCATGCGACAGTTACAGCTAGGCTGGATTATTGTAATGCCTTGTATGTCGGTCTTCCCTTGTCGACTACTCGGAGGATCCGCATTATTCAGAATTATACCTCAGACACCTCTGAGATGCCACATAACTCCAACTCTACTACACCTGCACTGGCTTCCAACAGAATCTCAAGCCCTGTATAAGCTGTTGGTTGTGACCTTCAAGGCACTTTATGGCCAGGGCAAAGAGAGTAGAGCCAAATCTACGTAGAAAATAATTCAATCCAAATGGTTCTTGATATCATAATTCATTATATTGTAAGTTCAACAAGTGCGTCCAAAATAATCCAAATATCGCAGCGGTCAAAGCCTGCTGAATAACCATTGTTCGTCACAGAATACTCCCGAAGCGGCAAAAATCAATGAATAATTAATTGTAAATTATAATTCCATATTGAATATTCTTGTCGAAGCCGTTCGGCCGACAGATTTAAAGTCCCAAGCGCAAGCTCCGTTCATAATAGCTTCTTCTGGACCGGGAGTATACAGGAACATCTGCTTACGGATCACTGTGTAACCAAATATATATTTATAAGTATTTTTATAACAATAATGTTCTATAAATACAGTATTATAAGGCAACTGTTTCAAGTAGATAACAGTAAATACAGTCAAGGCAACAGGCAACTGTTATCTACTTGAAACAGTTGCCTTATAATACTGTGTTTATAGAACATTTCCACGCATGCCCAGAAGCAACTACAGGCGCTGTAGCACCTGTAGACGTTTCTGCGCATGCGCTAATGTCCGCGCATGGGCACTGAGGCCCGAGCGCGCCTGCACGCTGGCTCCAAAGCCGCAGGCGCTCGGGACACAGTAGCCCATGCGCAGACATTACAAGCATGCCAGAAGCAACTACAGGCGCTGTAGCGCCTGTAGTTGATTCTGGGCATGTGCGGAAATGTCCGTGCTTCGGGAGGCGTGCTGCAGCCATGGGGCCGGCTGTGCGGTGGCGGCAGCGGCGGCAGGGCGGGGCGCGGAAGCGAGGTGGCGCCACGGTGCCCATCCCAGCCGGTGACGCCCCGCCCAGCCGATGGCGCTCTACGCAACCGCTTACATGGCGGAATCGCTTAGACCGCCTCTGAATCCCACCTACAGTCATCCATCCACATCAGTACAGTGTTTACATTAGGTTAGGATATAAATTAAAATTTTAAATCATTGTAAGAGATACTTAGAAGACCCTACTCCGACTATAGATTTCAAAAAGTAACCTAGATCTTAAACTATATCCTGTTAAAAAGCATCTCCTCCCGTACTATCCTATCCTACACTTTTTATTTTTACAAATAGAAACAGGCTATTAATCTTGTAATTCTGAGGTCCAATATATATTTAATGGGGGTGGATATCTCCGGTCGTTATCCTTAGAAAACCGTTATTATTTCGTATTAAATCAATTTAGACCATAATTTGATCCGCGACCAGCAACCCGGAGGTGATGTTTCTAAATCAAAACTGGGTCCGCCATTTCTGTAAAGGGCACGTTATTATGTAGTTTTTATTTACGCCCTTTCTCCCCTGCTAGCTGACAACCAACACGGGTTAAAGATAACCCACGTTGGTTCTCAGGTGGCGAGGGGGATGGAGGCGATGCCGTCCACACTCCCTCACCAGCTGACAACCAACGCGGGTTAAAGATAACCTGTGTTGGTTGTCAGCTAGCGAGGGGGCATGGAGGGCATCCAACTCCATCCCTCCCTGCCAGCTGAGAATCAAACTGCATTAGAGATATCGCGGGTTGATTCTGAGCTGGCAAGGGGGCGTGGAGGCAAGCATCCCCTGCACACTGTGCATGTGTGGCGCCACTAACGAAATAGTAACGAATTTCGTTATTAAATACGGCTCGATTTCAAAACAGAGCCGGAAAATTGCGCAAGGGTATCACTTTCGAAACGGAAGCGGTTCCTGCCCCCCTCCCTCCACGAGTTTAGAAACATTTTTTTTGGGATCAACCACCCCTAATATTTAACATATGTGTTAGCCTGGTTGCGTATGCAGTAGGCCTGTTTGTTTGTTTTTTTAATGGTTCAAAACACGTTCCGGATGTGCGTCAAATCTGAATGGTTTCCAAAATTTTCCAGAAGAATTTCGAAATTTCCCGAATTAATTCCGAAATTTCAAAATGACTTCATTAATGGCGGACACGCATGTTTAACCCAGTTTGGATGGGGATGTCTTTCCTATGCGTCAGAATGGGGCGACAGCCGTGTTTAACCCACTTTACATGTGGCTGTCGCCCCAGTTCAGACGTAGAGGGAAGGACATCCGCCTCCAAACTGGGTTAAACAGCCAATGAGGGGAAAGCACCTCGGGAGGGATGGGAATCTAATGCCGATGTCACGATGCAGGGTCTCGGCCCAGCCCCTTAATCACACACACAGAGACGGTAATCAGCTAACTATTTATTGAATAATAAGAAACAGGTGAAAAAGTAAATTGTCCATAAAAAGTATCAAAAAGTTCAATCCAAAATAGGCAAAGAGTCCGTAGGTAAAATCCAAAGGCAACCGTGGCAAGGCACCGCAAAACTATGCGGATCAAGGACTTGGTCCGTGGCAAAGAACAAGGCAAAGTTCATGAACAACTCCAAGGAACTACTTGGCAAGGCTCGAGCCGGCAACTTGGCTCCCTGGAACTCCGCTCGCTTCACTCCTCTTAGAATAGAAGTGGCCGAGCTACTGAGGATCCGTTCCACGTATCCTATACTTAGTCCCCGTGACGAGGCCCCGACGCCCAGGCTTCTGCGCCAATCTGTGCTACGGGACCTCGCGCCTCTCTGGCGCTCTAGGCTGCGGTGCCAATCCCTCCTGCTGGACTCAATGCTCTGTCTCCTATCAAAGCTCCGTCCTTGCCTCCCAGCACCTGGGTCGCTATCTTCGTGAGAGCCGAACTCCCTTTCAGCTTCCATGGGCTCATCCTCCACTGTTTCCCTGATTCTCTCCTGCGACCCGAAACCACCTGGTTTCTCATAATTATCGGAGTCATCACTCTCATAACTTCCCAGCTAGCATAGCCGTCAGGCCATTCATCATCCCAGGCCAGGCTCTCTGTGGGAGAGGAAGGCCCAGCTAACTCATCAGCCCCTTCCTCCATGTCCTCATTCACTGCAGCTGGCCCTAATGCAAGTGGGACCCCCGGTGCTGCCCCCTGCCCCCCAGGCACGAAAGGGAACTGGGTTGCTACAGCCGATTCCTTTCCGAAAATGGCTGCGGTGGCTTCAAAATGGCAAATTCACTTCCGGGTTGCTTACATCGCTTCAAAACAGCTTCAAAGGTGAATTTAATCCGAATTCATTCCGATTTTACGATCATTCCGACGAATCTACCCAGGCCTAGTAATTCAATAGATATCACATTTACAATAAACTGGACTTTCTCATAGAACGTATTGATATTAGCAATTTAGCTTAATACTTGAGCTGGTTTGGTTTCCTGATTGTCTAGCTCCTGATTGGTCATGCATCTCCCACATTTTTATGGTTAACATTAAGGAGCAAGTCTTTTTAATCCTTATAAAATCAATATGGAGCAGTTCTGCATTTTATGTAGAAATTGTGGCAGAATGTAAAATAAACCACATGTAGTTCATGTTTGATCAGCCCACACACCGCCTTGCCAGAGAAAGAAAATATGCCACGCAGGTGAACAGTAAATAATAATAATAATACTACACTTTATTTATATTCCGCTCTTCTCACCCCGAAGGGGACTCAGAGCGGATTACATCACACATACGGCAGACAATCCCTGCCGGAAGACGTACAGATACAATACAACACATTCAATTTTTTTGGGAAGGATTTTCTTCTGTGTCACAGGGTGCGTCATTACGTCACAAGGGGGTGCTGCTGCTTCATCCTCATGACGGAGAGCCTCTGTTCCTCTGATCCGCATTCCACCTTCCGACAGCCGATCATTATTTATTCCGGTGTTGTAAAGTCCTTACTGAAAAGAATCCTCCCACGCTTTTTGCGGTTCCCATTTTATCTATTTACAGCTGGGCTGTTTTCGAACTGCTGGGTGAATAGTAGACAGGGCTCACAGCTGGTTGTCCAAGCCAGCTCGGGAATCAAACTTGCAACCTTCAGATTGCAAGCACAGCTGTTCTACCGCTGTGCTATCTCTCCGGCTAGTAAAGAACCAAGTAGTTTACTCTTCGTAGTTGGGAACAACATAGGTACAATGTGATCAGTTGCATCAGCTCACATAATGTCTTTTTACGAGATATTTTATTTATTTATTTATTTATTTACTATGTAAGGCGACTTACATAGGCAATTACTGCTCTCCTGATAAAACATAATTAAAACAATTAAAACAGTAAACATATAAATAACTAACAATTAGCAATTAAAAACATAAAAATACAATTTTCAGCGTCTTGTTAAAATCACTTTCCTTCACATCACCATCATCCCATAGATCTAATTAAACAATTATATTTCATCTGCAAATGCCTGCTCAAACAGCCAGGCCTTGACTTTCTTATGAAATGTCAGGTGGGAGGGGGCTAATCTGATGTCACTAGGAAGAGCGTTCCAAAGCCGGGGAGCCACCACTGACAAGGCCCTGTCTCTCATCCCCGCCTATCGCGCTTGCGAAGAAGATGGGATCGAGAGCAGGGCTTCTCCGGATGATCTTAAACATCTCGATGGTTCATAGAGAGAGATGGGTACAGACAGGTAAATTAAAAATGGTCTTTCTCTGTCCATGTGGATAAACTCCTTCAGCAGCTCATGAAACGAACTGCTGAAGGAGCAGTTTATCTTAGTGTTTCTCTCTGCACATGCATAGCTCAACTCTGAACAAAAATGTAACAGTATCCAAAAGTCCCAGGCTCAGCCTGCTCTCCAGGCAATGCCAGACCAATCTGCTTCATGCACCTTATTTTACAGTTCACACACGCACACACTGATTCCTTGCATGCTTCAACAGAAATCACTACATTGCAAACATTTTAAAAGAGAGAGAATTCTAAAATGAATTCAGCCCATCCAAATTCCATTTATAACAACAGTCAGTATGGAAAACAGCATACAAGGATAGGCATCTGATCCAACACAGCATAGAGCAGTGCTTCTCAACCTTCCTAATGCTGCGACCCCTAAATACAGTTCTTCATGCTGTGGTGACCCCTAACCATAACATTTTTTCATTGCTACTTCATCACTGTATATTTGGGGGTGGGGGTTGATTTTGTCATTTGGAAGTTGTAGTTGCTGGTATTTATAGTTCACCTACAATCAAAGCGCATTCTGAACTCACCAACAATGGAATTGAACCAAATTTGAAATGCAAAACTCCCATGACCAACAGCAAATACTGGAAGAGTTTGTTGGGCATTGACCTTGAGTTTGGGAGTTGTAGTTCACCTACATCCAGAGAGCACTATAGACTCAACAATGATGGATCTGGACCACACTTGACACGAATCCTCCATTTACCCAAATGTGAACACTGGTGGAGTTTTGGGAAAATAGATCTTGACATTTGGGAGTTGTAGTTGCTGGGATTTATTGTTCATCTACAATCAAAGACCCCCTTGCACCCTACCAATGATAGAATTGGGTCAAACTTCCTACACAGAACCCTCATGCCTTGAAGGAACTAGCTGGCGCGAGCCTCCATCTCACCTCACACAATCTCCCTCACCCACACATGCGCATCATGCTGCCATACGCCAAGCACGCCTGCTCTCCCATCCCTGCTTGAAGTCTCAGAATCAGCCCTCCCCTCGGTTGGGAGGCCTGCCAATCACAGCAGCGGAGAGCTTTAGGTGGGAGAATTCGCAGTCTGTTTCCAAAAGAAAGAGAAGAAAAAGCGGATAGATCTTCAACCCTCTCTGCCAAAGGGCTTCCTAAGACCATCAGAAATATATGTTTTCTGATGGTCTTTGGCGACCCCTCTGAAACCCTCTCGCGACCCCCTGGGGGTCCCGACCCCCAGGTTGAGAAACACTGGCATAGAGAGATGTGTAATGTGGGGCTAATGTTACATGTACTGTTCTCCTTATAGCATTCCCATTTGTATTGCTTAGGAGGATATTTCCGGGAGCTGTCAAGTTACCTACACCATTTCTGATAATACTGTCCTGAAGACAAAAGACCTGCGCAACTGCACAAGACCAAAATTTGGATTCAACGCCATTCACAAAGCAAGTCATTTTTTCCCTCTCTTTTCTTTTACATTTTCTTTTTACCTTTTTCAGAAAGATTATTTATTTTCCTCTCCAGCTCTCAGAAATCAGTAACTGCCTTCTGTGGTGTTTCAGCCTGGTGCTCATGTGCATGCTAGGGATGATGGGATTGATCCTGACAATGCTGATGAAGGGATGGTCACTGAAAATGCTGATGATGGGATGCTTAGTGAGAATTCTGAGATGCAAAGTGAACTTTCAGATGAGGCTTGCATTCCTGGGAACAGTTCTCTTCCCAGGGCTTCATTAGATGAGAATTCTTGTGTTCAGGACTCTGAAGGTCTTGATGGTCAGTCAGTCAGTCATGTTTATTGAGTAACCGTCAGGTCATTTCAAATAAAAGCTCCAACAGCAGTATACAAGATAAGGATAAAATCAGTACCTAATGTACAAGGCAAACAATGTAACACATTAAAAACGAAACTTATTGCAATTGTCTTGCGTCAACACATAGGAACTATTAGCATAGGATACTTAAGAAGCCCGGTGATCAGTTGATGTGACGCTTATTACCGCTGTACCGCGGCCTGTTCCATGCCGCCTACTGGAACTCATCCCCCGCACAGTTGACTCCAATAGACTCCATGTACCGCTGTCTCTTTTTATATGCTCTAAATAGGTAAGCAGCTACCTTATACACCGTTTGAAGGTTTGAGTCTGAGAGGAGGAAGTTAATTTTAAAAGGTAGGGGGCCAGAATGTCCTTTTGGATAGTAAATGGCCAAGGTATTTCTCCTCTCCTCTGCATATATGGACAGATCAACAAAATGTGGACTAGGTCCTCGACTTCTGGTAGGCCGCAAACACAGACTCTGTCCCTATAGGGTGTGGCAGCATATCTGCCGGCCCTCACCATAGACTTGAATTGCTCGAACCTAGCTCTAGTTAGGGCAGTCCTAAGGTGAGGTAGGAGCGGGCGAGCCAGATACGGGGCAGTAACAAAGTGGTTGGGTTGTTGGGCTAACCAGTGCATGGATTTGACCCTAGCCAAATGGGCTAGGTCAAATTGGGCACATACATCGAGTACCCTCTGCTTCACCCGGTTCATCATTGAAGTCACTCTGATGTTCGACGGATCTACCTGGAGCCCCTGTAGGATAAGATATGTCTTGATGGTGATAACGGGACACCTGGGAATCTTAATGAGCTTCCATTTAACCGGCGAGATAGCATTCGAGAATCTAGGCAGGCTGCCAGCCTCCGACGCAGCAGCCGGTTTGCAAACCGAAACTGATTTGTCTTTATGTTAGATTGCTAGGGAAATTGTCTTCAGTTTCCAAGCTTCGTTCAGAATACCATGCCAGGTTTTGTCTTGTCTCCAAGCTCCTGATTTTGCCTAGGCTTTTGTGCACGTTTTGCTCCTATAGCTGCCTTGTATTTTTCATGGTATTTGCATCAGGCTTTTTACCTTTGCCTTTGGATTTTGGGACTAATTGAACTGTGGATATATTCTACTACTAGCTGTACCCGGCACGCGTTGCTGTGCCCTTTTTAGGAGATGCGAGAAAGTTCAATCATCCACGGTGTGCCCTCCTCTAAACTGCAGTTGGATGGAGTGTGGGTCATGGGGGGCATGGTGTGCCAAGTTGGGTCTTTATTGGTCTTGGTCCTGGGCCACAGTGGTCTGTGGGGAATGATGGGTTTTGAAGTACTACAAATCCCATTTTCCATGGTGGTACTTCAAGTCCCATCATGCACGGTCAGGGCTCTGTGTGCCAAGGTAGGTTACTGTAAATTCAGGCCATACACAATGTCCCATGAGCTGAGGCCTAGTTAGGAACAGCAAGTTAATGAAGCCTTACTGTCAATTCAGGCCATACACAATGTCCAATGAGCTGAGGCCTAGTCGGGAGAATCAAGTTAATGAAGTCTTACTGTCAATTCAGAGCGTAAACAGCTTCCCAGTAAGTGAGGGCTAGTTAGGGAAATCAAGTTAATGAAGCCTTACTGTCATTTTTGGGCGTGGTCTGTTATTTTTTGGGGTGTAAATTTTCGGTTGGAAGTGATTTGGGTGTTTGAGTGGGGGATTGGCTCAGGCCTTTTCCTTATTCTGTTTTGGCAGTTTATTAAGGATCGGAATTTTCATGTTGGCTGGCCATTGCAGCAGTTATGCAAATCCGCCCTTATTGGCAGCCAATCATGTTGTTCAGAATGTAGAGGCTGGGTGAGTCTTTGGCTGCCCCGGAGGATGCTGGTAAATGTAGTTTTATTTTTATTCGTTGTTTTGGGGGCCTTTTAGGTTGGGGGGGGGAGGTTTCTTTGCTACAAACGTACCTTGCTTGAGGCCTATTTCTGTTGGCAAGTATTGTGTTTCTGCGTTGTATGGTTTCTTTGTTTGAGGTATACATCACATGACGTGAACCCATTTATATAATAGATTGATCTTCTTTTAACCCTTTTGTTGGACACTATATTTATTTCAATAAAAGCCTATTATTCAGAGACTGTTGTGTGTGTGACTAGGGGGTGTTCCTTGTCTGAAGTGCAACACCTTCCCATTGCCACCTTAAGACAAAACTCCTGTGTTAATAAACTCAACTTTTGGGGTGCTTCTTCAAAAAAGTAACACATTTCTATTACTTGTTGTGAAGTTTGCATGTCCCCTCTTCTTGCGGTGATGAAAAAATAACTTGTTGTGTCACTCATTATTTTCCCAATAGTTTTAGTATTTTAAAAATACTCTAAAGACTCATATAGCATTTTGATCTCTGAGCATGGAGTTCATCCATTAAAGCTTCACGCAGAATCCAAATTATCTCTTCTCTTTACAGATTTTTGGAATCATGTGGCAACCCACAAGTAAAACCCATTACTCTGTGGACGAAAATCTCATCAAGTCTGCATTGTCTGAGGAAAGTCACACCATCTCTCTCACCCTGAAGTCTTCCGTTGGAGTCAACATCGCCTCCAGGTTCGTTCCCAGTAGAACTGAAAAGGTGCATTTTTAGATGACAGCCAGAAAATTCCTAGCACTGCCCTACATCCCAGGATTTGATCCCAGATAATCTGCTTTGAACTGAATTATGTGAGTCTATACTGCCAGATAATCTGGGATAAGAAGATAATCTGGGATCAGATTCTGTGATATAGGGCCCTCTATATCCAGCCTCAGTGAAAGCTTATGCACTCCAGAGCAAAAATATCACAACTTCACATAAATACTGTAGGACCATGGAGCTTAGGAGCTGTGATAGACCAAATTAGGGGCTATGGAGCTTAGGAGCTGTGATAGACCAAATTAGGGCTCATGGATCTTAGGAGGTGTGATAGACCAAATTAGGGGCCATGGAGCTTAGGAGCTGTGATAGACCAAATTAGGGCTCATGGATCTTAGGAGGTGTGATAGACCAAATTAGGGGCCATGGAGCTTAGGAGGTGTGATAGACCAAATTAGGGGCCAAATGTGATAGACCAAATTAGGGGCCATGGAGCTTAGGAGGGGCTGTGATAGACCAAATAGACCAAATTAGGGGCCATGGAGCTTAGGAGGTGTGATAGACCAAATTAGGGGCCATGGAGCTTAGGAGCTGTGATAGACCAAATTAGGGGCCATGGAGCTTAGGAGGTGTGATAGACCAAATTAGGGGCCATGGAGTTTAGGAGCTGTGATAGACCAAATTAGGGGCCATGGAGCTTAGGAGCTGTGATAGACCAAATTAGGGCCATGGAGTTTAGGAGCTGTGATAGACCAAATTAGGGGCCATGGAGCTTAGGAGCTGTGATAGACCAAATTAGGGGCCATGGAGCTTAGGAGCTGTGATAGACCAAATTAGGGGCCATGGAGCTTAGGAGCTGTGATAGACCAAATTAGGGGCCATGGAGCTTAGGAGCTGTGATAGACCAAATTAGGGGCCATGGAGCTTATGGAGCTGTGATAGACCAAATTAGGGGCCATGGAGCTTAGGAGCTGTGATAGACCAGGTGGGGGCCATGGAGCTTAGGAGGGATAGCCATGGAGCTTAGGAGCTGTGATAGACCAGGGGCCAAGCTGTGATAGCAAATTAGGGCCATGGAGCTTAGGAGCTGTGATAGACCAAATTAGGGCTCATGGAGCTTAGGAGCTGTGATAGACCATGTGGGGCCATGGAGCTTAGGAGCTGTGATAGACCAAATTAGGGGCCATGGATCTTAGGAGCTGTGATAGACCAAATTAGGGCTCATGGAGCTTAGGAGCTGTGATAGAGGGGCCAGCTTAATTAGGGGCCATGGAGCTTAGGAGGATAGCAAATTAGGGGCTCATGTGATAGACCAAATTAGGGGCCATGGAGCTTAGGAGCTGTGATAGACCAAATTAGGGGGGCTCATGGAGCTTAGGAGCTGCGATAGACCAAATTAGGGGCCATGGAGCTTAGGAGCTGTGATAGACCAAATTAGGGGTCATGGAGCTTAGGAGCTGTGATAGACCAAATTAGGGGCCATGGAGCTTAGGAGCTGTGATAGACCAAATTAGGGCTCATGGAGCTTAGGAGCTGTGATAGACCAAATTAGGGCTCATGGAGCTTAGGAGCTGTGATAGACCAAATTAGGGCTCATGGAGGGCTTAGGAGCTGTGATAGACCAAATTAGGGCTCATGGAGCTTAGGAGCTGTGATAGACCAAATTAGGGCTCATGGAGCTTAGGAGCTGTGATAGACCAAATTAGGGGCTCATGGATAGACCTTATGGGAGCTGTGATAGACCAGGGGCTCATGGATCTTAGGAGCTGTGATAGGGCTCATGGATCTTAGGAGCTGTGATAGACCAAATTATGGGCTCATGGAGGAGCTTAGGAGCTGTGATAGACCAAATTAGGGCTCATGGATCTTAGGAGCTGTGATAGACCAAATTAGGGCTCATGGATCTTAGGAGCTGTGATAGACCAAATTAGGGCTCATGGAGCTTAGGAGCTGTGATAGACCAAATTAGGGGTCATGGAGCTTAGGAGCTGTGATAGACGAAATTAGGGCTCATGGATCTTAGGAGCTGTGATAGACCAAATTAGGGCTCATGGAGCTTAGGAGCTGTGATAGACCAAATTAGGGCTCATGGAGCTTAGGAGCTGTGAGAGACCAACATAGGGCTTAGGAGCTGTGATAGACCAAATTAGGGCTCATGGAGCTTAGGAGCTGTGATAGACCAAATTGGGGCTCATGGAGCTTAGGAGCTGTGATAGACCAAATTAGGGGCTCATGGATGGATCTTAGGAGCAAATTAGGGGTGATCTTAGAGCTGTGATAGACCAAATTAGGGCTCATGGAGCTTAGGAGCTGTGATAGACCAAATTAGGGCTCATGGAGCTTAGGAGCTGTGATAGACCAAATTAGGGCTCATGGATCTTAGGAGCTGTGATAGACCAAATTAGGGCTCATGGAGCTTAGGAGCTGTGATAGACCAAATTAGGGCTCATGGATCTTAGGAGCTGTGATAGACCAAATTAGGGCTCATGGATCTTAGGAGCTGTGATAGACCAAATTAGGGCTCATGGCTTAGGAGCTGGATAGACCTAGGGCTCATGGAGCTTAGGAGCTGTGATAGACCAAATTAGGGCTCATGGAGCTTAGGAGCTGTGATAGACCAAATTAGGGCTCATGGATCTTAGGAGCTGTGATAGACCAAATTAGGGCTCATGGATCTTAGGAGCTGTGATAGACCAAATTAGGGCTCATGGATCTTAGGAGCTGTGATAGACCAAATTAGGGCTCATGGATCTTAGGAGCTGTGATAGACCAAATTAGGGCTCATGGAGCTTAGGAGCTGTGATAGACCAAATTAGGGCTCATGGAGCTTAGGAGCTGTGATAGACCAAATTAGGGCTCATGGATCTTAGGAGCTGTGATAGACCAAATTAGGCTCATGGAGCTTAGGAGCTGTGATAGACCAAATTAGGGCTCATGGATCTTAGGAGCTGTGATAGACCAAATTAGGGCTCATGGAGTTTAGGAGCTGTGATAGACCAAATTAGGGCTCATGGAGCTTAGGAGCTGTGATAGACCAAATTAGGGCTCATGGATCTTAGGAGCTGTGATAGACCAAATTAGGGGCTCATGGATCTTAGGAGCTGTGATAGACCAAATTAGGGCTCATGGATCTTAGGAGCTGTGATAGACCAAATTAGGGCTCATGGATCTTAGGAGCTGTGATAGACCAAATTAGGGGCTCATGGATCTTAGGAGCTGTGATAGACCAAATTATGGGGGGCTCATGGATCTTAGGAGCTGTGATAGACCAAATTAGGGCTCATGGAGCTTAGGAGCTGTGATAGACCAAATTAGGGCTCATGGATCTTAGGAGCTGTGATAGACCAAATTAGGGCTCATGGATCTTAGGAGCTGTGATAGACCAAATTAGGGCTCATGGAGTTTAGGAGCTGTGATAGACCAAATTAGGGCTCATGGAGCTTAGGAGGTGTGATAGACCAAATTAGGGCTCATGGATCTTAGGAGCTGTGATAGACCAAATTAGGGCTCATGGAGCTTAGGAGCTGTGATAGACCAAATTAGGGCTCATGGAGCTTAGGAGCTGTGATAGACCAAATTAGGGCTCATGGATCTTAGGAGCTGTGATAGACGAAATTAGGGCTCATGGATCTTAGGAGCTTAGATAGACCAAATTAGGGCTCATGGAGCTTAGGAGCTGTGATAGACCAAATTAGGGCTCATGGATCTTAGGAGCTGTGATAGACCAAATTAGGGCTCATGGAGTTTAGGAGCTGTGATAGACCAAATTAGGGCTCATGGAGCTTAGGAGCTGTGATAGACCAAATTAGGGCTCATGGAGTTTAGGAGCTGTGATAGACCAAATTATTGGGGCTCATGGAGCTTAGGAGCTGTGATAGACCACATGTGGGCTCATGGATCTTAGGAGCTGTGATAGACCAAATTAGGGCTCATGGATCTTAGGAGCTGTGATAGACCAAATTAGGGCTCATGGAGTTTAGGAGCTGTGATAGACCAAATTAGGGCTCATGGAGTTTAGGAGCTGTGATAGACCAAATTAGGGCTCATGGAGCTTAGGAGCTGTGATAGACCAAATTAGGGCTCATGGAGCTTAGGAGCTGTGATAGACCAAATTAGGGCTCATGGAGCTTAGGAGCTGTGATAGACCAAATTAGGGCTCATGGAGCTTAGGAGCTGTGATAGACCAAATTAGGGGCCATGGAGCTGTGATAGACAGCTCCTTGACCCATGACATACAGTAAGACAAATTACATGTTCAGCATAATGACAAAAGGAATTAAAGATGGTGCACATTTCTCTACAGGCAACGTCTTGAGCTTGTGACTCAATTGCCTGGATCTAAAGAATTACCTGGGAAGGATCTTCAGGATGCTCTTGCAGCCGTGCTGGAAAAACCACAGCTGATTCAAATAACAAGTGAACCCTCAAAGAGGATCTGTACCACATGCCCAAAGGTGAGCAAGAACAGTTTTGTGTAAGTCGAGGTAAGCCTTCCCTAATCTGGTATCCTCCTATGTGTTTGACTATGACATGCACTATTCCAGGCAACCATACTGGCTGGAATATGATCATGGAAGCTGTGTAGACCAACCTATCTAGAGGGTGCTGAAGGGCTTGGAAAATAGAAATAGAAAATGGAGGAATGGAAGGGCAGACTTTAGAGCTGGATTTGTCCATTAGATAACACTAGCTGCATCCAGCCACGCGTTGCTGTGGCATAGTCTGTGGTATCCCTCTTCTGCCCTCATGCTGGAAAAGCACAATCAAGGGACTCCTGACAGTTGGCCATTCAGCCTCTGCTTGATAACAGTAATAGAATACTAGGTAGGAAGAGATCTCCCATGGCCATCCAGTCCTGACTCTTCTTGGAAATGGGAGAAGAACATTTGAAGCACTCTTAACAGATGGGCAGCCTCAACTTAAGTATGATGATGATGGAATCCTAGGGTAGGAAGTGACCTCCTAGGCCCATCTAGTCCAGCCCCTGCTCCGGTGCCTGAGGCTCGAAGAGGCCTTGGCGCTGGTCTCCCAGGCCTTGAGGAAGGGCGTAACCAGCACGGTCTCCGGCGGGGGGGCCCTAGCATTTGGAAGAGAGAAGGGGGGAGCAGGAGGGGGAGGGGGCGGTCGGGGGCGTACCTCCTTTTGGTAGCCCCGGAGAGAGAGAGAGAGAGAGAGAGAGAGGTGAGGGTGCCATGGAAGCAGGGCAGGTTTTGGTGGCCGGAGAGAGAGGGGGAGAGGCGACAGCAGCCTGGAGCCAGGGCGGCTTCCAACAGTCAGGTGGCTCACGGGAGAGCAGTGCACCGCAGCTCCACAGTCGGCTGCCTGCCACTCTGCGATCGTTTGCCCAATTCAAAGGGCTGGCTTGAGTCTGGAAAGCCCTGCTCAATGGTTCTGGGCATCTGGCAAAGGCAAGAGGCAGGCAGGGCCTTCCTTCTCGGCAGCGGCATGCCCTCCCCCCTCAGGAGAGATGAGACCGGCCCCCTCCCTCTCTCCCCCCCTCCCTTAAATTTTTTTGTAAAATGAGGTAAAGACTGAGGCTGGCTCCGGGATGCCTACCGGCCATTGCCACCCCAGGATCTGCCACAAGATAATGGGGAGCTCTCTTGGACACACGTGCGCACCCCCATGCATGCGCTGTGGCATGTTCTCATTTTTTAGGATTTGTAAGTTGTTTTTAGTTTTTTAAGTTTTTTTGTTGTTGTTGGTCACACCTTGCATTGTGATACGTTATGTTGCCAAATTTGGTGTGTTTCCGTTCAGTGGTTTTGTTGTTTTTAAGGTACTCGCGACGACAGTTCCCTTTTTATATATTAAGATTGGGGCAAATTCTCAAATTACCAACTCCTTACTATTATTGGAGTGTAAACAAATCACAAAAAATATGTCGTCTTACTGTTTCTTGACCAATATGAGGAAACAGAGTGCTGCTACAGCTGCATATTCTGTCCTCTAACTGTAATTTTGTATAAGAGATACAAAATAGATCTGATTATACTGTAGACCAGGGCTGCTCACACTTTTTCAGCATGCGAGCTACTTATAAAACAACCAAGTCAAAATGATCTACCTACCCACTACAAAAATGTGAAACATATAACACAAAATCTGCTTTGAACTGGGTTTTTTGAGTCCAAACTGCCATATAATCTGATTCAAATCAGATAACATGGGATTTTTTTCAACTGTGTGTAAAGGACCTCAGATAACCCAGGGCCGACAGCACTCGGCCGGCGTCGGGAGCCTGTGGGGTGGGACTGAGCCTTCCTCCCGCCCTGCCTGCGATCTACCAGGACGCCCTATGTGATCTGCCAGTAGATCGCGATCTACCTAATTTGGAGGGTCTACCCCTGCTGTAGACCCTTCAAAATGAGTTGGAAGTAAGAATAGTACAGGACCCCTGTGAAATTGGGAAAACTAGAACAATGCCGTTTTGTTTATATGAAAGAATACAGTACCTCAAGTTATACTGGAAGACCCAAAGACTCCTGGAGATACCATAATAATGTGGAGATCCAGTTGAACTCAACACTCTTCTTTTGGTATCATCCACACAAACAAACCCTAAGGATCTAAGAAGTATTACCCTGTGATGTTCCTTCTGTCTTTTATTTCCACTCATTTCTTTCTTTCTTTCTTTCTTTCTTTCTTTCTTTACTTACTTACTTACTTACTTACTTACTTACTTACTTACTTACTTTATTTATATTCCACTCTTCTCACCCCAAAGGGGACTCAGAGCGGATTACAGTACACATATTTACAGACAATCCCTGCAGTTCAACATATGACATAGACGGACATACGACACATAGACGAACAGAGGCAAACTTCTGGCCACCAGGGGGAGCTGACGCACTTCTAATCTCTCAGCATTTTCCAGCATCCCTTGTTGTTCTTCCGCATTCTCCGCGATTCCTTAATGGCCTCATAAATCAGTCAAAATTTGCCTCCCCACTTAATGTGGTCCCTTTATCTCCTACTTGACAAATGCAACTGTCTTTCGGGCTGCAAAGGTCAACAGCAGACTACACTTAAGGTTGAGCACCCACCTCGACTCAGGCAGGCCTCGAACTCATGAGCTACTGGTCAGAGAGATTTTATGCAGCTGACACTTAGCCAGCTGCGCCACATTCCCGGTGCTTGGCGCTGGTCTCATGTTAGTAAACACACACAATTGGTAGTAGCAGAGTCTAAGCAAGATACACACTGCAAGACTAATGTGGTCTCATGTTACCATTCTGCATTTTTCAAGATTTAGCGTAAATTGAGTGATATCGTAATGAATATGTATGTATTTATTTCTGCCATTAATATTATTGTCAGCTCAGAACCTATTTGAAAAAACGTGCTAAAAGGAAGCTCAAAATGGACCTCTCCAAGGCATCAACAACTTGGCGTTTTGGCAAAGTGGTCCGTATGCTGCGCGATGCCAAGAAGAGGGATATTCTTATACTCTTGAAAGAAGCACCAGAGGAGATGGTGTAAGTAAAATGGCTGAACGGAAACCATTACTTGACTCTTTAGGCCCTGCAAATTGTTGATCACGACCACATAGCTCTTCAGATGGCAACATGCTGCATGTTCTGATTCTAATTCACACGATGCCGCCTGTAGTGAACCCCTAGGGACCTGGGAGGCTGGGAGAAGCCTGAAAAGCTAGGCCCAAAACCTCGGCAGCCATTTTAGATGGGATGTAATGGAGGCATCCACTTTGGGTTCTCATTTCCAATAGGGGGTGTGGCTAAGTGCGGCTGTCGCACACCGGCCGTGAACCAGGGCCCTTTAAATATTCACACAACCACGGCTGGAAATAACAGGCTATTTATTGAAGTAAACAATGTCCAAAAAAATAACAGTAAACATGAAAATAGCCAAGGCAAAAAGCATTCGAGAAAATCCCAGGAAATGTTCCCAAAGCCTCAGGCTAATTAAGTTGAAAGGTCTCTGAATATGAATCCACTAAGGAGCAACAGTACTTAAAACTAGGTTAGTCCCCAAAAGGCAAGCTCAAAGTTCTGTCATGAATGACCAAAAAATCATGAAACCAGGAGTTCATGGAACTGCTTGCGGTAGAATCGAAAGTTGACCAGGAACTGAATTTCCACTTTTCCAGGGCTAATAACAAGATCTCAACACTCTAACATTTCCCTCCTTTTTTCCTCCCTGGGAAAGTAACAGCTGTGGCTAGAATCAGCAGGCCAGGTGTCTCAATTCCCGCCCACTGGACTCTCAGAAAAACTAAATTCCCTTAACTGCTTTTCCAGAGTTTCATCACCTTGGCCCTGCACTGATAATCACACAGATCCCTGCACACCACCACAACCCACAACCCCTGAAGCCACAGAAGTCACAGGCCCAACAGCGACCTGGAGGGAAATGAGGGAAGTAGGATTGGCTGGTAAAGAAGGGGGCGGAGCCCAACTTGAAAAAAGGAAAAAATGCTCTCAAGAGGAGGCGTTTTAAAATCTGACAACAGATTGAGACAGGGTGTTAAAGAAGAGAGTAGCAGATTGAGTTTGGGAAGAAGGGTCAGAGTTGGGTGTTGGGTGTTAGTAAACAAGCAGGGCCTGGTGGCCTGTAGGGATAGATCACATGTCGGGGGCCCCCGCGCCCCTTCCTCCGGCCCCCTAACCCCCTGCAAGACATCAGTTTTTATTTTTTAAAAAAAAATTGAAAAAAATTTCCAAAAAATTTCGATCTCGGGGGCGGCGCGAGGAGGGAAGGGGCCGACGCAAGTGAGGAGGAGGCGGAGGGAAGCCACGTCAGATGCCCTAGGGGTGGGACTTCCCCCCGCCTGTTCCTCGCTCGCGGGCTTGCTCACCAGGGCGGGATCGGCGAGCTGCCCTCCGCCGTGTCCCTAGCTCTTGCAGCGGCCGCGCCTGAAGGAAGGTAAGCTAGAGGAAGGTATCTTTCAGCGGGCCCGCCCCTTTCAGCGTGGGCTGCGTCACCCCACTGTCAGGCAGGCTGCGCAGGACGCTGGGCATGCACGCCAGGGCGGGAGCGGCCCCGCCCCCGCTGCAGCCATGCCCCACGAGTGGCCACGGCCTCTGCTGCGGCCCCCAAGGTGATCAGTCACCTGAATTCCGGCCCTTGGGCCCGAAGAAGTTGGACAGCCCTGAGATAGATCAAGAGTTTGGACTATCTGTAGCAGTGACAAAGATTATAGGCAGAGAGAAAAGTTCCTGTCAGTAAACTATTGAATAGCTGAGAAAGAAGTTGTGCTTAGTAACAAAGAATTGTGCTGATTGATTGTAACCACACGCGTTCATGCCAAGATATCTTGAAACCATAACGCTTGTTAACTATTTTTGAAAGTTCTCTCAAATAAACTTTATCGTTTGTTTGTTCAAACAACTGCCTCGCGTGTGACTCAGTCAAAAAGAACTTAAATCAATTCCTACAGCAATCAAGAGTCCAATGGTGGCAGCATACCTTATTTGAAGAAGATATCACTTCAATTTTACCTCCAGTGAGCCAAAGGGCTTAACCTTGTTAATAACTATGGTGGTAGCCAGTGGGTTTTTAAAGGTGTTTCGGCCAGTAGAGCGTTCCAGCTCAGTGCAGTTTTTAATCCTTAATTAAATTAAGCTCTATTACTTTATATTTGGTGGTAGTAGTTTTGATTATTGGGGTTTCAAAAATACCCCTGATTAATATGTTACGTTATACCGTCCTTATCAGCATACAATGAACACAGCACAACACATCTGGAGGACATCAGGTTGAGTTCTTAAATATGGCATTGCAGGCTATTTCTGTTTTCTATTATACCTTTCCACCTATATCCAAGGAAGCTATTCCTTTGTCAAACCAGTGCTTGACAGCTTTAATGGACTGGATGAGGGCAAATGAACAGGAACTCAATCCAGATAAGTGGTGCTCCTGATTAGCTGAAAGACAGATCTGTGAATAGGGATTCAGCTTGTGTTAAATGGGATTGCACTCTCCCTGACCATGCAGGCTCATAGTGTGGGGATACTCCTTGATTCAGCCTTGAAGCTGAAGGCTCAGGTCTCAGTAGTAATGAGAAGTGCAATTATTATTATTATTATTATTATTATTACCCCACCTTTCCCCCATGGGACTCAAGGCAGCTAACAATACACACTAGGCCTGGTTGATCCATTAAAAATGGTTCAATACTCGTTCTGGATGTAGGGGGTGCTGGCGCTTCGAATCGGAATGACCTCCAAAATTTTCCAGAAAAATTTCGCAATTCATTCAGAAACACTCCTAAAATTCGGAATGGCTTCGTTAATGGCGTCCGTGATTGTGCAATGCGCGAAAACCTGCAAAAAAACCTCCCAGGTTAAACAGGGCTTCTGCCCCAGGTCCTTCTCTCCCGTGAGAAGGATCTGGGGCAGGGGCCTTGTTTAACCCAGATTGGAAGCTGATTTCTTCCCTCCCATGTCAGCTTCCAAACTGGGTTAAACAGGGCTCCTGCTCCAGATCCTTCTCACGGGAGCTGTTTAACAGTTTGGAAGCTGATTTCTTCCCTCCCGTGTCAGCCAATTCCTTTCTGATTCCTTTCCGGAAATGGCAGCAGTGGCTTCGAAATTGCAAATTTTATTTATTTATTTATTTATTTATTTATTTATTTATTATTTGCTTGCCCGCCACCCCGAGGGCTCAGAGCGGCTTACAGTCAGGTAAAACACAAAGAGGTAAAAGCATACATATTAAACTAGCTTAAAAAGATTTCTGCCCTAGCAATCAAAGGCTAGCCAGAAAAGGTGAGTCTTGCAGGCCTTGCGGAAGGAGAGAAGGTCCTGCATGGCCCGTACATCGCTTGGAAGAGTGTTCCATATAGACGGCGCCACTACAGAAAAGGCTCTGCGCAGGGTCGATGTAAGACAGATTGCTTTGAAGGTCGGCACTTCAAGGAGGTTCTATTGTTCGGAACGAAGTGACCTCTGGGGTTGGTAGGGGAAAAGACGGTCCCTCAGATACAGCGGCCCCAGACCATGCAAGGCCTTGAAAGTTAACACCATCACCTTGAAGGTGATCGGGTGCTCGACCGGAAGCCAATGAAGCTGTTGGAGGGTGGGTGTTATGTGACATCTCACTGGAGCCCCAGTGAGAAGTCATGCAGCAGCCTTCTGGACGACCTTAAGTTTCCGGATCACTGACAAGGGCAGGCTGATGTAAAGGGCGTTACAGTAGTCCAGTCTCGAGATGACCGTGGCTTGGAGCCCCGTGGCCAGGTCGTCTCTGGATAGGTAGGGGGCCAGATGCCTAGCTTGCCGCAGATGGAAAAAGGTGGTTTTGCTGACGCTGGAGACCTGGGCCTCCATCGGCAGCAATGGGTCAAAAACGACCCCAAGCCTCTTAACTGAGGATGTTGGGCATAATGCCTCGCCATCCAAACTAGGCAGTCGGACCTCCCCACCAACCGGGCGGCCCATCCACAGTATCTCAATCTTTGATTGACTTCCATCGCTTCAAAACCGCTTCAAAAGTGAATTTAATCCGAATTCATTCCGACTTTAGAAGCATTCAGAAGAACCTAACCAGGTCTAATACACACTAGACAAATTTAAAAGTGCAATACAAAACAAAAGTTTTTTTAAAAAATTAAATAGTAACAGTGTGGTGAAAACTAGGCTTGTGCACAGATTTGGTTTGGTTGGTTCCCTTTGGCCAATCCAGCTTGTTCAGCTGGCCGTAACGGTAAGGGCTCAGCCGAAACGACCCACGTGGCTGTTGGGTGGAACTTCTTTCCTTCTATTCAGGAGCACATGGTGCATACTTCCTTAATCCCATTCCTCAAACCTGGGCTCCCTTGAAAGGAAGAAAGGAAAGGGTCTCAGGAATTATGCTTCCTTAATCTTGAAATGAAGAAAAGAAATAGCAGCTATGATAAAAGATAGTAACATATTTACCCCTCTGTCTGTGCTTCACTTTTAGTTCCTTCTATGTTGAGGCTGCAGTAGCTGCACAGTCAACAGCCTCCTTGACAGCACTCACCGAATTCCTGGATTTTGGAAACGAAGAGCAAGCACCTTTGCTGGAGAAGTTTTTGTATGCTGCCGCCTTCTCCCCTCGTCCTTCGAAAGAGCTTTTCCAATTGGTGCTAGTAAGGATCCGGTTTTAATTACATCTCTTATCATCCTGTGAACCATCTGCTTTTATTTATGACTGACTACTTGCTGTGGCCAACCTTCCCTCCCTCTTTCTCTCCTCCTTTCTTTCTCTCCTTCCTTTTTTTCTTTCATTCCCTCATTCCTTCCTTCCTTCTCTTCATCTTCCCTCACTCCCCCTTTTCTTTCCTTTCCCTTTTTCTCTCCTTTCTTCTTTCTCTACCTATTCTTGGACTGCGACTCCCAGCACTCCTCCTGATCAATCAACCTAGCTATCTAATCTATCTATCTTATCTTATTTATATAGATTTAATTCACATAAGTATGTCTCAGTACATCTATGCTATGTAATTAATGTAGGTTGACAGCACTCTAATTGCCATGGCTCAATGCTATGGACAGGGGCGGACCTACCTGTTCCTGGGGGGTACGTGAAAATTTTTTTGCCCCCCCCCAGTTGCTCCCGAGGGGAGCCCAGTGCGCATGCGCCAATCTGTGCACACGCGCACTGACTCCAGAGCACGCCTCCCGCTTTGGAGACCAGTGCGCATGCGTGAAACTGCATGCACGCGCACTGGCTCCAAAGCGGGAGGTGCGCTCTGGAGCCAGTATGAATGTGCAGAGCTTTTTCAAGCATGCGCAGAAGCTCCTACAGGCGCTGTAGAGCCTGTAGAAGCTTCTCCACATGCGGAGGCGTGGCCGGCCTAACAAAGGCCCAGCCGGTGCGGCGGCGCGGCGCAGGTCGCGGAGCCGGCTGCGGAGGCCTGGCTGGCGCAATGACAGGGCGGGCAGCGCGGTGCGGGCGGCGGGGCGGGGCGGAGCTGGCGTGGCGGCGCCCCTCCCAGGTGGCGACGCCCTTCCCGGGTGACGTTGCCCTACGCGCCTGCGTAGTCGGCCTAATGGACGAACCGGCCCTGGCTATGGAATCATGGGAACTGTAGGTTTATAAGTGTTATAAGATCTCTACCAAAAGCGTACTGGTTCCTCATCAAACTACAAATGCCAGGATCCCAAAGATCTAACCCATGGTTTCCAAACTGGTGTCAAACTCCAATAATTCCATACTGTAGGTGCACTTTCAAATAGAGATTTAGATTTCACTGTGGGAAATCCTATTCATTCTGCAATTCAGAGCTATTACCCAATAAAATGGGACAATTATATTATTCTGCTTTAGCGAAGGATAAAATGCAAATATTTTACCCATATTCCACCTTTCTTCCATATGTGGGAATCAACGAGGCTTAAATAGTACAAACACCACGTAAGCATAATGTTAGAAACTTGCAATACACCCTAGTGATTTTGCCAGAATTTATTTATGATTTTATTTCCACACATTTATTTATTTATGAATATATTTCCACACATCTTACCAGAAGCGACTTACAGTTTCTCATATTACTCCTGACGTGAAAAAAGAATTTATTTATGATTTTATTTCCACACATTTATTTATTTATTTATGAATATATTTCCACACATCTTGAGAGTAACACGTAGCCTAACTCTACAGATACACGTCATCTGTTTACTGATGCCAAGCCAAAGAAAACTTTTGTGGTGATGAATCATACAAGTCAGAGCTCGGTCAAATTGCACTCCTCGCATAGGTACGAACCAGTTCTTCTTGATAAAACCTTAGCAACATTTCGGGTTGAGATGAGAACCTGGATATTTTTCTGTAATCCAAACATCTGCACAACATAGAAATCACCAATTCAGAGTAACTACACTATTCCTAGAAGATGACTGTTTAGCTTCTGCTTCAATGCCTCCAATAACTGCTATCAAATAGCTCTTACCACTAGAAAGGGGCCCTTAGTAGGCCTGGGCAATCATGGGCATTTCAGAATTCTAACAAAACTTTCAAATTTTCATTATAAATGGCAGTTCCTAATTGGTTCTGTCATAGACATCTCCAATAATGAAATAATAATGAAGTTTTGAAAGTTTTGTTAGAGTTCTGAAATGTTTACCACCAGAACTTTAGCAACACTGTAGAAGCAAATCAGCAGCGCCACCTAGTGTTCACCACCAGAACTTTAGCAACACTGTAGAAGCAAATCACCAGCGCCACCTAGTGTTCGTCACCAGAACTTTAGTTTTGTAAGTCCTTTAGAACCATTTTGAATCATGGATTGCCCAGGTCTATCTCTTAGCGTTTAGTGAAAGTCTGCTACCCCACAGTTTCCATGCATCAATCCTACTCTTCTCCTTTGAAGCAACAGAGAATAGATTTGCTTTATCTTTTGCATTACACTTATTCAGGTCATATAGAATTTGCAGTTTATCCCTTCAAGATGGAATTGCTTTGCATCATATAGAGATATGTACATACATAGGAGAGTTGAATGAAAAGTAATGCCTCCACCCTCGTAACTCCTCAACATATTTCAGTACTGGTATGTGGCAGGTACTGGCTTGTTCAGTAGACTCTCCTCTATGATTCAATTTTGACAGGAAGCCTTAGCATTGAATTGTTGTGTTGTTAAAGTGCAAAGTATGGAACCTGCGCAGACCATTGGTCAATGCGACCTAAGCAACGTGCAGTCATTGAATTCTTATTTATTTATTTATTATTCCGACTTGTATACCACCACTCCCCAAAGGCTCAGAGCAGTTTACAACATCCAAATACACAGTGTACATACAATGCAGTTCTTGACAGCAGAAGGTGTCACCCCAAAGGAGATTCATCAGAGAATGCAAGTTGTTTACAGGGATTGTGTTGATGTGAGTACTGTGCATCGTTGGGTGAGTAAGTTTAAAGATGTTGAAGGAGGAACATCTGACTTGCGTGACAAACAAAGTGTTGGACGTCCTGTGACAGCAACCACCGAGTTTCACAAGCAAAAGGTTGACAGATTGATTCAGGACAATCATCGTATCACTCAGAGAGAAATTTCAAGTATAATTGGCATTTCACAAGAACGTGTGGGTCACATTATTGCTTTGCTTGGCTATCGGAAGATCTGAGCACGATAGGTACCCAGGATGCTGACACTGGTTGCGGAAACAGCGCCGACTTATTCCATGACGGCTTCAGAAAACTTGTTCATCATTGGCAGAAATGTATCCAATTGTCTGGTGATTATGTGGCAAAGTGAATAGTGGTAGTTAAAGAGCACATTCTAAGGATTATTTCTGCCTTTAAAATATTTTCATCCAAAGCCAAGTAACGAAGGTGGAGGCATTACTTTTCATTCAACCCTCGTACATCTGTGCAGCCAGTGGGTCGGAGGTTAGCGCAGCGGTTAAACAGCAGCTGCTAAAAGATCTGATCAAAACGAACGTTACAGGTTCGAGACCCCTAGCTGTGAGTAGAGAAAACAGCCTAGCTGTGAGTAGAGAAATTAGGGACTGCTTTGCGGGGGAGGACTTTTATAACGCCAATAAAAAAAAATAAGGAAAGCAGATTGGCTGAAGGTGGGAAGGTCCTAACGGGCTGGCAAGCTCTTCGCCATAGGAGGATGAAGCAACAGCACCCCCTGTGGCACAATGGAGCAACAGCACCCCAGTGACACAACTAAAAAAGAACCTGAAAAGAACTTGTGGCTCAACTGGAAAGAACTGGAAAGAACCTCCTACTGTATATGTTATGTGTGCTGTATGCCAAATACAAAAACGGCAGGGATTGTCTGCTTGTATGTGTACTGTAATCTGCCCTGAGTCCCCTTTAGGGTGAGAAGGGCAGAATATAAATAAAGTGTATTATTATTATTATTTCCCATTCTCTTTCAGTCTAAGCTCAACAAGAAGAATCTAGACCCAAATATCTGGGAAACAGGAATGATTGTTACTGGCAGCCTCATTGGCAAGTTGTGTCAAATGAAACTGTGTAGCATGCAGGTGAGTAGACACGGGTCTCCTTTTATTTCTGCTTCTTTCCTGGGATCCATTCACTCTCTATCATTATAGCACTAGGGAACGCATAACAAAAGGGGGTGCAGCACCTCATTTATTAATTGCATAAATATACCAGGGGCCCCGGCCAAACCGAAAGGCATGACGGCCCATTCCTACAGCCCAAGGGGGCAAGAAAAAGCCGTCTTACACTTATCACTTGCTTTCACCCTCACCATATGGAACGCATCTATTAAATCCAGCTTCGTGAAATATCTACCCCCTCCTAACTGGCCTAATAAATCCTTAATCAAAGGCAGTGTGATATATTCCAGGGCTGCCCGCCTGGTGGCCCGGGGGCCGTATACGGCCCCCCAGCCCCTTCCCTATGCCCCCCTAAGCTTTTTAATAAAAAATAAAAATAAAAAAATAAATTAAATAAAAATATTTTAAAAATTACCCACTTCCGGGTTTCAGAGCAAGTATCGCGAGACTTAATCCGGAAGCCACACGGATTTCGCTCTCGACGTCAAATCTCGCCTGTGCTGAGAGCGAAATCTGCGTGTGGCTTCCGTAGTCTCACGATATTTTGAATCCTGTTGCCGAAATCTCGGCTACTTAATCCCTGTGGCCCACGCAGACGTGATTTGTACCTTCCCGGCTGCTGCCTCGCTGGTAGTCGCTCTGCTCGTGGTCCTTTTGAATGGCTGCTCCTGGATCCCACGCGTTTGGGAAGGTAGGCTAACCTTTATGTTATTATTATGTAATTGTGTATTTGAATGCCCCCCTGCATTTAATGTTAGTAAAATATTATATTTAATTGTATGCATGCCCCTTTTGAATGCCCCCCTGCATTTAATGTTAGTAAAATATTATATTTATTTTATAATTAATAATGCAACTAGGAATTGTAAGTAAATTGGAGCCGGGGGAGGGGCGGGGTGGGGGTGGAGCTAGGGGTGGGGCGGGGGTGGGGCGAAGCCGTGGGCGGGGGCAGACCCTACGGCCCCCCAGGTCATCAGTGACCGGAATTCAGGCCCCTGGGCCGGTAGAAGTTGGACAGCCCTGATATACTCCATTTCTGAAACTCTTTGAATGTGACTCTTTTAGTCCTTGTGGGCAACAAGTCAAACATGAGCCAACAATGTGATGTGGTGGCAAAAAAAAAAGCCAACGGGATTTTGGCCTGCATAAATAAGAGTATAGTGTCTAGATCAGTGGTGCTCACTTTTTCAGCATTGCGAGCTACTTATTAAACAACCAAGTCAAAATGATCTACCTACGCACTACTCAGAGAGCCATAAAAGCAAAATATTTGGAAATTTATTTCAGTGAGAGCCATATAATATATTTTAAGACTGAATTCAACTAAATGTGAGTATAATAAGCCCCTGAATTTACTCATAATAATAATGATAATATTCATTCAGCTTCATCTTCTACTACTACTAATAATAGTAACAACAACAATAGGTTCCTAGAGTAGAAAGAGGCCTCCAAGGGCCATCCAGTCCAACCTCCTTCTGCCATAAAGGGAAAAACCGAATCAAAGCATTCCTCACAGATGGCCATTCTGCCTCTGATAATAATAATAATAATAACAACAATGGGTTCCTAGAATAGGAGGAGACCTCCAAGGCCCATCCAGTCCAACCTCCTTCTGCACCTGGGCGGCGTTGGGAGCCTGCAGGGCGGGACTAAGCCTTTCTCCCGCCCTGCCTGCGATCTACCACCCACACGATCTACCAGTAGATCGCGATCTACCTAATGAGCACCCCTGGTCTAGATCCAGGGAAGTCTCGCTACCCCTCTATTCTGCCTTGGTTAGACCAAATCTGGAATACTGAGTCCAATTCTGGGCACCACCATTGAAGGGAGATGTTGACAAGCTGGAATGTGTCCAAAGAAGGGCGACTAAAATGATCAAGGGTCTGGAGAACAAGCCCTATGAGGAGCGGCTTAAAGAGCTGGGCATGTTTAGCCTGAAGAAGAGAAGGCTGAGAGGAGACATGATAGCCATTTATACATATGTGAGAGAAAGTTATAGGGAGGAGGGAGCAAGTTTGTTTTCTAATTCCCCCTTTTCCTTCTTCTTTTGCTTCCTCTTCACAAATAAAATAGGAAGTAAGGCTTCAAATAGAGACACTGGTGCAAAACCTCAAAAGTACCCTCAAGGTCTCTGAGAAGGTGATTTATCTGTTGTCCCTGAAGAGTGCTTTGATACCATCAGCCATCCCTACCCTCCTGTATTACGCAGAAGAGGACTTTGCAGACGTTTCGGCCACAGCACTATCCGCACTACAGAGATATTCCACACAGTATATCACAAACACGGTATGGGAATATTCTTGTTTCAAAATAACTTTTACTTACCTTGTTTTTTTGAAAAAAAAGAATTAGGATTCTTCATGCACTACAGTACTATGTACCTGTGGCAGTTACGTACCCAGGGGCGGACCAAGCTGTTCCCGGGGTACGCTGGAAAAATTTGCGCCCCCAGTGCGCATGCACCAATCTGCATGCGCACTGGCTCCAGAGCGCCTCCTGCTTTGGAGCCAGTACGCAATCTGCGCACGACACTGGCTCCAAAGCATGAGCCAAAAGCTCTGTGCATGCGGATGCGCAAAAGCTGCATGCGGAGCGCAGCTGGAGCGCCCGGCCTACCTAACAAAGGCGGGTCGCGGCGGCGGCGGCTGGCCTGCCAGCGGCGGCGGCGGGGCAGTGCGGGCGGCTCGGGCGCCGGGAGCCGGCGCGGTGGCCCTCCTGGGTGACGTCACCCCTCCCTGGTGACATCGCCCTACGCGCCTGCGTAGTCCGCCTAATGGACGAACCGGCCCTGTACGTACCTATGTAGTAAATCCTGGCACAATGTGCCGCCACCCAATCCTCACTTCCTAGTCAGCAGCCACAGTTGTAATCCAGTATTCAAATCACCATGCTACATTAATCAATAGTTCTAATGAAACATTCTAGTTGTTTCTATGTGGGAAAGTAGGAAAAGATGAATTTTGAATATATGTACTTTTATGCTTTTTTTTGGTTGCAATGACCAGGTATGTTTTATGCATGATTTTAACAATGACTCCAATATGTTGTTTTTTAAATCCCAAAAGCAAACGTTGATTTCACCAATTTATATTAGGTAGAAAGATAGAGAGGTAGAAAGAAATAGTCTAGGAAATTAGTCCATCATAGACTTTAATGTAGCCAGGGGGGGCACCACGGAAATTCTCAGGGCTCCGTGAGAAAAATGTTTATTTAAACTGTTCTTTTAAATCATGATCTGTCACCATGCTCATTATATCCCACATTAATGGGGTTATTGGGATAACAATACAAAAGGTTTGCTAGGGTAGACCCTCTTCCACCCAGTCTCAGCCCCCAAACCAAACTCAGTCTAGGAAATTAGTCCATCATAGACTTCCAGTATTTGTTTTCATAAGCAATCTTAGCACAGGAATCTATCAAAGGCAAGGCTTCCAGAGACCTGACTCAATTCCAACATTGCTTCGTCTGGCTACAGATACTGTATTTGACACTTTTATCCCCGTAATCTACTCTATATCCCAAGTGGCCAGGAATGGATTTCTTTTCAGCCTTGACTTTGTTATCCATCTCTCTCGTAATCTGGCAGAGCGCCTGAGAGTTTGCTTTGTTTGTGCTGACTGAAAGCATTTCTCCCATCTACTGACTCATTAATTTCTGCAGCTGGCCCAGGTGCTGAGCTTTTCTCAGGCTCAAAGCCTTGGGAATTCTCTGGTAGCAATTCAGGCCTAAGGAACATACCATCATCCACAAACCCTTCAGGAACATTCTCATCAGAAAAATAACTTTGAACAGGAATCCCATTATTGCCATTATCTGCATCTAGAGCAACCTCATCATTAGAAACATCATTAAAAAAATGGACCTCATTGTCACTTCCAACATCCAGAGTACCCTGATCATTAGACACTAGGAGTGGTTGATCCATTAAAAAAAAGATTCTAAACTTGTGTGTCAGGGAATTTCCGTTGCTGGGTCGTTATAGAAATTATTCCAAAAATTTTTAAGTAAATTTCGTAATTGAAACGTAATTACTAACGAATTTTCGTTATTATTCCTTACGCCAGCTGGGAGGGAAGAATGGAGGGCAAGCCCTGCATTCTCCCCCCCCCCCCAGCACAGAAACACCGGGATTAAATTTAACGCAGGATGGCTCTGAGATGCAGGGAAAGGAAGTATGTGTGGATGCAGGGGCGGAGCTACCTGTTCCAGGGGGGTACGCGGAAAAAATTTGCGCCCCCCCCCAGTTGCTCCCGAGCGCGAGTCTCGCCCTGGAGCCCAGTGCGCATGTGCCAATCCAGCGCACGCGCACTGGCTCCAGAGTACGCCTCCCGCCCCTGGAGCCCAGTGCGCATGTGCCAATCCAGGCGCATGCGCACTGGCTCCAGAGTACGCTCCCGCTTTGGAGCCCAGTGCGCATGCGCCTATCTGTGTGCACGCGAAACTGCGTGCAGGCACTGGCTCCAAAGCGGGAGGTGCGCCTGAGTCAGTACGCGCATGATGCGAGTTTTTCGCGCACACGCAGAAGCTCCTACAGGCGCTGTAGCGCCTATAGACGTTTCTGCGCATACGAAAAAACTCCGCACATGTGGAGGTGCGGCCCGAGCACCCCGGGCCGGGCGGCGGCGGCGGGGCGGGGCGGCGGGGGCGGCGGGGCGGAGCCGGGGCGGCAACGCCCCTCCCAGGTGGCGACGCCCCTCCCAGGTGGTGACGCCCCTCCCAGGTGGCGACGCCCCTCCCGGGTGACGTCGCCCTATGCACTTGCGTAGTTTGTCTAATGGACGAACCGGTCCTGTGTGGATGCAAGGCACACACAGACACCTTCCTTCCTCCGCCCCCTCAGTGCTATCCTGCGTTATATTTAACATGGGATGGCTCTGAGGTGTGGGGAAAGTGTGGAGGCGAGCCCACACCTCCTTCTCTGCTTGGGAATAAAGCGGGACAACCCCTGTTGTGCTTTATTCCCAAGCAGAGAAGGAAGTGTGGAGGCGAGCCCGCACCTCCTTCCCTGCTTGGGAATAAAGCGGGACAAGGGTTGTGTTCCGCTTTATTCCCAAGCAGGGGAGGAGGTGGGGACTCGCCCCCACCCTTCCTTTCCTGCTTGGGAATAAAGCGCCCACCTCAGCTGTCAGCTGGCGAGAGGAGAAAAAAGCGTACTGCTGCCCTCCAGTCTCCTCTCGCAAGTTGAGAACTGTGAGGGGAAAAAACGAACGAATAACATGACCTTTACAAAAAATAGCGATCCCGGGTTCGGTTTTGAAACTTCCGGGTTGGACGCCAAGGGTCGATATAGGGTCAAAATAATTTTGAATGCGAATTATTAACGGATTTCAAAGTATTTTAATTGGAGATATCCACCCCTATTAGACAAAATCACAGGCTGAACTCCAACAAGGAGCAGTATTTTATTCTGTGATTCTATAGACAGTATTGGCACTTAAGCGTCCATGGATTTTGGTATCCATGGGGGATGGTGGCCTAGACCAGTGTTTCCCAACCTTTTTTGAGCCGCGGCACACTTTTTACATTTGCAAAATCATGGGGCACACCAGCAACCAAAATTTCACAAAATGACACTCTAACACAGTGATACATATAGTTAATATGTTTTTCAATGTATTTATACACTCCGTGTGAAACCTGGGCCTGTTTCGATGAACACAACATAGATATCCTGGCGGGAATGGCAGAAAGACACAAACTTCCCACACAGAACTCCCATAACCAAGAGAAAATGCTATAAGAGTTTTGTGGGCATTTACCTTGAGTTTTGGAGTTGTAGTTCACCTATATCCAGAGAGCACTGTGGACTCAAACAATGTTGGATCAGGACCAAACTTGGCATGAATACTCAATATGCCCAAATATGAACGCAGATGTAGTTCAGGGAAATAGACCTTGACATTTGGGAGTTGTAGATGCTGTGATTTATAGTTCCCCTACAATCAAAGAGCATTCTGAACCCCACCAATGATAGAACTGGGCCAAACTTCCCACACACAGAATCCCCAGGAGGCAAGAGGAGGTCTCTACTTGGGAAAAGGGAGGCGGGTCTTCCCAATGCATGGAGAGGGAGAGACCAAGTAGACAACAGGTGGGGAGGTTTTTTTTTGTAATTTTGTGCCTTTATCGAGGTAGGTTTCTTAGGGTTTTTATACTTCAACACACTAGACCAGGGATGGGCAATTACCGGCCCTCCAGGTGTTTTGGACTTCAACTCCCAGAAATCCTAACAGCTGGTAAACTGGCTAGGGTTTCTGGGAGTTGAAGGAATGATCTTCAGCTGAAGAGAAACTATGTACAAATCTAAGATCTAAGACTTTGAATGGAACATTGTTTTAATGGTGATGAATGTATATGATGTTTTAATATTAACTGTCCAAAACACCTGGAGGGCCGGTAATTGCCCACCCCTGCACTAGACTCTCCCCCCCCCCCAGGTCCCAATTTCCCACGGCACACCTGATGATCACTGACGGCACACTAGTGTGCCCCGGCACACTGGTTGAGAAACACTGGCCTAGACCCAAACCCAAGTAAATACCAAGAGCCCACTACACACATAAATAAATACTAATCCCAGTGATTTGTAAAAAAAAATCCTAGCATGCTAAGTAGAAAGCTCTGGCTAGGAATGATCTTCAGCTGAAGAGAAACTATGTACAAATCTAAGACTTTGGATGGAACATTGTTTTAATGGTGATGAATGTATATGATGTTTTTAATATTAACTGTATTTTAATGTATTGAATTCTAGGTGTATTTAATGTATTTTAATTTTAACTGTGTTTTACTATGTATTGTGTGGCATCGAATTGTTGCCGTCTGTTAGGCAGCACTGAGTCCCCCCTCGGGGGTTGAGAAGTAGCGGGGTATAAACACTGGAAATAAATAAATAAATCAATTTGCCAGAATTGTCACATTAAAAGAAATCCATTCAATTCTTCAATTCTGACAACAGGTTAAAATGGCAATGAAGCGCATTTTCCATCAAGTACGGAAGCCTTATCCCAAAACTTCAAGGCTGGTTGCTGCAGAAATCCTGTTGGACAATGATCCCTCACCAATGGACTTCACCAATATCCTGCTGGCCACCCGAGAAATTGAACCAGAAATGTCAAGATTTTTACTGTCAAAAATTCAGGGCATTGTACACTCCCATAATCATCCAAACAGGTAGAAACCTTGTTCAATCTACTCCATAATAAGAATTGTGGCCTTATCCAGTATTGTCTCCTGTGATGGATAGCAGCTCTTCGAGAGCTCAAAGTTGTACTTTTCCCCATTCCTTGAGATGCTTACTTCAAGAGATCAAAACAGGCAATCCTTCAGATGTTGTTACAATACAATGATAAGGTGCCTGGGACTGATGGGAGGTAAATGCTGATGGGATGTGATAAGCGCTGATGCAAAGTGAAGTCCAACAACAAATGTAGGGTTATATGTACTCCATCTACGATTTATGCAGAAATTTAATGTAAGAACATAAGAACATAAGAAGAGCCATGCTGAATCGGGCCTCAGCCCATCTAGTCCAGCATTCTGTGTCACACAGTGGCCCACTAGTTGTACACAGGGATCTCTAGCAGAAAGGAGGGCAAAACCCTGTAATATAGAATCTGAAGAATTTACAGATGTCCATGCTGGTTCTGATTACACAGGTCAGCTTTCCATATTCCAACAATGACCAAACAGATGTTTCATGATGATTGACAAGCAACATACCTTTCAACTGTAATAGGATTCATGCACTTGTAATTACTTGTTATTATACAGAACTAGCTGTACCCGGCACGCGTTGCTGTGCCCTTTTTAGGAGATGCGAGAAAGTCCTTCATCTACGGTGTGCCCTCCTCTAAACTGCAGTTGGATGGAGTGTGGGTCATGGGGGGCATGGTGTGCCAAGTTGGGTCTTTATCGGTCTTGGTTCTGGGCCGCAGTGGTCTCAGGGGAATGATGGATTTTGAAGTACTACAAATCCCATTTTCCATGGTGGTACTTCAAGTCCCATCATGCATGGTCGGGGCTCTGTGTGCCAAGGTAGGTTACTGTAAATTCAGGCCATACACAATGTCCCATGAGCTGAGGCCTAGTTAGGAACAGCAAGTTAATGAAGCCTTACTGTCAATTCAGGCCATACACAATGTCCAATGAGCTGAGGCCTAGTCGGGAGGATCAAGTTAATGAAGCCTTACTGTCAATTTAGAGCGTAATCAGCTTCCCAGTAATTGAGGGCTAGTTAGGGAAATCAAGTTAATGAAGCTAATGAAGTTAATCAAGTTAATTTTGGGCGTGGTCTGTGATTTTTCGGTTGGAAGTGTTTTGGGTGTTTGTGTTGGGGATTGGCAGTTTATTATGGATTGGAATTTTCATGTTGGCTGGCTAGTGCAGCAGTTATGCAAATCCGCCCTTATTGGCAGCCAATCATGTTGTTCAGAATGTAGAGGCTGGGTGAGTCTTTGGCTGCCCGGAGGATGCTGGTAAATGTAGTTTTATTTTTACTCGTTGTTTTGGGGGCCTTTTAGGTTTTGTTCAGGGGAAAGTTTCTTTGCTACAAACGTACCTTGCTTGAGGCCTATTTCTGTTGGCAAGTATTGTGTATCTGTGTTGTAAGGTTTCTTTGTTTGAGGGATACATCACATGACGTGAACCCATTTATATAATAGATGGCACAAAAACATTAATATTATTTATATCAGCATTTAGCACTCTCTCGGAGCTTAGTTGAGGCAGGGGGTAATGAAAATGTGTCCAAGATGGAAATTGAATGCCAAAACTAACTTTTAGTTATTTATTTATTTACGACATTTATATGCCGCCCTTCTCACCCCGAAGGGGGCTCAGGGCGGCTTACAAGATATATATATACATATAATATATTATCTTATATATATATAATTATATTATATATAACTTTTCCAGGCTTTTCAGCCTACATTTGGATTGCTGAAAAGGGCAGCTTGCATGTTTCTTCCCCTTTCCCCAGTCTACCCTCTGCTCATGTGGACTCTGCTGTGTGAAGGCTTGGCCACCTCCTCTTCATCTTACTTGCCTAGTCCTTCTCAGTCAAATCCTTAGACCAGTGTTTCCCAACCAGTGTGTCGGGGCACACAAATGTGTCGTGAGCGATCATCAGGTGTGCCGTGGGAAATTGGAACCTCCAGGAAGGGGGGGGGGGAGACTAGTGTGTTGAAGTATAAAAACCCTAAGAAACCCACCCCGATAAAGGCACAAAATTTTGGTTCGCCCGAAGAGACTTATGGAACCCGAAAGGTTCCTGAATGCTCTGAGGATCTGAGTTCTATCATCAGCGCCTCTGTCGACGAGCAGGTTCAAGCCTGGAACACCTCGTTAGCCAGAGCTCTCGACGAGATTGCCCCTAGGCGCCTCTCTCCGACCTCGCAAACATCGATCCCCTGGTATACAGAGGACCTCAGGTCGATGAAGCGGGAGAGGAGACGGCTAGAGCGTGTGGAGGAACCTCTGTGACGGAGCCTCAGTATCAGCTTATAAGCTATTTAAAGATACTTATGAGCGTGCTGTCAAGGCAGCCAAAAATGTACTTTTCTGCCTTGATAGCGTCTGCTAGCTCACGCCCGGCTCAATTGTTTAAGGTAATTCGGTCTTTGACGACGGTCCCTACTGTCCCAAAAAGCAGCGATCAGACCCCTACCGCCGGTGCTTTCCAGAGCTATTTCACAGACAAGATTCTGAATCTCCGCCGGGACCTTCCTGCCACAATTGATACAGTAAGAGAACTTGAGACCCCGTGGCCCTCCGCCGGGCCCTCGACCGGTTTCGGCCACTGGACGCAGATGCTGTTGATAAGATTGTGGCTGCAACCAGGCCTACCACCTGCTCCCTCGACCCGTGCCCCTCCTGGCTTGTTAGATCCTGCCTGGAGGGGTTACGTGGGCCTCTGTTGAACATCGTAAATAGCTCCCTTGAGCAAGGAGTCTTCCCAGAGTGCTTTAAAGAGGCGGTGGTAGCTCCTTTACTTAAGAAACCGTCACTAGATCCTGCGGTTCCCTCCAACTACCGACCAGTGTCGAACCTCTCGTACCTGGGCAAGGTAGTTGAGAGGGCAGTAATGGAGCAGTTGCAGTCCTTCTTAGATGATGCAACATGGCTAGACCCCTTCCAGTCCGGCTTCCGTTCGGGGCACGGGACGGAGACGGTCCTGGTTTCCATCACAGATCAACTCCGCTGCCAGCTCGACCAAGGCGGGTCTGCGCTGCTCGTGATATTGGACCTCACGGCAGCGTGTGACACGGTCGACCACACTCTACTGATCCACCGCCTGGCCATGGCTGGAGTGAGGGGGACAGTTCTTAAATGGCTGACCTCCTTCCTCCACCAGCGGTCTCAGCGTGTGAGGAGGGGCGAGGTGGTCTCCGAGGGCTCCCCACTACTCTGTGGGGTCCCCAGGGGCCATTCTCTCCCTCTGTTATTCAACATCTACATGCAGCCGCTTGCACAGCTGGTGCGGAGTTATGGGCTGGAGTGCCACCAGTACGCTGACGACACCCAGCTCATTCTGAGGATGGAGGACAGGCCGGGATCCATCCCCGATAATTTCCAACACTGCCTTGAGGCCGTTACTGGATGGCTGCGTGCCAGTAGGTTGAGGGTGAATCAGGCGAAGACGGTCTTGTGGTCGGGCCGCTCGGGTGGTGTAGATGTCCAGCTTCCGACCCTGGACGGTGTGGCGCTATGCCCATCGCCTTCCGTTAAGAGCCTGGGGGTCCATCTGGACTCCCAGCTGACCATGGAGGCCCAGGTCTCCGCGGTCAGCAAGGTTGCTTTTTTTTCATCTGCGACAGGCTCGGAGGCTGGCCCCTATATCTCTCCGGAATGACCTGGCCACGGTGATCCAAGCTACGGTCATCTCAAGGCTGGATTACTGTAACGCTTTTACGTTGGCCTTCCTTTGTCGGCGACCGGAAGCTCAAGCTGGTGCAGAACACTGCCGCCCGGCTCCTGTCTGGAACCCCAGCAGGCCGCCACATCACACCTGTTTTGCAGGATCTGCACTGGCTCCCAATCGAGCACCGGATCTCCTTCAAGGTGTTGGTTCTTACCTTTAAGGCCTTGCATGGCCTGGGGCCAGCGTACTTGAGGGACCGACTCACCCCACACTGTCCCCGAGATCACTACGCTCCGAGGATGCTAATTTGTTAGAGCCCCTCGGCGAAATCGGCTAAACTGACATCTACTCGCGGGGCGTTCTCCGTTATAGCTCCTACGCTGTGGAACGCCCTCCCGGCTGGAACGCTGGCTATAAAGGACCTCCTCCCGTTTAGACGCGCCTGCAAAAACTTATTTGTTTAAGCAGGCCTTCGGTGAGTAGGTCCTGCCCATGTTCCGCTTTAGCCGCTGTCCTGGGGTGTCACGCTATCTAATTTCTGAACTGTACCTGGGGTTTTGTATTTTGCTGTTTTAACTGTTTAATTGTCTTAGATGTTTTATCGCATTGCTTGTGTGTAGTTGTACCTTCGGTTCCTGTGAGCCGCCGCGAGCCTCAGGGAGTCGGCGGCATAGAAACCCGAATAATAATAATAATAAAAAATTACAAACACCCCCCCCCCCCCCCACCCGTTGTCTACTTGGTCTCTCCCTCTCCATGATTGGGAAGGCTTGCCTCCCTTTCCCCAAGTAGAGACCTCCTCTTGCCTCCTGGGGTTTCTGTGTGGGAAGTTTGGCCCAGTTCTATCATTGGTGGGGTTCAGAATGCTCTTTGATTGTAGGGGAACTATAAATCCCAGCAACTACAACTCCCAAATGTCAAGGTCTATTTCCCCTGAACTCCATCCGCGTTCATATTTGGGCATATTGAGTATTCATGCCAAGTTTGGTCCTGATCCAACACTGTTTGAGCCCACAGTGCTCTCTGGATATAGGTGAACTACAACTCCAAAACTCAAGGTCAATGCCCACCAAACTCTTACAGCATTTTCTCTTGGTTATGGGAGTTCTATGTGGGAAGTTTGTGTCTTTCTGCCATTCCTGCCAGGATCTCTATGTTGAGTTCATTGAAACAGGCCCAGGTTTCACACTGAGTGTATAAATACATTTTAAAAACATATTAACTATATGTATGACTGTGTTAGAGTGTCATTTTGTGTCATTTTGGTTGGTGGTGTGCCCCAGGATTTTGCAAACGTAAAAAAGTGTGCCGCAGCTCAAAAAAGGTTGGGAAACACTGCCTTAGACATTCACTGGATGAAACTCTCCAAAGTCATAATCTGTTCTCAGGGGTGGATTAACGCACTCAGCGGACTAGACGCCCGCCAAGAGCGCCACATCCGCAGGGGCGCACCACCAGCAGCTGGAAACCCTGCCTCTGCGCCAGCTGGAAACTCTGCCTCTGCATCTGCTGTGTTTCCAACAGGCGGGGAGGCGGAGTTTCCAGCAGGCGCGGAGGTGGAGTTTCCGACATGCGTGGAGGTGGAGACTCCACGCATGCTGGAAACTCCGCCTCCTCACCAGGTGGTAATTCCGCCTCCACGCCTGCTCCAGGTTGTGTTTGGGGGAGGTGCCAAAATAATTTTTACCTACCATTTAAAATTACGAACCCCTTTATTAGTACTTGGATGGGAGATCACCAATGAATACCACATGCTGTAGACCAGTGTTTCCCAACCTTTTTTGAGCCGCGGCACACTTTTTACATTTGCAAAATCCTGGGGCACACCACCAACCAAAATGACACTCGAACACAGTCATACATATAGTTAATACGTTTTAAAATGTATTTATACACTCAGTGTGAAACCTGGGCCTGTTTTGATGAACACAACATAGATATCCTGGCAGGAATGGCAGAAAGACACAAACTTCCCACACAGAACTCCCATAACCAAGAGAAAATGCTATAAGAGTTTGGTGGGCATTGACCTTGAGTTTTGGAGTTGTAGTTCACCTATATCCAGAGGGCACTGTGGACTCAAACAATGTTGGATCAGGAACAAACTTGGCATGAATACTCAATATGCCCAAATATGAACACAGATGGAGTTCAGGGGAAATAGACCTTGACATTTGGGAGTTGTAGTTGCTGGGATTTATAGTTCCCCTACAATCAAAGAGCATTCTGAACCCCACCAATGATAGAACTGGGCCAAACTTCCCACACAGAACCCCCAGGAGGCAAGAGGAGGTCTCTACTTGGGGAAAGGGAGGCGGGCCTTCCCAATGCATGGAGAGGGAGAGACCAAGTAGACAACGGGTGGGGGGTGTGGGTGTGTGTTTGTAATTTTGTGCCTTTATTGAGGTAGATTTCTTAGGGTTTTTATACTTCAACACACTAGACTCCCCCCCCCCCCCGAGGTTCCAATTTCCCATGGCACACCTGATGATTGCTCACGGCACACTAGTGTGCCCCGGCACACTGGTTGGGAAACACTGCTGTAGACTACATGTCAGAGGAATGAAATGGTAAAATCTCCTCTGATTATTCCTTGCCTAAGAAAACCCTATTAAATTGAGAGGGGTTCCATAAATCAGCAGGTGACTTCAGATACAAGTAGGTATCTGAAAATTGCCAGGAAAATGGGCCATGACAGCAGGAGAAAACAAACTACACTAGCCATACAAAGTTCTCCTCTCTCTTTGTTTTTAAGAATATAGCTTATTTTCTACACCAGAGAGAGAGAGGGGGAGGGGAGGGAGAGAGAGAGGGAGAGGGAGGGAGAGAGAGAGAGAGGGAGAGAGAGGGGGAGAGGGAGAGGGAGAGGGAGAGGGAGAGGGAGAGGGAGGGGAGGGGGAGAGGGAGGGGGAGAGGGAGAATTCCTATTTCTCTCTGTTTCTTAAAATGCTGGCAAGAACACCATACCGAATGCCAGCTCAGATTGAATATGTATATAATAATAAATAATAATAATAATACTGTTTATTTCTATTCCGCTCTTCTCACCCCGAAGGGGACTCAGTGCGGATTACAATACACATACGACAGACAGTCCCTGTCGGAAAGACATACATAGACAAATACAGTGCAGTTTTTAGAAGGACTTCTTCTTTCCTGGCTGCGCCATACAGGTGGGCGTCATCGGGTGTGAATGCTCATTACATCATTGTTGTTATGTCCCTGCGTCATTATGCCATCACGTCACAAGGGGGTGCTGTTGTTCCATCCTCATGACAGGAGCCTCTTGTTTTCCACCACCCCCACTTTTATGGTCCCCAATTTGTTGTTAATTCACAGCTGGGCTGTTGAACTGCTTGGGTAAACAGTAGACAGGGCTTACAGCTGGCGTCTAACTCAGCCCGGGATTCGATCCTGCAATCTGAAGATCTGAAGATTGCCAGCACAGCTGCTGTTACCGCTGTGCTATCTCTCCGGCCCTATATATAAATTGGTCTCACATGTAGGCACAACTAGTCCATGTGTTTTCTTTTCCCTTCATATTAACCTTTCTCTGTCCCTTCCTGATCTCAGACAGGTTATCAAAGATGTACTGAAAGATCCACGGATAAATAATTACTATTTCTTCTCAACTAATGTTGGCGGCTCCATCTCTTTCTTGAGAACACTGGCAGGTAAATACAAAAAAAAAAATCCTTCCCTCGGGAAAATGGAAATAAACATTATTTAAAAGGTTCTTCATTCTGAAGTGGGGAACTTATTTTATGCGACATCTGCCCGGCTGTGTTTGGATTTAATCACAAGAAAAACTCATAGAACATTTTACTTTTTAAAAACTTCCTGAGAGTTCCTCCCACAGCCTACAATCCGAACGAGACCTCCTCCTGAGGGAGGATTGGACTGGATCTCACCTCTTGTTCTTCTCAAACATAGTGCTCTTTAGTCAGGCCCGGATTACCCATAAGGCCACCCTAGGCCATGGCCTAGGGGTGCAAGCCGAATGGGGCGCAGTTCAGGGACAAAAAAAAGGTGCAACAAAACCGCAACGCGCGGCATGGAGATGACTCTCTCTCGGGGGAGGGTGGGGGGAGAGCGCTGCGAGGGGGCGGGGGAGGAGGGAATGCCCCCCAGCATCACCCCCGCCTCCTTATCAAGGAAGGAGGGCGCGAGGAGGAGGAAGGAAGGAAGGGAAGCCCCCGGGGCCACTGGTGGGCATGCGCTGCACCCAGGAACATGGCGGAGGAGGCAGAGGCCGCAGCGCTTGCGCCCTCCCTCCTGACGCGCATGCCCGGCAGCGGCCCCGGGAGCGGGGCTTCCCTCCGCCTCTTCCTTCTCCGAGGAGGAGAAAGGAAGGAAAGCCCCCGGGGCCACTGGTGGGCATGCGCTGCACCCAGGAACATGGCGGAGGAGGCAGAGGCCGCAGCGCTTGTGCCCTCCCTCCTGACACGCATGCCCGGCAGCAGCCCCGGGAGTGGAGCTTCCCTCCGCCTCTTCCTGCCGCGCATGCGCGTTACCCAGGAACATGGCGGAGGCCACGGTGCTCGCGCCCTCCCTCCTGCCACGCATGCACGGCAGCGGCCCCGGGGGCTTTCCTTCCTTCCTCCTCAGAGGAGGAAGAGGCGGAGGGAAGCCCCGCCCCCCGGGGCTGCTGCCGGCCATGCGCCGGCAGGAGGGAGGGGCGAGACTGCGGCCTCTGCCTCGCCATGTTCCTGGGTGCCGCGCATGCCCGCAACGTCCCTCTTCCTTCCTTCCTCCTCCTCCGAGGAGGAAGGAAGGGAAGCCCCCAGGGCCGCTGCCGCACATGCGCGGTACCCAGGAACATGGTGGAGCAGGCAGAGGCCGTGGCTTCCAAAGTGTGGCCTAGGGCGCCAAAAGGGCTTAATCCGGGCCAGGGCCGTAGCCAGGATTTTGATTTGGGGGGGGGGGGCTGAGTTTGGTCGGGGGAGGCTGAGACTGGGTGGAAGAGGGTCTACCCTAGCAAACCTTTTGTATTGTTATCCCAATAATCCCATTAATGTGGGATATATTGTGCATGGGGATCAGATCATGATATGAATAAACATAACAGTTTAAATAATGTACCAGTAAGGCCTTCTCGCGGACCACCCTGAGAATTCGGGGGCCCCTTAGCCCCGGCTACATGCCTGATCCGGGCCTGTCTTTAGTTAAATCTGAAGTCAATCCATGTGATGTGCCATAGTACAGTAGCCGTGTTTTGTAATATAAAATGGTTTATTTTGGGGGGATTTTTTTAAAAAAAAAATGTTGTAAGTATACTTGATACTTCTTCATATGGACTTCTTCCTCCTTCTTTCCACCCCCAAATCACAATTCAGTCTCTCTTTTCTATTTTCAGTTACTAGTGATTCACTCTCTACCTTTGGCCTGGGGTTGCTGTTCTCTGACTCAGGTCTCCTAAGAAAGAGCATCACCAGTTTCAATATCCTTAGCCATGGCCACCAGCTCCAAGCAGCTCAGGTATTTGCACTTTCTAACACTGATTTCATTCTGTATTATTCTTTTGGTTTTGCTTTAGTCGGTTTTATAGATTTTTCAGATTTCACCTTGGACATACATAAAATTCCTGAAGCTCCTTTTATTTTATTTTTTCTCAAAAATAATACCTTTTGATGCCAAGATTCCATCTTGAACAACCAGATCCTCCAATATAGGCGATGTCAGTATTTTCCAAAATGTGCTTTCTCTGCTTTTATTTATTTTATTTTACTTATTTATTCAGTTTTGTATGCCGTCTTTCCCCGAGGGCTCAGGACGGCTTACAGAGAGTATAAAAACACACTTTTAAAACAATCAAAAAAATCAAACTCTTAGCTAAAAACTATAAAACTATTTACAGCTGGGAAGTCTGACTTGGCCACGGTAGTCCACGCTCTGGTTACATCCCGTATAGATTACTGCAACACACTCTACGTGGGACTGCCTTTGAAGACTGTTCGGAAGCTTCAACTGGTCCAACGGACAGCAGCCAGATTGATAACAGGAGCGGCATTCAGAGAGCGTACAACACCTCTGTTGCGCCAGCTCCACTGGCTACCAGTTTGCTACCGGGCACAATTCAAAGTGCTGGCTTTAGCCTTTAAAGCCCTTAACGGTTCTGGTCCAACTTACATGTCCGAACGCATCTCTTTTTATGAACCTTCAAGATGCTTAAGATCATCCGGGAGAGGCCCTGCTCTCGGTCCCGCTCAAGCGCAGGCGCGACAGTGAGGACGAGAGACAGAGCCTTTTCAGTGGTGGCTCCTCGGCTTTGGAACGCCCTTCCAAATGACATCAGATTTCAGAGGAAGGTCAAGACCTGGCTATTTGACCGGGCATTTGCAAATGAAGTATGATTATCAAATAGAGACCTAAGGAACGACGACGATGCAACTGGAAATCGACTTAGTAATGAGACGCTGATATTGTGTTTTTAACGTTAAATGTTAAATTGTATATGTTGAAATTGTATTGATAATTGTTGATTTGTTTGTCTTGAGCAGTTCCTGCTATTTGTACACCGCATCGAGTCGCCTTCGGGCTGAGAGAGGCGGTCTAGAAGCAAAGTAAATAAATAAATAAATAAATAAATAACCAAATCAGACCCCGAAAGCCGGCTGGAATAAAAACCTCTTGCACGCTCTGCGGAACTTTGTTAAATCTCTCAAAACTCGCACATCTTTTTGCAGAGCGTTCCAATGAGTTGGAGCTATGGTCGTAAAGGCTCACCATCTTGTCAATGTCAGCCGACATGAGCGGCAGCTAGGAATCAATTTTGCACCAGCTTGAGCCTCCGGATCGCCGACATAGGTAGACCAATGTAGAGGGCGTTGCAGTAGCCTATTCTCGAGGTGACCATAGCCTGGATCACCATGGCCAGATCCTCCCTGGTCAGATAGGGAGTCAGTCGCCTTGCCTGCCGGAGATGGAAGAAAGCCACTTTGCTGGCATTGGAGATCTGAGCCAACATTGATAGCCAAGGGTCCAGCAGGACTCCCAAGCTCTTCACAGAGGACAATGGACACAGGAATACGCCGTCAAGGGTAGGCAACTGTCCCTCCACCAGGGTGACCCAGCCACAAGATTTCACCTTTGTCGGTAACGGGTCTCAACGCCGCCCGAAGACTAGCGTCGATCTTCGTTTATTCGCCCACCAAACTGAGCGAACCGTGTATTACTGTGGCAGGGCAGGCTATCCTTCAATCCCACCGCTGCCACCAAATGTGGTAATACGATGAAACTTCACCCTGTTTACTTTTTAAACCGTGTGGCAGGACAGCCACCAGTTATCACTGTTTTCCTTCTTTATTATTAACTTTAATTTGCTGCCACCATTTGTCAATGCTTGACCACTAGATGTGAGGGTCTTTGTGAACAAACGACTTCCACAGATGTTCTTGTTGAAAGTGTTTAACAGTTTATTTTACACAAATGGGCTCAAAGCTTAGGTGGTTTCAAAATTACTCCCAAGAGGTACAAACTTGCAATATTAACCAGTATAACACTGGGGGTTTTCCCCTAATACAGTTACACAAGTAACTACTTAATACTGGGTTACTCTCAAACCCTAGGACTACACTTGTCCTTAACCTGGGTTTCTAAACCCACACACTTGGGTTTCCCTAAACCCACACAAGACTAAACTGCATACTGCAGCTCCTACAGACAGCTTGCTGCTCCAGCAACTGTCAAACCCTAACTAACTCTGCTCACAGCAGCTGGCCAACTGACATTCTCAACTGTCAGATTCAAACTGAACATTCTAAAGCCAGAGTGGCCTCTGTTGTCATGGCAACAGCCTCTGCTTACAGCTTTCTGCTGCGAACATTCCACACTCACTCTCTGCAGCTTTCCAAGAATGTCCCTTCTAAATACATAAACAAACATGTGATTAACATATAAATAACCACCTCATCACAGTCGGGTTCACCCTCAGACTGCTAGCACCAGCCATCCAGTCACGGCTTCAAGGCACTGTTGGAAATTATCAGGTACAGAGTCTGGCCGGCCATCCATTCGTAGAACAAGTTGAGTGTCATCAGCGTACTGGTAACACTCTAGTCCGTAGCTCCGAACCAGTTGAGCGAGAAGTCGCATATAGATGTTAAAGAGCAGGGGGGAGAGAATGGCCCCTTGGGGAACTCCACAAACAAGTAGAGACCTCTCGGAAACCAGGTCTCCCCTCTCCACTCGCTGTCCCCGATTGCGGAAGAAGGAGGACAGCCATTTCAGGACTGTCCCCCAAACTCCAGCTACGGCGAGGCAATGAGTCAATAGATCGTAGTCGACAGTATCAAACGCTGCTGTTAGATCTAATAACACAAGCAGCGCCAATCCACCTCGGTTAAGCTGGCATCAGAGCTGATCTGCGATGGCCACCAGCACGGTCTCTGTTCCGTGCCGATACGGAAGCTTGGACTGGAAGGGGTCAAGCCAGGCTGTGTCCTCCGGAAACTGCTGCAGCTGCTCCGCTACTTCCCTCTCAATTACCTTACCCAGGAACGAAAGGTTTGACACCGGGCGGTAATTAGAGGGAACTGAATTATCTATGTCCTTATGTTTTCTTTCTCAAAGCTATTCAGAAGGCTGGATAATCCTTTCCTCCTTTTCAAGTACATTGTGGAGTCCCTCAGGGGGCCATTCTCTCCCCGCTGTTATTTAACATCTACACGCGACCACTCGACCAACTGGTACAGAGTTTTGGGCTGGAATGTCATCAGTACGCTGATAACACCCAGCTCATTTTGAGGATGGACCCCGGGGTGGAATCTGTACCCGATAATTTCCATCTCTGCCTAGAAGCCGTAACTGGATGGCTGCGAGCCAGTAAGTTGAAGGTGAACCCGGCGAAGACGGAGATCTTGTGGCTGGGCCACCCGGGGGGGGGCGGGGGTAGAGACCCAGTTGCCGACGTTCGACGCCGTGGCTCTTTGCCCGCAACCGTCAGTAAAGAGCCTAGGGGCCCGGCTGGACTCCCAGCTGTCTATGGAGGCGCAGATGGCCTGCGCCTGCAGGATAGCCTTCAACCACCTACGACAGGCAAAACGTCTGGCTCCTGACCTCTCCCACTGCGACCTGGCCACGGTGATCCAAGCCGCAGTCATCTCGAGGCTCGACTACTGTAATGCGCTGTACATTGGCCTACCCCTCGGTGATCCGGAAACTCAAGCTGGTGCAGAATGCTGCAGCACGTCTGCTCTCAGGAGCATCAAGATCTGCCCACGTGACTCCACTCTTTGCGCGAACTGCACTGGCTTCCAATTGAATTCCGGGTCACTTTCAAGGTGTTAGTTTTAACTTTCAAGGTTTGGGGCCAGTGTACCTGAGGGAGCGGCTTACCCCTTATGTGCACTAATGAGTATTATCAGCATCCTGTTGTGCCGCTGCCCGTATATTCTACTGCCATCGCAGTTTGCTGAATTGATTTTAACTGGGGTTTTAAATTGGTCTTATTGTATTTTTATTGCATTTATGTGTTTTATCTATTAACTCTGTAAAATCGCTCTGGGCTCCAGAGAGGAGCGGTATATTAAGTCGAACCACACAAATAAATAAATAAGTAAACATTGTAGCAAGAAAACACCTCTTTGTCTCCCTCTTCTAAAAAATTTGTACTTGAAAAGAAAAGTGAGCTCTTTTTTTAGAAACATACTTTAAAGAGAAAAGGATACATGAAATGGTGATTTACCAGTGAAAAAGAAACAATGCTTGTGCAACCTGCTGTCCGCTTTCTGTGTATTCCAGGTGTCCTGAAGCAAAAGGTTTTGAAGAAAGCCTACTGGGAGGTGACCCAGCTGAGGAGGAGGGAGGATTTCATGGCTGGATGTCTGCCATCTTTGATGTTCAGTTGCGCCCCATTGTGTTCTTTCTCAAGGATATACAGACCTTATGTCCAGTTCTTTTTTTGAAACGCATCGGGGCCACAAGTGTGGTCAAAGGAATGTGTGTTACTGATGGATCATCAACAGGTATGACCTACAAATTATTGCACAAGATAATGATGAGGAATCGTCATGAGAAGTATATTTTGAACTACCCCACTGGGACAGTATATTTTGTATATTTTGAACTACCCACCCAACTACCCACTGGGGAAGTATATTCCTGAATTACCCACTGGGGACAGTATATTTTGTATATATATTTTGAACTACCCACCGAGACAGCATATTTTTATATATTTTGAACTACC